>VZSC01018209.1:65279-75532 GCA_013398225.1 Steatornis caripensis | reverse complement strand
GTGCAACACCTCCTCCCTTTCTTCCAGTCTTCTTGTAAAGTCGACAAGCATCTGGAGTTTAATATGCCCTTAATGGATTCAAGCCTCTGCTGTAAAGAAGTCGTTTGCTTTGCATTAAACAACCGACATCACACTGGCACTTTTGTTCTTGGAGGCGATTGCAGAGAGTTAATCAACGGGGCTCCTGTGATCCGAGTGTGTTAATTCTTGTGCAGCAGCTCCGTGGGTTGCGGGGTGGCTGCTGCAGCCATCAGCCACCACCTGCTAAGCCCCTTCTTGCAGTTCTCCAGTGGTGTTCAGTCGCACAGGCCAGCACCTCTGCTACGAAATGGGCCTCTAAATCAGTTATAGCCATTTGCAGCTCAGTTTGCTTTTCCCCTTCCCCTAGCTTGGAGGCAAGCCACGGTGCTTACTCACTAAACACCGCTTCCTCAACGATGCCGCAAAGAGGTAGTGATGACGCTCAGCATTACTCTCGTGCTTATCCCCATCCCTCAGCCATCGCAGTGCAGCAGGAGAAGAGTTTTGTGGAGCAGGTCGCAGAGATGCTGGCGATGACACGCAGGGCTTCACACATGCAAAGTACGTGTCCCGCTGAGCTGCCTTCCTTGCTCCGAAGAGCCCACGGTTTACGCTGTAGTGGGTAAGGCAGACCAGACCACCCTGATATATTTTAAGGACTACCAACCATTTGCAGCTGCAACAGCTCATCTGCCTGCCTGCCACAGTGACCATTGGCACCAGTGTCATCTCGCGGGAGGGAGGAATCTAAAATACCTTTGTTGATCTGGGCCAAGGTAACGTGAAGGAGTTTTTTCAGTTAACTAGGTTTCATACTTCACATAGTCAATCAGATTAAAAAGCACTTCCTATGCACTTAGTACATAAAAATGTTTTATTTAAAAAGCTATTTCAAACATCCGGCTGCATGTCTAGATAAATTCCAAATTCCCTGCAAAGACAGCCTGGAATAATTCGTAAATGAAAACTGATCCAGTGAGAAATTAATCATTTGCCATTTACTAATAAAATCAAATCCTGTTTGAGTGTAATTATACCTTTGAAATTGTCCAGTACTGCTTTTTGCTGTTCTGGCACAAAGCCCTCCACACATTTTTTAAAGCAAGTACATACAGAATCCCAGCACAGCAGGGGCTGGCAGGGCCCTCTGGAGATCCCCCAGCCCCCTCCAGAGCAGGGGGCACAGGGACGCATCCAGGCAGGGTTGAATCTCTCCGCAGAAGGAGACTCCACAGCCTCTCTGGGCAGCCTGGGCCAGGGCTCGGGCACCCTCACGCCAAACAAGTTCTTCCTCACGTTCGGGGGGAACTGCCCGTGCTCCAGTTTGTGCCCACTGCCCCTTGTCCTGTCGCTGGGCACCACTGGAAAGACTCTGGCCCCATCCCCAGGACACCCACCCTTTAGATATCGATCAGCACTGATGAGATCCCCTCTCAGCCTTCTCTTCCCCAGGGTGAACAGCCCCAGGGCTCTTGGCCTTTCCTCACAGCACAGATGCTCCAGTCTCCGATATACAACCCAATACATTCGGTTTCTAATCAGGTTTCAATGGTTATAGTAGCCATGAAGAACTAACCTCATTTGGAAACAACAATGCAAACCAAGAGACCGTGTGCCGTGATTTTCACGAAGAGCCATGACCAAAATCACTGGTGTTCATCAAACGTCTTTAGTCTAGCAGGACTCGTGTCTACCCTCCCATTACAAGAGCCAGAAATGGTCCGTTTTCGATAGCTCCTGAGATGGTCTGAATTAAAGGAGCTGCCAACCTCCAGCTGAGGGGAGGAGAGAGGACAACCTCCAACAGAGGAGAGATGGCCAGTCTTGGCTGGGTGCTGTCCTGGCTGCGTCTCTCCTATCTGGGACCAGCACAGGCTGGTACCTGGAAGCCACATCTCATGCATGCAAAGATGTCCACCTCTCAGCCAGGCTTGACTCACACCAGCGCAGAGCTCGCTTGCAGCGTTTCCTGGCGATGCTGGTTAAGAAACCACTTTGAGGTGAAATCTGAGATGGCAGGAGGTCTACACCAGCTGATTAACAACTGAACCAGCTTATGCAAGTGCAGCTTGCAACCGAAAGCACACGGGAAAGCCCCCATCTCCCATGGCTCGGCGCCACTACACACCAACAAGCAACACCCAGACCTTCTCCTGATGTTTCCTCCAAGGGGAGCAAAGAAAGGATGTTCATGTCCTCCCTAGCAGGTGGTTTCAGACTCTCGATAGCTGAGATTTAGCTCTTTCCGTCATGTCCACCTGTCACGTTGCAACTGGTGTCTCTCACTGGTTAAATGAGATTTGTTAATTCACCTTCAGCATAGACTTGACACCATTCTTACGTAAAATTGTACCTAGAGGGAATTACCACTGCAGGTTTGATAAGGAAACAATAGCATTCCTCAGGCACAACACTGATTAACATCTTAATTATTACCACAACTCATTTAAAATGCACATTTAAATCAAAAAATCCTATTTTTCCATGGTTGTGGAAAAGGCGTTCCCTTGCTCACAGAGAGAATTTGCTGGCCTACACCTCAACCCAATTAAAAAAACCTACTTTTCTGGTGAAGCATCTGTCACTCCGGAAGCTGTGCAAGGTTTTAGACGGGACGGACTTCCCAGGACTTGAGCCACTGCCTCATGTCAGCAGCAACAACTGACACCGTGCACAGAGGCCAGATAAGACGCGCTAGTTTACACCTCTCCTATCAAGATTGAAGCGAACATCTTATTTCACGCTGGCTCACAGCGGCACGTGGACAGTTACCGCATGTCAGCAGAGACTCGGCAACTCAAGCGCTAAGAGGAACTACAGAAACCAGTTCTCGTTCCACAGCGTCCTCCTGTGGCATAGTATTAGTATAATGATCCTTTTAATTAGGATGGAAAAAACCTCCCTATGCCACCAGTCTCAGCATGAAGAACCGAAATAAATTTGATTCTAGAAAACAAAACCAAAATATCTTCTATTAATGTGCTCTTATACCAGCATCTCACATAAAAGAGCAAACACATCACACTGCAGGAAGAAGTTCACACACAGAGAGTCTGGAAAAGAATCAAATAGTATTCCACACAAATTTATTAGGCATAAAACTCCTATTTGCTGCTGAAAGCTACCATTTGGCGACATGATAGGACATTCGTTTCATGACGTACGATGACACTTGCAACAGGTCCTGTTTGCAGTGTAGCTTCACATGTTCAGGACCAAATGCTGGCACGAAGCTATGGGGCTGAACATAAGGATGAGGTGATTTCTGCTTGAAGACTCTTCTCGGGCTTCAGTACGAAGGCGATGGTGAGCATGGGGAGGACTTCACCGCAGCACTCTATTCACCCACCTGCACAAGGCGAGCTGGAGCAGACGCCTGGTCCCCTCCTGCCCAGACCAGCAGGAAGCAGAAGCAGCACATCAGAGAGAACATGAAGTATTCCAGGAAAAAAATCAAAAACTGTTAGGACTGGCTGCCAAGGGAGTTTCTCTTCGGTTGCTTGCCTCAACCAGAGCAAGAGTAGTCCACAGGGAAAGCGCAGCACGTACAAGCAGAAAGATTACACTTTCTCTTTCTTCCCAAATTTTAAGCAATTCACGTAAGTTAAAAAAAAAGTAGTACTACAGTGGAATCATATCATAGAATCACAGAACGGTTTGGGTTGGAAGGGACCTTAAAGATCATAGAGTTTCAACCCCCTGCCACTGGCAGGGACACCTCCCGCCAGACCAGGTTGCTCAAAGCCCCGTCCAACCTGGCCTTGAACACTTCCAGGGACGGGGCAGCCGCAGCTTCTCTGGGCAACCTGTACCAGGGTCTCATCACCCTCATCGTGAAGAATTTCTTCCTGATATCTAATCTAAATCTCCCCTCTTCCAGTTTAATACCGTTACCCCTCATCCTATCACTCCATGCCCTTGTACAAAGTCCCTCCCCAGCTCTCCTGCAGGCCCCTTCAGGCACTGGAAGGCTGCTGTAAGGTCTCCCCAGAGCCTTCTCCTCTCCAGGCTGAACAACCCCAGGTCTCTCAGCCTGTCTCCTCTCCATGAAGACACTAAGAACAAGGATAGCACATGTTCAGAGTTTGGAAACCCACGGGAAGGGCATACCACCACACCCTGGCCCATGTCAGCCAGCAAGTGCAATCCAGAACTGGAAATTGAACTACACTGTAAAATCATAAACCAGGGTGGAATTCTCATTTAGCATTCCCGTGCTTCCCCCCAGGCTCCGCAGGTTTCACATTAAGCATCTGGGGTGCGATTTGCAGAGGTGACCCTCCCTTACCAGTAACACCTGGGGCAGAACCGTCTTCCCTAAAATTTTTTGCAAGATGTGTTGTCTGACATGAGTCTGGGAAACATAGCGCATGACAAATGGCATTCTCAAAGGTAGTACTTTGTCAACTCGCACATTCTTTCATTTTATTTAAACCACACAGAAATCCCAATTTCAAATTGTTCTACTTTCTGGGCACAGCCCAGAAGTCATTTTAACAGTACGACGTGAGTTAGTCATCTCTAGTTGATACAGCTTTTTTAATTAACACTCAAAGTGGTCTTTTAAGAATTACTAACCCAGTAAGTGCAACTGTCGAGAGAGCTGCTATTTGCTGATCGCCAACAGCATTCCTGGCACAGCACAATGGCACAGCCTTTGCCCCAAAAGGATTACCGTCTAAAAGACAGAGCGCAGCCCTAGCCAGCCGCATTAAGGTGCAAATGTTCCCAGTTTTAATCCTCTTTTATTGAGAGAGAGGATTAGAGGTTATGCTGGACTACCACACAAGAACATAATGGAAGCATGTTTTACGGAGGGATCCGAGCGAGAGGGTGCAAACGCGACACACCACGGCCTCATCTAGACCAAGAATTGGAGGTGTGAAGCATCACGTCAACCATAATGTCCAGCATGGATGAGGTCCGTTGTCTTCAACCTTGGCTAGATGGATCACCTTAAGGATTTGGTCCTCACGTCGCTTTAATTTAACCAGAGCAGCATATGGTAAAGCCAGACACAGCCCTAACCACACTTAGTTCTAAGTTCCACCCTAAAATGGCAAGCCTGGCCTACCCTTAGTTGATGGTCCTGTTAATAACGCAGTCTTCAGGGATATACTTAATACGGTTATGGTTGATCCTAAACCCAGAATGAGTTACACCAGTATGACTGTAGCTGGCTTTAGGAAGGGTGGTGCCACCTTAGCTGGGTGAGGAAGGGTACAGGTCTTCAACCTGTGTGCGCAGAAGATGCCAGGCAATGGACTAAGCAGTGATGTGTTGTCCCAGACCACAAGTAAAAAAAAAAAAAACCAAAACCCGCATCTCGCCTCTTGGAGTTTTATACTTTTACCCTTTCGATACATTTGCCCTCCGATCCTGCAATACATACTCAAGCCCTCCACGTTGTGAGCAAACAAAAAGATCAGGAACTCAGGCCATTCTGTCTTTAAAAAAAAAAAAAATTAAATCCTGTAGGGAAAACACACAGTACGATAGTGTTTGTTTTCAAGATGTTATTCTACCTAAGTTTTTGGGGATTTTTTTCCTACAGCTGTTTAAGAGGCGGGGGGTTGTGCATTCACAGGTCTGCAGACAGCCTCTGATGCCAACTACAGTATCTGCATTCACATGGGGAAGAATTTGGGGATTGTCATCCAGGCTCACAAAACCAGGCATCTCAGGTTACGCTGCGGTGTCCTTCAGGGTATCTGAGGTGACAAGAGTACAGTGAGGCTTGGTTCAGCACCAGTAAAAAATGGGATACCCTCCTACCCTTAGCATCTGCAACTGGGAAAAAGGGAAGGACAGGCTTCCCTCCCAACAGTTTCCCATGGTTCAAGAACAAGTCTGCCCATCTACCTCTCAAAAGACCGCAGAGGAGGAGGGAAAACTGCGCAGCAAAACCACTGGAAATTCATGAGCAAAGACCCTGAACAGGGAAAGCATCACCTCTGTAAACAAAGCTCCAGGTACGCGAGAAAACCTGGTGCGTGTTACATTTGCAGCTGCATATCATGCAGGATTAACGTTTGTGTTTTCTGGAAAAAAGTGCATCTACTGCCCACCTTGATCACAGAGATTTGCCTGCAAGTTATTTAAGCCTTAAGTACCTGCACGCTGGATTTAAATGCTGGTTTGAACATTTTTTTTCTCCAGTACTGACAAAGTGCCCATTAACCAGGGCCTCGGTGCTCTCCAAGCGTCCTGCTCAGCACTCCGCTGTCTTCCACAGAGGCAAAACCAAAACCATTTGTTAAAAGACAAAGCGGGGTTATAACAATCACACACACGAGTACATCCGCTACTACTCTTCTTACTAAGCACAGTTACTGCCTTCTGTCTCAGGCTGGGAAGTGGCATGGGTCGGAGTATGGCTTACAGGAGCAGTACTCCACCAGAATCTCAAACCTCCCACACACGTGGAGAGCATCCGAAATGGAGCCATCGTGGATTTCCAGTCCTAACCCACCTTAAGCCAGTGTTCAAGTGGGGCTTTTCCTGCTCTGAATACACGGCATGGGATGCGAATCCCACAGGAATTCAAAGTTTTCAGAGCTCCTGCAAGGCACAACCATGTATTTGAAAATACATGATTGTATACTGAAAATGGACTATGAATTTTTATTTGCTGCTATTTGTAGTTTAGATGTCTTCCACATTTCTTCACCACCACCTCCATCTACATATGCTTCTCATTATCAGGGTTTAAGTATTACAGCTATCACAGGAACATACACAATTTCCTTCTCGAGCAAGAGACCCAATTTATGGATTTACCTGCCAATTGCCATGAATACTGATAATGCAGAAATAATAAACCCCCCAAAAAAACCCAGAGAAAAGCTTCGAATCAGCCCGCTCTTTCTAGGGAGGAAAGGGAGCAGCACAATTTGAAGTCCCTTCTCTTTCAAAAAGGAAACCAGGAGTCAAAGGATTTTCTTCGTGCCTAAGAAAGCGGCTGCAGAAGCAGCAGCAGGAGACTCTAATGGCTGACGTCAGTAATAAACTTATGGGGAAAAGAATTAATTTACACACCATTTCTCTGCAGAGGATATGTTGCAACATAAAGAAAGTGTGGAAACTCTGGGGGTGCAGTCTTGCAAGCAGTTTTGACCCAGACTACGGGGAAGTTTTCCAAACCTCGAAGTCATCCCCATTCGATTACTTTAATTAGACGGTTATGTAATCAACAGTGGGAGGGGCTCAGTTTCTTTTGGACTGCATTTCTTGGTCACAGGGGTTACAAGCAAGAAGCAAGCTCTATAAATGAAAATACACTACTTTTATGCTTTTCTGCTCATGTATTTGAAGTCAGATGATTTTTGTAACAGTACTGAAGAAGTTGAGTTACCCTCCAAGTCGCTATCAGTCTGCAGCATCCGAGCAATCCATTTATTATTTACAGGCAATACAGACAGCACACAGAGCAAACGGATAAAATAATTCACACATCTGCCTTACACACAGCCTCACAGAGGCAGAAAGTAATCAACACCCAACAAAAATAAAACGAGCAAGGAAGGAGAGGCTGAGAGCCCAGCACCAAGAGCAGAACGCACCTCATCGTGCTTTGCACTGAGAAGACACCTGCTTTCATCCTCCCAGCACAGAAATAGGCTCCATTACCCACTGAAACCAATACAGGCTCTAGGAAAGGATGTAAAACAGGAAGCAGACGCTGGATTTCTCAATCCTGCACAGCCAATGCTCAAGTGGAATACACCTTCCATCATGAGCTTCCTAAGAGTCTTTGTATAGCTACATCTTTCTTACAGGAGGGAAAAAAGAAACAAACGCGGTATTTCATTGACATCAAAATGTCAATGCGCATCAGGATGCCTATCACTCTCCTACGTGCTCCACCAAATATAGCCTCCACCTCCCCATTTTGTATCTGTCAATAGAAGGGATTCCTTCTTGAGAGTTTGGCAAGCAACTCACCCACAACAAAACCAGACCAGCCTCAGACAGAAGCCCTTGCCATAAAGCTAAACACATCAAGCGATCTCCAAAACAAAGTGGGCATGCAGCCTGGATTACTGGGCCACCCTCTCCCAGCTCCCCTCGTCCTAACACTCCTGGTGAGAACACAACAAGGTCTGCTCCTAGTTATAAGCTGTAAGTATCCCCAAAGGATAACGGGCTCTGAGGTTTCCCAGCAAGTGGTGTAATTGCACGGGGACGAACGACTCCAGCCAACCGTCCCAACGGGACTGTCCAACCTGCAACTGGTTCAGCCCCACCAGTTTTTGGGAAAAAGCAAAGGCAACAGGGCCAGAATTAGAAAGACACCGCAACTATTGAACCCCGTTGAAATTGCTGCAGTGGACACGGCATAGATCTGAACTCTCTCCAAAGCAGGATGGGGCCTGGATGGTCCAGGTTTAGCCTGGGCAGTTGAGAGGTTCCTGCCGCCCATGGTACAAAGCCCTGGCAGCCTGTACGACTCTGGACCTTAAAAAGAGAAAGCTCTACACTCCACTGCTAACAGCACAGCCTTTACACTGGAACACGGCAAGAGTTTCTGGTGGAAGCTTAAGTTTCAGGTGGAAAAAAGGAGAAGATGCTAGTGATGTGCAGCATTTTCTGGTCTGCAATACCTGAAAAACAGAGGGGTTTGCTAGGATATATTTACCTGCTTTAGATCCACACACAGAATGAGCTGATGAAGAGATTCGCAAAAGCTGACACACAAATTTACTCGCTAAAGCAAGTGACAAACAGATGGGGACAAGGGCACGTATCTGCATTGAACAGTGGGAATGTGAGAAACCACTAAACTGACCCTCTAACAAACGACTGCATTCAAAACCACAAGAGGACGGATAACCTTTAAACACAAACATTGCCCCAGCACCCAGAGATCGTGTTAGAGACTACGTGCCACTCGACTCCTTCACACAGAGGGTCTTCAGCGGTTCATGAGGCTTTCGGCACGACGACAAGATCCAAAAGAGCACAACGACCAGCAGCAAAGCTCCAAATCTGGCGTGAAAACTAAACGGGAGTAAGTGGAAACTTTTAGCCTTAATTTTGACTTACAATTGGCTGTAGCCAGTCCTAATTTTAGACCAGCATGCTTAACAAACGGCTGTGTATCAAAGAGCTAACGAAGTTCATTAAAGGAGAGCCGCATGAGTCACAAGTACCTGCTTCAAGTGCCATCTCAGCACCATTGTCCACCTTTCTCCTACCATAAGTACTACGTAGTAAAAGTAAGATCCCCACCAAGTAGCACAAGTTATTTAAGAAGACCAACAGGTTTATTTTAAACTATTTTATTAAATAACTCAAGCACTGGGTAATCAGTAATACAAAAATATTAACTATATTTTTTCCCTATGGATCCACTTCAGAAGAGCAGTAAGAAAAGATAAAGTCCCAGGCTAAATTTTGAAGTATTTCTTGCGTTGAAAATCACCAACGCAAGCTGATTTCTACTGACAGAACACAACGTTCTTACGTATAAATGCCTGTATTAAATTTTCTCAGTAAAAGGGATACAGGGGCACAGCAGAGTCACTGCATTCTTCCTTCCTAGAGAGTATTTTACAGATCAGAGAAGGGTAAGGCAAAAACCTGCTAATTCCCAAAGCCTTCAAGTGACTGAGAAGCTGCACAGAAATCTCCCTCAGTTGGTAAATGAAGAGCAGGTGGAAGCAGTAATGGAAATATTCCCAGAGCATGTACATGCACGTGGCAGCAGAAGTTTGACACTATGTAGCCTAGAAGTGAGATTTACAATTAAAGGCGGCCCCAGCGCTCCCAACCTGGGCTCCTGCAGTCATTTGGGGTTCTTTATTTTCACTTACGAGGCTGAAATCTTCCAGGCTTGAGCTTGCCAGAAGTAAAACTGGCTGGTTTAAGTCTAAGAAAAGATGATTCAGGCTCCTGAGCGACAGAAAAATTATGAAATTCCAACACTTGAAGTAGTCCTCATGGCAAAATACCTGCAGTCTGGAAGTTGACATCTGTGCAGCCGACCAGTCATGGGGCTTTTTGTCCGGGGAAGCTGAGACAATTAATTAAAGTGCAACATTACAGCGCATAAAACCCCTGCGTGGGCAACCTTACTCAGAAGCAAAGTGGCCTTCGCTCACCGTAGCTTAATCCTCCATAAACAAATTTATGCCACACATTTTCCCGATAGAGCTCTAAGAGATGGGCAACCTCCGACCAACACAGCACATGCTAAGGGCTCTCGTTGGTACAGCTTTTTTTTTTTTTTT
>VZSC01018209.1:12517-62471 GCA_013398225.1 Steatornis caripensis | reverse complement strand
ATGTTGGGGAGGTCGCGGCGCTTCTCGCCTGCGGAGAGTGGGGGAGCGCGGGGGGCGAGGGGCGGCGGCGCCATCTTGGGGAGGTCGCAGCCGTTGTGCCCCTCGGCGAGGAGGTGCGAAGGGGCTTCGGGCGGTGGGCGGGAAAGCCCCGAGGAGACGGTGGGACGGCCGGAGGGACGTAGCGCCTCAGCCAAGCGGGCTGCGGTCCCGGTTTTATTTTTCTGTGGAGAAAAACCCGCTTAAAACCATCCCAGCCTGCTGCTGGGCCACGGCTTTGCTGCCTTCACACTGCCGTGTACCGCCCTGGTGGTTCTGGGGTAGAAGAAACCATGTTGCTGAGCTAATCCAGGTTTAAAATAAAATAATAATAATAAAAAAATTTAAAATAACACTTCAGGAGGCTGGTGGGGTGCATGAGAGGCCATCTGTTTGTAGCTGTAAATCTTTGCCCGCTGCCAGCTCGAAGCAGCTGTGGCTTCTGCACTGGAGCGCCTCCGAAACGCAGCTTGGTCTTGCGCCAAGGGCACGGGTGTCCCTTCTGCACCTAAGAAAACGGTGGTAAGACCATCAGCAGACTGACCGCCTGCTTTCTGCCCTGAGCACGAACATACTCCACAAAGCCTCTCGTTTCCGCTGCTGCCCAGTGGGTATTGATGAACTGAACTCGGCTTTAGCCCCACTAATTACCTTTCCTGGTATATGGAAGCTAATGATTTCTTGTATTATCATATTAGGGCTCAGAGACATCTGTTAGGATTGCAGCCTTGCTCTGGGGGAAGGTGTTCATGTTTGAAGGCTGTCGCTGTCCCCAGGCAGCCTGGGGTTTCAGTAGGAACCTGAAATACAAAGGAGGAGGATTTAAAATGCAGAGGGAAAAGGGGATGAGGGAGATAATAAAAATTGGTATAAAATCTGTGTTTTGTAGGCGGGAGTCTTAAGGTTGGACTTGACGTCTGATGTACTGAAGCTGTCAAATTTAAGATGTTTTCCTCACACCTAAAGAACGACATGGAAAATACAATGGAAACAGGTACTAGGAGAAGAGTTAACAGAAGCTGGTTAAGAGCAGCCTGGAAAGCAAAACATTTTCAGTAATAGTGCTTCATTAAGGATCTTACGTGTTTATCATGCACTCTCTGCTAGAGATGTGGCGGATCAGAAATTCATCAGACTTTTATATTAGAGTAATCATAATTTTAATTTTGCTGGCGTAAAATGTATGTAATTTGTTTCGTCTCAGGACATCAGCCTACCATCTGTGCCTAGTAGAAACCTATTCTATGGGTATGTCGTTGTACTAAAAATGATAAAGTTTTTGTCATTATACTAATATCCACTACTGGGATTTTACAGGTTCCCTTGAAGCATGCAGTACCAGTCCCTGTAAAAGGGGGTGCATCCTCCATGCCTCCTCCACAGCACTATGCAAATTTACTGATAGGTGGAATGAAACACGGCCACCAATTTTTTTTCTGTTTACAAATAGAATAAAGGCAGAGTGGGTGACTTCTTAGGGCGGGACCATACGATACCCATCTGAAGATGCAAGAATATGGAAAGCGTGGTATAGAAAGCGGACGCTAACTGGCGTGCCTCGTCTGCAGAGCCAGCCGGGGCGATTGGCATGCGTGTCAGGTCAGCTCGAGATCGACTGTCAACTCTGCAGAGTCACCCTCCCGTTGCCGCTTCTGCAGTGGCCTTGTATTTTTTTTGGATACTTGCTACCCCATGCATGCTCCACAGCACGTCGTGGGGGAAAACACACCTCTGCGTTTTGTGTAAATGTCATTTTAGCCTGCAGACTCAGTCCCTCTGGGTTTCTGTCATTGGCCTCCCCTTAGGTAAGAAGTGTTGATCCAGGCCAAATGATGACTTTGGCCGGTTGCTGAGATGAATGTAACGTTTGCTGTAGAGCTGTGAATGTGTTTTGGCTGGGGCTTGCTGCTCCGCAAAGACGGGAGAGCACTTGCTAGTGCAGGCAGACGTGGAGCTGATGCGGACTGTAACAACAGTGGAATTCCCTTGTGCTAGTCAGCGGTTTTGGAGCAGGGCCACAAGCACCGAGACCTGGGTCTGTGCCACCCGACAGTCCTGGTATAACCCACAGTAACCCAGAATCTCCGCATGAGGAAGGTCACTTCCTGGGACATCACAGGAAGGCAGATTCAAATTAGTGACCAAGAAAATTTTATAATGGTAGGATGGGATAATAGTGGAAGAGCTTTGGGACACTTTGGAGTGTCCCCCGTTGGAGGTTTTAAGAACAGGTTAGACACAGTACCACTCAGGAATGCTGTAGGTAGAGTTGTTCGTGCCTCAGGGAGAGGGATGCACGACATGGCATCTCGAGGTCCCGTCCAGATGCATATTTTCAAGGCCACTTGTTGCTAATTGCTTTGGAATGGGCAGAGCAACCCATGGGCTGTGAAAGTGCACATTTACGAGTCGATGGCTGTTGAGTGTGCTGGGAGCAGGGCTGACACACATGCTCATTTTGTTTCCACTCTTCTCAAAGTGTTCGTACTTATGTCAAGAGAAGAGAACAATGCACACAGGACTAAAGCCTCTTGACAGGGAATGGCATGGACGTTTGTTTGTGATGTACCAGAATGGTCTTCCAGAGAGGCAACGTTTCCCAATATGAACAAAGTCTCTTTGAAACTTTTCTTTTGCTCTTTTCTTTTTGCTCTTTGAGCATCAGCACACATCTCCCCAAGTTCTCATAGAAATCCAGACAGCCCTGTGTCATAGACCCATAATCCTATGTGAACAGGGTTGGGGAAAGACTAATTGTGAGTACAAATGTATGTTTGGCCAGCAGACGGGTAGGGAGCCTAGATTGCATGCCCGTGGGACTGTCAGGGGATGGTTAGGACGTGCCGTACCCAGCATTCGGGGAAAGACGGGGAGGACCAATGATGCCTAGGGAGGAAAGGGAGCTCTGGTGGCAGAGCAGGCCCAGAAAAGTTCACCTGTCCGCATCCTGGCTCTGGGAAGAGAAAATGTGGAAGGGATAATGTGAGGACAATGTTACCAAGTTACCAGCTGGATCCGTGACCCCAGGTGCTGTGAGGCTGTGGGAGAGAGGTCAGAAGACCACAGGCTGTATTAGCAGATCACCTTGTCTTTGGTTGGTGACTTCTGGGACAGAACAAGAAAACAGATGAGTAACAAGGAAGGATTGCTTAGGAAAAGATGCACAAGAAAGCTTAAGGGGGATGGGAGTGCCTGGGTCAATTAGCTGGCGCTGCTTTGTAACATGTGTGGGTTGTTACCAGCAGCATAGGTGGCTGTTGGGCTTCGGCCAACAGCCTCTGACAGGTCTGGCCTGAAAGTGCCACCAGCCTTGGGTCACAGATTTTGTGTGTTTTCAGGTGCCCCGGTAGGGTCTGTGCACAAATAAGACCCCTCGGTGAAGAGCCCTAGCTCCAGTGAAGACTTTTCTTCCATGGAAGTGTGGCTGCATTACAACCAGAACGTTTGCAAGTGTGGAAAAACTACTGTTGACTTCTAGGGACCACAAACAGATTGAATTGTTGTGAGGGGATGAGACACGTACCCTTGCTGGTGTATTCGGCACATCTTGTAGACCAGGTCAATCCAACATACTGCTGCTACCAGCTAAACCTGTGAGGGCAGGGGGAGATTTCTCAAAAAAGTGTTTTGGAAACGCACGTGTAGCTTTAGGACTTCCTGAACGCACCAACTCTGCTTATTTTATGACAACAGACATTACAACAAACAGCAATCTCTTACCTTCCCGGGTTTATATGGGAATGCTGATCTCTGGTGTGCTGGAGATGAAGGAGCTGCACGTGGTCGTGCAGCAGAAGACACGTTCCTGGCAGCAATTCTCTTCAGGGTCTGCTTGCCACAAAATGTCCTAGCTGCCTCAGAATTAAAACATCTGCTGCCTGTTGGCATTTCTTGGCTGCCTGTGCTTGCAAATGGTGGAAGAGGTGGAATCCCACCCGCTTGGTATCTTGTATCATCAGGGGAGAAAAAGTGGATGGGTCTTTTTTTCTTGCATAGGAAGTTTTTCTTCTCATCTTAAGCCCATAGAAGAGAAAACCCACTGTGCTGTAAACAGAACACCCTGATGATTTAGCAGAACCGACTAAGCCGTTTTTAAATATTCACAGTGCAGAGTGAAGGGGGAAAGACTACGGACACAGCTGCTTGGCCTTTTCCTTCTCTCCCTCTTTTTCAGGTTAAAAAAATTGCATCCCTTGCTTTCCTTTAATGCGAGTCTTTGCAACAGTGATTGTTCAGTAATGTGTAATAAACCAGATTTGCATGGCTCATAAAGAGCCGGGCTGGTTTTCATTACTCTAGGGATAATTTTGATAGCGCAATGAGTTTGTTGTAAGTAGCCTTGATAGGGTTCTGGCTGCCACAGCTTCTCTGGAGCCAGATTAGACCAAAGCTGAGTCTGAGTGTTGGGAGGATTCCTGTGATGAAAAGCTCTGTTATAGTTTGTGTAGTCAGCAGGATCTACACGGGTGCAATCATTCTGGAGAGCTGCTACTGGTTGGACAATGGATTCCTGCAGTATCCCCCAGGGCCTGTCAGGGCTCTGCAAATACACGTTTGGGGTCCTCCATCTGAATATCCCCTCTCTCCAGTTTAGATCCTTACGCTTAGTTCTCTACTTTTGTGGACACTTCTTGGATATTTTCAGCTTATTTTCACTCCTGCTTAAATACAGTTTGGTCAAGTTCTGCATACGCTGATCTTCCTGCTTTTCTGCACAGGGTATGACAAGCATCTAAGGTTGTCCAGTGTTACAGTGCAACACAGGGCAGAGGGAAGAGGCTGAAGATAATATGTGATTAGCCTTGCCAGGTATTAGGGAGAAAGAGGCATTTTTTCATATAATTCCAGTTCTCCAGGCTTCCTCTTATTTAACGTGTTTGGTCTCTTTCCCCGATTGCCAGTACCTCTGTGAAAAAGACACGTCCAGAGCTTTATTCTCTATTTCAGGTTCAGTGTCACAAGAGCTATCTCAAGACCAGTTTCCAGTATGGCCTCTCTGGCCTGTGATGCTGTAACTCCAACTGCAGAGCTTACCCTTTTGTATAGCTCTTTGGCATCACCACCCAGAGCCAGCTCACACTCATAATTGTGCCAGTGAAAAACCCTGGTATGGAAAGCAATCAGGCAGTCAACAGTTAATTTCAAGATTTGTTTTCTTGGACAGTAATAAAATATTTTTGAAGTTCCATTTTGGATACTCACCTGGACCAGCAGTGCTCCGGGGCAGCCTTGAGCCTCAAACCATTTTGCGTAGGAAAAAGGGAGGGTTACAGCAGAAAGGGAGTCTGTGCTATGGACTCTGGAGATCTCGATTCTCTCATCAGCACAGAGAAAGGTTGTGTGGTGTGAAGATCTAGAAGATGCCCAGACTGGGGCCGAGACCCTTGTTTTGGCATATGATTATACAACAAAATGTGGTCTGAACGACACCAGCGATACACGACGTGTTTTGGGGACAGCGGCTTTACTGTGGTTGCTTTTTTGGCAGCAACTAGTAACCAAAAGCAGTCTGGATTTTGGGCTTGTCCCGCAGCAGCCTGCCTCTTCACTGCTTCTCATAACTAGTGATTAATTGTTTCTGTTCTGTGGGTACCCAGAGTATTTAGAAATAAAAGATGGCAGTGCTGGATGAGTGCCATTCTCTCATCTCTGTGAAACAGTAGTAATAGCAACAACTACAGGGAGAGAAAGGCATGTAAGAGCCCACTTAGGCTATTATGTATAGCTTTTCAGTGCCCATTGCAATGCTCCTTGCAGCTAAGCACCAAACTACAGTAGATTTTACAGCAAAAACAGATAATGGAGAGACAAAGATGAGACTGTAGAAAAGGAAGAAATGAGCTGGGAAGTTGTTAGCAGGAAGGCTTTCCTCTCCTGTCCCCACATTTTGCCTGAAGCTTATTTTCAAACACACTGGTGAAGATGTTTTTTTAATCGGTTCTTAGGATACCAGTAGCCTGCTTGGGACTCAAGTATCTGATTTCCGTGCTGAGGCTTGTCCTGTACCAGCACTGCTGCCAGAGCACTGGGTAATCCCAGTCCTTGATTGTGGGACAGAGCTGGCAGGGAAAGCTGTGGCCAGCACTGCTCCAGCGAGCTTGGGAGCCCAGTCCCAGGATGAAACCTCATTAGACGGGATGTAGCATATAGGGCTTCCAAATAACGTGTTGCTGCAGTGCCTTTTGTACAGGGCTACGAATCCGCTCTTTGTGAGCTACTGCTTCAGGTCCAATCTGCTTTGCTTAGGGAAATAAATTCCCCAAGCAGTAACCGAAGACTGATTACACCGAGATAGATATTTATGGTTTGCTTTTCTTCATTACTCGAGGCAATTTTGCCTAAACAGCGTTAACAGGCAAGGCGGTTTTCCCCTGGCTGGGCCAGCCGTCTGAACACTTGGCTATTATTAGCTTGAGTGAGCAGGGCTGAGTTTACAACTGTGCAGGAGCGATAAGCTCAAGGCGACTGTGCTTCCTCTCCAAGGAACTGTCTAGCTGTGCTCCACTCCTCCGCATCTGAGACACCACCGTGCTGAAGTCAGGAGGTATTTTTGTTGCCTGAACAGGGATGCCCAAAAGGCACAGGTTTCCTTTTAATGGAAGGTTAGACAGAATATTCCACGCAATTTTACCTTTAACATGCAAGACACTAGAGTCACAGAAGTTTTCGTGTTTTCTGATACCCATTTTTATGGCCTTTAGCCTAAATTCCTTAGGACTCCCCAGCCATGGCCATGTTGGTTTCCCTGGACTCATCACTTTCTGAAGAACTTCTGTATCCACGCTAAATTTGAATTTGCTTTTTCAGTAAAATCTTATATATAGCATAGAGCGGGGCAGATCTCACTAGATGTTCCTGTACCTAAACAAGACACCTGGGCATACATTTAATCAGAGGAATCACATCCTGAACTGCTCTTGCTATATGAATCTAAACTACTAGTCCAGGCATTGATGCAGACATTTCAATTTAGGGGAGATTAATCCCATGAGTCTCAGTTTTATGACTCTCATGTAGCAACATGTGAGACGAAAAACTGCACGTCAGATGTGTTAATTGTCCCCTTGTGCTGATGAAGCAGTAGCACTGGGGAGCACAGAGGAAAGCAACAAGAATAACAGGTTTAAAAAATGTAACATATGAATGAAAGGCTGAAAGTAGTGCATTTTCTTATCCTAAAGAGTTGAAAGGAAGGAATTCTAAGGAGACATAATAATCCTCACTTCGTGAAAGATCATTGTAAAGACAGTCATGAACTGTGGGTTATGACTACTGCTAAACTGAGGGCTAGCACAGCTCTGCCACGTGTGGGCATGGGAACAGTCCTGGAGCTGCCTGAGAGCTGAATGCCCCTGGGACATTTCAGGACACGTTGAGAAGCTCGCCAGAGACACCCCCAGGAGGTCGCCAATCTGAAATCTCACAGACCATTAACATTACTCTGATCTTCTCTTCCAAGTAAGCTTGCAAAGCCAGGTTGTGAGGAACTTTTAAGACCTGCCAAAGCATTGCGACAGACCCTAACTGTGGTTCTAGGCAAAAAGAGCAAAGTATCAGCTGCAAGTGCAAGATCTTGAAATGTTTGCTATTCTGCTATCTGCTTCATGGTGGTGGCAACAGAAATTATGGAAGCCGCATGCATAAGACAATGGAAAAAGAGGAGGAGGAGTCAATAAAAATATGTACACTTCTAAGAAAACAGAGCTACCCCTTGGACGGTTCCCAAAGGGCAAGCTATAATTATCAGGTACTCTCAAAATATTATATCTATTTTCAGAAGGTGCCGGGCTTCCTGGATAAAGTACCTCAGGAGCCAAAACAACAGGTGACAGAAGGAGGACTCTTGCTTTCAAGGACACCATTTCAGGCCATGTCATTTGAGATGAGTCCAGCCACTGTGGCAAGCTCAATGGTGATTACTGGAATAAGACAAAGAGCCTCATGCTTAGAAAGCTCCGATATACCCCAGCAGAGGATGCCTGTTTCACTAGGTCTGGGTGCTTCAGCTTTAAATAATAAATAAAGCATTACTTACCTTGAAGAACTGAAGCACAAGGTGAGATTACAAAATTGACATCACTAGAGGACATGACACTATCAATAGTATTAGAAAAAGCAGCTGTTTCATAAAGGTTGGCATTTTCTTCCTTTCATTTCTTCAAGCATCAGATTGTTGCCAATAAGTGGATTGCAAATCATGTCGGAAGCTTTAAACCAACCATAACTCTCCTTATGAAGCAATAGATGTTGTAAGATAATTCATTTTCCATAGAAAGGTCAAATTAACAAAACTAGGAACATGACATTGCTCATCCTCATCACTTGTGATCCAGCCTTCACTTCTGCTGTTTTAGGGGCTTGATAAAATTTGTTTACAACTGAATCAAACTCTACAGACACGACATAGATATCCTCAACAGACCCCTCCCCTACTCTGATGAAAAGAAAATCCATCTCACACATGCAAAGCATTCCCACTTGCTCCTCCACAACCATCTCTAGTGAAGGATATGTTAAATGAAGGATGGGAAGCTCCCAGAAGTATCAAAAGCAAATGTAACAGAACAGAAATTCTCTCGATACATAAACACATTACAGTTTCAAGAATGTTGATCAACCTACATAAGATGCGTATGAAAATGCCATGAAAAGAAACCCACAGAAGCTATCACAGACAACGTTTTGTGTAAACAAGAAGGGAGCCAGATCATTTCTGCTATGCAATGAGCAATCCAAGTAGTTGTGCAACTGTGTATTCAACATTCAAAGTGCTACATCCTGTACTGTGGTAGTACATTCATCAGATCGGATGAGGATTTGGGGGCAGATTTATTCTACAAACATTTTTCTTTTAGACCAAGAGAGGTCAAAAAAAGACATAGATAGTAAATGAATTTTCCAGGAACAAAATACTTTTAAGGAATGAGCAGCTTGCCATAAATGTGACAAAGAAACATCAAGACGTTTTGGTCCAGAAGTGGCCATGCCTCACATGCCTGTTTTCCATCTCCTTTTTTATCTACAAGCATGACTAGCTCAGGCAGAGATAGCTATGCTGTAGACACGCAAAGCAAGGTGAGATGACCTGTGTTTAAAGTCTCTGTCAGGTGTGTTGACCATATCACCACTGAGAAAACTCAAGAAAAACCCAGCTGCAATAATTATTGTAACTAATTGCTTAACCAATACAACTGTAATTCAGCCCTCAGTTTTTTAGCTTCTGATTTAACACATCTCAGTTCTCAGAGAACTCTTCTCCCAGGCTGGTTATCTTTGTACTTCACAGAACAGGCACTTACTATTAAATGATGTGGGAAAAGTGCCCTCAAGAGATGCATGACCTACTTGAATCACCCTGAGAGAGAAAAAGATTTTCTGAAATTAAATGTAATTTTCAACTTGCACTAAACGACATTAAATATTTTTCCTTTCTTCATATAACCCGTGTACTCCGGTCTACCTGCTAACATTAAAAAAGGGCTTCCTTTTACCTCGTAGGAGCTCTTGGCCTATTGCTTACATTTCAGCTATTAAAAATATTCTAACTTTCAGCAGTAATTGCAGGTGAACTTTTAAAGCATTTGGTTCAAGAATTGCCACCAAAGAGCAAACTGCTCCCTTCATGACATATAATCACAGCCATTCCAAGGAAGCCGTTGTAACCATGTGTTGCATTAAATATTTTCCTCATTTTTTCTTAAACATTTGTCTCGTTTGGTGCCAATTACAGCTAGAAGACAACTGGGAGAAGTGCTGATACTAAGCCAGTCTTTTGCATAAAGAAGATTTCACACTCAGTTTACTTTAGCTTAGTCGTGAATAGATAGGACCTTTACAGTAACTTCAAAAAAAATCCCTTTTGGTTATGTTTCTCTTGAAGTTATATAGCAATAACCTAGAAGGAACACCACAGACTTAAAGGACTACGTTTTATTTTAAAACAGTGAAACATTTCTTACCTTTAACAAAATTATGTGCAGCCTAAACCAAAAAAGTAAAGGAAAAAGGTGTTTTCTCCCCAGGATTCTCACGACTAAACCAAGGTCTGAGGCTGTCGGGGTAGAAAGGCCCTGCAAGATTCCTTTAAGGGGACATCAAAAGCATCTGCAAGAAGCAGGACTCCAGAATTTGCTGAATACCTCCAGAAACCTACCAGTAACTGGATAATTATATAGTGGATAAAGCACTAGGATGTAACAAAACCATCCCAGTATCTGAAATAGAAGACATCAATGCTTGTAGGTGTCATGGTACCTAGACAGCACATCTCAGAGAGCAACCATTTCTTTAAGTTCTAATCTTTTGTTCCTTCTGTTCTTTTGTACTGCAATTACTAGCAAAAGAGAGAAAAAAAATTTACTTGTGCCTTTTTAAAAAATAAACTGAAAGCTTGAAAGAGAGAGACTTATTAAAAAAAAACAGTAAAATTTGACTTTTTTTTTTTTTTTAGCCGAGGACATCTGAAATGGCAGTGAGGAACCCAGACAGTGAAAAATGACCAAATGAAACAGGACTTAACCTACTGAAAATTTAATTTTATTTACTTCTGCTGTCACTATTTACTGCCAGCATCTAGTATGCCTTTTGGGTGAAAGTTTTTCTTTAAAAATTCACCATAGTCACATCTTAGTTCCAGAGGCACTGTTTATGAGCAAGAGAGTCCTCAGCTATCCTCCCCTGAAGCTGGGAAATAAGAGCCAGGGCTTTTCTTAAACTGAGAAATGAGACAAAAGGATGAATGCCACTTCTCAAGCCTTTCTTACATATCAAAGATCCACAATGCTTTTCTTAAAGTGAAAATAACATGCTAGAAGATACCAGGCAATACAGAAACACTGACTGAAGGAAAGAGTAAAGAAGGGAAGCTCCTCACATACAGCTTGAAATATTCTAATACCAAATGACCAAATGTGGGGAATAATATCTTTTTCTAAACTTTATATATATATATATATAAACAAATCACTCACATCACCTAAGAGTCCTGTGACTCTCCCCTCCCCACCGCTCTGCCCCACCCACAAACATGCACATCAACATCCAGTGTATTTTTAACAGTGGCTTTGGTATACAGCTTCCTACAGGAACCGTTAAGCTCGTGTACCCAAAGCAGCACACTGTGCATGACTGCTCGGTAACAGCAAAACGAAGGAAGCCCTAATACTAGAAAAAAAATGTAACTCCCTGCAAGAGATGACGCACGTAATGCCATGAAGTTCCCTTGCACTGTGTCCATAAGCAAAGGGCCTCTCCAGTTTGCAGTTTTCCCTCAAAAGATTATTTGGGTATTCGAGCAGAACAGGCTTTATTCATCGTAAACTCAGCTTATAAGTTCTGCACCCCAGCAGGCAGAAAAGCCCAGAATCAAACTCTTCCAGGTTGCGATAAAACAGAAATATCTGCGTCATCCTGCAGCGCGGAGACTCCCTGTAAAGTCACATCCACTTGAGCCAAAGACTCTCCCTTAGAAGTCCGCAGCACAGCCTGCAGCACTCTTAAACAACACATTCAAATAGAGAATCAAGCTGTTTGAAGTCCAGACTTTTTTTGAGAGATGCCTCTTTGTGTTTGTTAACCACCAGGGAGCCTGAATTACGTGCACAATTGAGATGGATCAAGGTGTGAGAGAGGTAAAAGGGGGGGGGGGGGGGGGGAAGTTTCATTTTTCAGTTTGGGATGGTTGGAAGGGTTTTCTCATCTGTTGTCAAAGAAATGAATGGCAACTTTTCTGAGACACTAGAAAGCAGAGTCTTTGTCCTTTGCACTTTGCTGGTCACCACCTGGTGTGCTCAATTGCAGCATGCAGAAATCAGATTGATTTTTATTTTTTAAAGAGAAAACATATAATGGTATTTCACTATTTCTTCCAGTAATTTTGCACACTTAAACTTTGCTCTGGCATCTTGAAATCATCATAGCCACAGTCTATCACAGATGTAAAAATGGCTTCGCTTATTTGTAACCGTTGTATCAGATCAGACCAGTTGCCTGTCGTGTGGCACGCTGCCTCCTGCGCTGGTCAGATAACAGCAGCTTCAGAGGAAACTGCGCACAATGCTGCAATAGGTAGCTGAATAAGTTGCCCAAAAGGCAGTTACTTCCTCAAACACCTGCTCTGCATGCAATTGCTGTTAAACTGGGTTCTTCATCTCGACGAAAGATTGTACCGCTCTTCAACTTCTCCTGCAAACTGAACCTGGGACCCAAACTGACAGTGATGGTGGGCGGCTGCCCCATGATTTTGGGCAGTTCCTACCTCAGGGCTCGGAAACATCTGTCCCTTAAACCTCTGTGTAGTAAATATATCATACAAAAAAAGGAATGATTTTTTAAAATTTTTTTTTTAAATGTTTAGCTTGAGATGCTAAATGCAGAGGTCGCAAGAGATCTCTTGTTTTAGAACGCTGATACTTGGAGGAAATAGTTGCAAGTATATGCAGTGACCAGAGACTTCCTGGTGGGTGATGAAGAAGCAAGAACATGAGTAAATGCTGAGGAAGACACGTCGATGCACAACATAGAACAAAGTGGTACTGCAATCCACATCTCTGATTCAACAGAACATGCCAAATGTAGACTAATTAGCAAGGAAACAGGAACAGGATACCCACCATGATTTTCTTGACAAGTAGATGAAACGAATTCAATGGAGTAGTGCAGTAGCATACATAATGACAGTAATTGGCCTACAAGTAAGTAATGCCACAAAACTATTCATCAGATCATAGAATCATAGGATGATTTTACCTAGTCAAGATCTCTTTGTAGAGGGAACATTTTAAGCTGGAGAAGCAGCATAAGACTTTACAGGCCTTTATCGGTTTGGGACGATCACATTATAATTCACTGATATGTTATCCATAACAAAGTTACCTGGAAGTGGGAAACCTGCTGCACCTCCTCATGTGGTTAAGTCAATCAGAAACGGCCTTGAGACCAGCTCGCTGCTCTGCCAGATCGGCACTGCAGATGTACAGCCCTGAGAAACCAACTGAAATTCTGACGTGATACTTCCTGTGCACACTTGGTGTAAAGAGCAGTCTGGGATGTTCGTGGTCCCTCAGGTATCCTAGAGAACTGAGAAGTCTCCCCTTATAGTAGCTCTAGCCCATTGCAGATTCTCTTTTCCCAACTCTTTTCTCCAAGATTCCAGCCCTTTTGTATTCCTTCCCATCTCTCCACAGCCTGCATCAGTTCAGGACGCGTCCTCGCCCCTCCCAGTCAGTATAAAAATCTGGGAGAGACATACAGCTTTGCCTGACATGCTGCTTCCCAATTTACCAAGGGCTGTGTTAAATGCATGTGGAGGAAACGGAGGAAAACAACTCTGAACTGTAACACAAAGCTTGGGGGCTCTAGCCAGGGCGTTCGGACAAAGATCGATTACTGTAAGGGGAGACCTGGGGGCGGGGGCTCATCACCACCTCTAACTGTAACAGCATCACTGACAACATCTAAGCTAGACCTCCAGATTTTAACTACAGCTGAAGCAGAGCTGGTGGTAACTCACTGGCGCTCCAAGTACTGATTATCTGATCAAATGGAGCCATTTCCGTTAGAACGGAGTAAATCGCGCAGATACACAGATGGCATCGAGTGGCTCTATTGACCCAGAGAAGGAATGCTGGGTGTCTCAGATAAGCTGAAGTTCAGAAATCATACTTAACGCTGTCAGTCCTGTCATGGTATCCACTGTCTGAGCTCAAGTTTCCACCAGCGCTGGTTAAACCAGACGGAGATACAGCAATGCTATTGGGGAGCATGTCTCATCCGTAAAGGAACGGCTGCAGTATGGGCAAAGCAAACCCCACTACAAACCTTTCAGACTGCTGAGGCACTGTGCTTTATTCCACACAGAACTAGAGGGTGAAGGGCCACAGCTGAAATTACAGCAGCACAGTGTCACTTACCATTTGTCACTCTATGCTTGAGCTATAATAAGAGTGTCTTTGTACGGACACAACAGTGATTACGGCAAAATATTTGAGCTAACCACTGGAGAAGTCACTAAGAGTCTAATCTACAAAAAATCTCTTTTTCACCGGGGAGCTTGGTTTTCTCTGAGTCCTTTGTTTTCCAGACATGCAGCTACTTTCCTTTCTTCCCCTTCTTTTTGGGAGAGCCAGGCCAGAGAAATCCACGAAACTGCAGGCAGGCGGGAGCATTGTGGCAGATGTAGTAGGCGTTGATCATGGCAGCTGGGCTGAGGATATCCACTTCCTTCACCACCTTCTTTGCTGTCTTTTTGGACCTCTTCTTACCTGTGCCACGCTTGGGTTTTTCACTTTTAACTGCCTGCGGAGAGAAAACGACCACAAAAACACTCAGTTAGTTCCGTGTCTTTATTGTCTCGCTTCTGGGTAGAGGATCCCAAGACATTCCAGAACAGCTGTTTCATTGCATCTTAGTCCTGGCTTGCAGGATTAGCTCAGACGCCAGTACTTTGTGGTGATTTTATATACGGACTCACAAGCATTAATACACTCTCACCAAATCTGTATTTGCTCATTAGGCTGTAAGAATCTTCAAAGTCATCAGACAGAGCTAACTAGTGTTCCCCTGTGCTTCTCTCTGGCTAAAAAAAGTTTGTGCACCACAGAAAGATACATTCTTTTCAACTGATTTTTTAATTAAAGCACTACGATACAATCCTGAAGTAACCTAAGCGTATGTTGTGTGTTCATCCACTACTGCGTGTCTGCTTGGAACTCTGGATCATAAACCAGAAAAGCAGGTCTCCCTTCTACAGCTGTGGCCTTTTCATGGCTCTGTGATACAGTTGCTCTTCCACCATTAGCGGCAACACAAATCTGAACAGCAGCTCTGCCGTTCTGTATGCAGGGAGGTTGTGCCAAGACTCACCCAAGCCCTAGAACAGGCCGAAAAAATACTCATGTTAACTGCAGCTGATTAGCGCTGGTGCCTGAATGCTCAGCCTCTTGCCTCTGAGAGGGATCTGCCAGAGTCTGATTCACTCCCTGGATTGTTTTCTCACCCATCCTGGCCACTCCTCACAAGAAGCCCGGAGCACGTCTGCATGGAAGACGCTGCCCACAAGTATTGAGCAACAGAAACCAGGTCAGGGACCCAGAGGGATCTCTCATTGCTGCTGTGTAGGCAGGAAAATAGTGATGGCAACACAGAGCCAGAAGGTGGGCAGTGTCCCAGGAACGCAGAGGATGGAGCGAGAGCTAGTCCCAGAGAAAAGGCTGAACAGGAGTATTTACATATCCTGAATGACTGAAAATATTTGATCATTGGTCTGATACCAAGAGCACTTTCAGTACACACCGAGTCCCTTTATGCATCTGCCCATCTATTTCTGTTATTTGCCTAGTTTTGCACACTGTAATTAAACAGATTCAAGCGCTTCATTAGAAAGAATTAGCACGGATACACTCAGAAAGGCCATAGGTAATTATCAGTTGGTCATAAACTAGGGGAAGGCAATATATGTAGCATATTTTTCACGGTATCAATTCTAAGGAGTCCTTTTACAGCTCAGTACTGTTATGTGCCAGAGAGACAAACACTCTGAGGTATGAGAACAGAGTCAGGGGTACAACCTTCAGAATCAGCCGAGACCACAACGTGAAGGAATATGTACGGGTAAAGGGGAAAAAAAAAAAACAAAAGTCAAGAGTTCTATATAAAACACACAAAGCCACTATCCACAGAAGAAAAAAAAAATGCAGACAGAAAATACAGAGTGCAAGCTGCAGCTGATGGCAGATTGTTTCCTAAACTTTCAGTAATGCAGACTGCAAACTACTTGAATTCAGACAGATATTAGAGAAGGCGACAAGGCTTTTTTACAGACCTTAACTGGACAGAATTTGTTGAATACTTCAAAGGCTGGAATGCGTACACTTCACAGAGTGGATGCTTATGTCATAATTTTCAGCCAGTCACCTGAATCCTACTCCCTGTTTACACACTCCCAGCAGGGTCACTGGCAGATTTTCTGAGCACAATTAAGTTCCTGGTCAGAATTTGGCCTGCAGTTGATCTTTCAAAATAAAAACAGTGCTTACAGGTAAGGGCAAACTGTTGTCATAAGTCTGCAGGGAATGTCTTTTGTCTGGAGCAGCCTCACTGCTCCTGCTGTCCCTCTGCAGCAGATACCTCTGACCTCCAGGCTTTAAATGTTCTCTGTCAGCAACCGTCTCGTCTTCTGTTTCCTGTCTCTCATGAAACGTGGCATCAGTAAACTGTGGTCTGCAGTCAGCTCACACATTTGAGCACAACCAAGAGCAGAGGTTCCCGAAGTGTGGGAACATAACAAGCTACACGGCACAGCAAACACTGGCAGAAGTAACGCCTTGTGTGTGTGTTTGCACATACGGCAGCACCAGAGCCAACGCTAGGTGCACCAGTTGACGACCCCGGGTTTTCTTACAGATTTATCAGGCAACCAAAGGACACGTGATGCTGAACAGAGTGTGGTTCTTTTTCAGCATGGAGAGGCAGGACTTGAACAGATCTGACTTCCTACCCTGACCTCTTTTGCGTTTTTAAACTACAACCCAGCATGACATCTGAACACTCTTCAGAAGCGCTGGGAAATCCATGTCTGTGCAGTATTTTCATTCACTCACAAGCAGTAAGATTTGAGCCTTTATAAGACGCGTGCAAAATTTTACAGCCTGTAGCTCACAACAGCGAGAAAAGCTAAAAATCAGAGTCAGGTGCATACGTGCAGACAACGTGAATTTGGGCAGGCCAGTTCATGTCCTGCAGCCTCGGGAAGGAAACTTTTGGTTATTAACTCCATTTCCTTAAAAAGCGGTATCAGTAAGTACACTTCAAAAGAATCAAACCTGTATTACCATGGCTGTGTCCTTTTACTGAGCGGAGGGACTCCACGTCAAGCATTGAGGACGGACCCTGCAACACACAGTGGGTTACATACCGCACAAGGCACTGGTATCATTCCCCCTCTAAACTTCACAGTTAAAGGGGAAAAAGAAAGCAATAGTTAAAGTTAGGCTTGCAAAAGCAGGCCGAGGGGTGCCATATCCAAAAGCCTTTCTTCGCAAACAATCCCCCTGTGATGTCATCCGCTAACTGCTGGATTCCAGGGCTCTGAGCTTTCCAGCAAAGCCGGTGAGATTTCCCCTTGACAAGGCAAGACTAGACAAGGGGGAAAAAAAAAGGGAAAACCCGAAGCTCAGCTCGGCGTCAGCGACCTGCAACAGGCACTTCGCGAGCCCCGAGCTCCCGGCAGCGCTGCCGGACACCCCCCTCACCCACCGAGCCCCACGCCTGCTTGCCGGACACCCCACGTAGCACGGGCAGGACTTTACCTCCCTGTCTCCACAGCACGGGCTGAAGAAACGAAGCCGTGGAGAGCTCTCCCTGCGCCCCTCGCCTTAGAAGACAGAGTTCTCCACAGCCTTGCCCCCGCGCCACCCCGCCGGGTGAGAGGAACCTGTCCCGTGGAGACACAGCGCTCCAGAAATAAAAACGCACCGCTTAAGCGCAGCCCAAGGAGCCCCTGCTCTGCCTGCGGCGGACCCCGAGCACCAAACGGGACCCGGTCCCGCTCCCAACCTCCCCTCACGGCCGTTTACCTCCCTCGCCGCGTTGCCATAGGAATGCTTGCACGCATGCGCAGTGGGAGGCGGGCGAGCAGGGAGGGGCGGGGTCGCACTGCTGACGCACCGCCCCCTTGCCCAATCCGCCGCCGGGGTTGCCGGGGTGGGGGGTAGGCGGTGCGCGCCGCGACCGTTGCGGGTGCAACGGCGGCCTCAGGAAAAGGGCGGGAAACGCTTTTCCGGGGCTGAGGGGAGCCGCCGCCGCCGTCCCGCCCTCCGCGCTCGGAGGGAGCCAAACGAGAAACAAAGCACAAAAGGGCCTACCCCACCCACAGCCAAAAGACCAGAGAAAGGTCACAGGGAGTGGGGGCGGGGGAAATACCACAACAATTTACATCTGGGAGGAAAGGAAGTTGTGCTTTTCAAACGTTATGGGAGAGACTGGCGTTTGCTAGACTACGAAGTTAACTTTCACGTCTTTGTGGGCCAAAGGCCTCAGGCTGGGAGATGTTACGCCTCATCTCCCTGCTCCTGCTGGCGGAGGCGCAGCCCACACCGCCTTCATCCTCTCCGATGCTGTGGTGTGAACATGCGGGGGAGGTTGGGTGTTTCACCAGCTGACCCAGTGTTCTTTACCGCAGAAACATTTCAAAAAACAGCCTCTGCTTTCGCCTCCTTTGAGAGCCGGTTTCGCATGGCAGGCACCAAAAACTACGCATAATAGAGTCCGGATGTTTTCATGAAATCCCTGTACCGTGGTTAAAGTTAAGCTGAGGTCTGAGACCCAGGGGAGGCAATGGAGGTGGAGGGGTCGGAAGGAGGTGCAGGCAGCTGTGGGGTTCATTTCAGTGCCCTGCACCTTTTTTAAACACAACATTTTTTGTCAGAGCCAAAGTACTGATGCTTGTAAATACAAAGTTTTTAAGCTTTGGAGAAAGGATGGGAGACAAGTGTCTCTTCTGTGTCCCTCAGCACCAGGCTTTCACTTGCAAAGTGCTAAAAATCAAAAAAGCACAAGTGAAAAATAGCAGTAGGACCTGAATTGCCTCATAGTAAAAAATAGCTCATAATTATACTATTGTCAAACCCCAACGCATCAATGAGTCTGCCTAGATCACGGGTTTGTTTTTATCTCGGGCATTAACCTCTGGTATGTAAGCCCATAGGATGCACTTCATCATATTTTTAAGCTCTTCTTCCAAATCTGGTCAGGTAGGAGCTTGGAGGTGTTTTTATTTTAGTTCAATTTCATAAGGAAACGGGGTTTGCACTGTCATGCAGGTTACCCATCAGTCCACCTGCAATAACTCATGAAGCAGCTGGCCAATTCCAACCACTATTGACACAGAAGTAAGGGGTTCAAATGTATGAATTTCCTACACATTTCGTGAAAATCCTCGGCTGTGCAGACTGTGGGGGAGAGACACTATTAATCATCGCCGAGGAAATGTCAGCCCAGCTCAGCCCATTTCTGGGCTGTTTGGCAGAGGCATGTGTTGTCATTGCAGTCAGGAGGACAGAGCGGTATTTCAGGGCAGTGGGACATGAACCTGTAGGAAGACAGCTTGTTTCAGAACGGTTAATTTTAACAAAAACAAGAATTCGCTTAATTTTGGGAGCTAGAGGCTATAAATAAGTTTTGAGTATCAGAAAGGTGCATAATTTTCATGCAATGGTAATTATGGAAGACCAACATGTAGGTTTTTTTTTTAAAAAAAGCACTTTTGGGAATAGAGATGCCTTTACTTTTTAATTTGCCTATTGGACATAACAGCTGTCCAGCCTTTGTTTTCTCCCCTGGTATGAAGTTTGTACAAATTAGAGTCTGCTATGTACAGCCATTTAAATAAATCAGTATTGGAAGGGACTGTTGGTAGAGGATTGTAAATCTGATTCACAAAAATATCCAACCACCTTTCCCGCTCTTCCTGGCAGCTACAGAGATTGTTGCGTTTACTACAAACACAGATTTGCATCTCACAAAATTATAATGATTAACAAACATTCACCCATTGCTTTGGACGCTGTGAAGCGATGCAGTGGTTAGAAGGTATGCTGACTCTGTAAAGGAGCTTCTTTAATACTGCTGGAAGAGTAAACATATTTGGCTGCAAACATTCAAGTACCGAAGGGGGACAGAACCACTCTGTAGTGGCAGAAATGTTTGCAGGAACAGCATTTCGGCACGAAGCTAGAAGTGGATATAGAGAATGAGCCAGACCACTGACTGAGTAGAGTAAAATGCAGTTTAGCAAAGAATGATCAGAAGAATTCCCAGAAATGAGAACAATAGAAGATATGAGAACAACAAAGAAAACAAGAGCCCAAAAAAACATGAATGAGAAATAAAGGTGAAAGAAGGGAAAAAGTTGGTCATGAGGAAATCTTGAAGGAAAGTAATTATCACAACATGTAGAACAGGTATCAAAAAAAGGCTAAGTGACAGGAATGAGTGCAACAGCAAAATGCACCAGGCGATGACTAGAGGAGGAGCTCAGGACTAGAGAAAGCAAAGGGCAAAGGTGCTCCTTGGCAAANAATCTTGAAGGAAAGTAATTATCACAACATGTAGAACAGGTATCAAAAAAAGGCTAAGTGACAGGAATGAGTGCAACAGCAAAATGCACCAGGCGATGACTAGAGGAGGAGCTCAGGACTAGAGAAAGCAAAGGGCAAAGGCGCTCCTTGGCAAAGCACGTGTCTGATGATTATCTCTTTTATCAAGAGGGAAAGTTGAGCCAGGAGCACAGGTTGGATGGAGAAATGAGACCAGGAAACTTCGGAGATAATATCAGCTGGGTCGTCACCCAACATTGTGGCTAAGCGCGAGTGTCGTCGGAGAGCGAGATGCTGCTGAAGAGGGTATTTTGAAAAGCAATTTTGAAACACGGAGTGGAAACCATTAGACTTATTTGCCTTGAGTAGAAGGGATTGAGTTAATAGGAAACACTCCAAAGTGATGTGTTTGAGTGCCTGACCAGCTGAATGCTGTTACCGTGAATACGATGCAGACCTCTTTCTCAATCCAGTGGAAAAAAACTTCTCTGTTGTAATCTGGATGCGTTACATATTTTCAAGGACAAGTGATAAGACATTCAGCGTAGAAAANCTGACCAGCTGAATGCTGTTACTGTGAATACGATGCAGACCTCTTTCTCAATCCAGTGGAAAAAAACTTCTCTGTTGTAATCTGGATGCGTTACATATTTTCAAGGACAAGTGATAAAACATTCAGCGTAGAAAACATACATCTCCAATTCTTTTACTTGTCACGGATATTTTGTTTTCTCTAGAAAATACCAGCCTTTTTGCTCTCGTCATTGCTCTCTGTTGCCATGAATGGGATCCAGGAGAGTGTGCTATTCAAAGGTAATTGCTTTCTGATCAGTGGGGAGTATCAAGCTTCTCCGAGGCTAATGAGCATGTTACCTTTCTTTTACTCAGACTAAATGATGGAGCAGCTGAACTTCTTTGTATTTACCAGTGAAGGAGAATGAGGGATACTGTTACCCTGTCTCATAGCCCAAGCTTGTCAGGGCAGCATAGAAAATGAATTGTAAAGAGGTTCCTTGCCATTTGAAAAGGTGCAAAGCCTCAGTCTTTGGTTGTTCTAGGCATGTCTGTGGTTTGAGTCTGGTTTTCAGTGGCTAAATTTACTAAAGCAGCTCCTGTTCTTCCTTGTGCTGCTCGTTTCTCTCCCTTTCCTGTCTCTAAGAGGCCACTGGCAACTGAATCACTTAGCTGTTTGAGATGAAAAGAGCCCTGCCAGAAGAACATTCACTGCTGAGGAAAATCTCAGATGGGTCCTGGTACCTGATCAGAAGGAGCCAAGAAGACAGGGAAAGAAGGAAAAGAACCAGAGAGGACAGGGAAAGGCTTGGTAGTGTGGCTCAGAAAGAAGATCTGTGGATTTTTCTAAGTAAAACGCTTTTGAATGAGTCTTGGGATGGATAATGAAATACATAATGGGAAAAAATATTTGATTTTTACTGTGTTTAGGGAAAAATTATTTTGTGTAATTTTTATTAACAAACCATGGCATAAAAGAAGCAATCGTAATTATACTCATCTCCTTTTAGAAAAAACAACTGGCAAGAGACCACTTTATACTAACTACTGAGGCCAAAAGGTAACAGTAGTGACAAGCGTGTCTGAAATACTAGATTGAGGAGAGAAAAATTAGCCTGTGCAGTCAACTGTTGTATTTTGTAAAGATGCTTGGACCTGGCTACAAAACAAGCTACTGTTTACACATGCAGGCTTTTGATAAATAATTAAGGGATGTTTCTGCAAACTAAGAGTGTAATAAACCTGGCCTCATAAAGTCACTGCTGTAGGTACAACTGGATAACTAAAGAGTGCTTTAGCTCCAGCAGCTGTCAGGCCAGGACATCTCCGTATCATTATTTTTGTGGAAATACTTGCGTAAGAGAAAGCAGGGATATTAGGTTGTGGTCCTTTTCACAGAGAGAGAAGAAAATGTGTATGCACAGCCAGGGGACCGCATCCAAACAGAATCGAGAGACTACCAAGAAGCGTCTGTGTGGGGAAACGTAATGCCTTACATTCCTTACTCCAACAAATTGATAGTACTTTTTTTTTTTAATGAGTTGTTCCATTAGTTGTGGAATTAACGAAAGCCAGTGTCATACAGATTCACGTCCTTTCCCTGCAGCACTCCGCAGCTCAGCCTGCCTCCCCGCTGTCTTTTCCCAGCGCTAGCCATAAGCCTTCCCCGTATCCTGCCGAACAGAGTTCCTCTTGCCCTCGCCCCAGCATCTGCCAGGCACCTGCAGATCCGCCAGCCATCACACGGGTGCTAACGGGCCAGCTGCCTTCTGCCAAACCGAACCAAGCAAGGCTGAGCCCTCCCTGCCTTCGCCTCGGTTGGGGAGCTGAGTTGCTCTCTACCTAGCTGACAACATTCGCAACTCCGACAGGAGCTTCGTGTCTTTGAGGCCTTTTATACTTCACTCAAATTTGTGTGAAATTAGCTAACCAGTTCTGAAGTTGATTGTAAAGGACTGAGAAACTAACAGCATAATTGTGTGTGCCTTACATCCCTGGGAAACAAGGATAAAAATAGAAGAATCTCTACTGAGGTACTGAAGAAAATGACTTACTGACAGCAAAACTTCCAGCAGCCACCTGTAGCCTGAAAAAAAAGCAAGCTCTGCATTCACCATTTACAACAGAAACTGAGAACACTCGACCATTCCTGGAATCAACTGTCACATTTGGGGTAAGACAACACATGTTGTTCCTTCAGCTGTACAGAAACCATCCAAAACTTTGTTCTGAAACTTTCTTGCTATACATCAAAATTATTGTTCTGTAATTGCGGCCTCCTAGCTCTTCTGAGATTTTTTTAAGGAGAAGAAAATTCTCATTGTGAAGCAAAGAAGTTTTAAACTGCTACCTGTTTGCAGTTTGAGAAGTGCAATAGCGGGACGGAGTCTTTTCCAGTCCTGCTGGAGAAGGAGCATCTGGGACTCTCCGAAGTACATGGAAGGGTGTTTTCTAGACGGGCCTCAGTTAATATGCTGCCCAAACACCTCGAGGGAAAGTCTTTGGAGTATTACATTGTTTGAATTCCCCGCATCTGTTTGTAAGTGGAACAAACTTATTAAAATAGAGGTTCCTGCTAAACTGGCATTTTAGCCCCACAGCTGCTCTGCAGAGCACTGTGCAGTCCGCAGTGAAGCCAGCAGTTTTTATTAGCGTGAACCAAACCCCACATTTTCCAGCTTTTCCAGAAGAAACCCTCACTAAACATGGCACATCTCAGTAAAAGTAGTGTCTTTGTGACAAATACAACACAAATATTTAAGTTAAAAGGTGTACCTTGCCCTAGTTACCTTTTTTACACAGACGTTCAGGTTTTGTATAGAGGTGTATCTCTAGGAAGCATAACTTGTGGCGGTGGTGGAAATAAATCGTACTGAAAGACAACAGTTTATACCATCCTCTGCCACACGGACATTTGGGTAAGAATTTGTATTTCTATTCTCTACCTCAGTAAAAAAATAGATGGCACTGAAAAGCCGTGGAAACCTTATATGAAGCACAATTTAAATATAAAATGCCAAAAAATGTACATTGTGTATGTACTGGTTATTTTTTTCCAACGTAAACATTGTGGGAAAGGGACACTTGTGGGGGGGGAAGGTTTTGAGCCAAATACCAAGGACATTTCTAAATTTCTCGTTCTTCAATAATTAATTCATTCCCTTTCCCCCTTGTAGAAGCACTTAACTACATGACTTTAGTTTGCTGAGACTAAAAGGATTTTGAGACATTGATAGTACTTCCTTTACATTCACATTCAGTTGTTGGTGAATTTGATTGTTTTCTAAATCACTCTAAACCAGAAAATACCGTAGGAATCATAAAGCAAGAGGTGTAATATGGTTAACCCGAAAAAATACTCTAGATTTTCAGTGTGGAGTCACCATGTGAAGGAAGCGAAAAAGGAACCAATGGTGCTGAAGAGGTGTCCCTTGTGCCAGGATACGTGCCACGCAGAGGTATAGCTNGTGTAATATGGTTAACCCGAAAAAATACTCTAGATTTTCAGTGTGGAGTCACCATGTGAAGGAAGCGAAAAAGGAACCAATGGTGCTGAAGAGGTGTCCCTTGTGCCAGGATACGTGCCACGCAGAGGTACAGCTGAATTCCCAGGATGCTGGCCTGAGGGCGAAATGGCACATTTGGTAGGAAAACATGAGACAAAACATCACAGAGAAAATCCCGAACTTTCCAGCTAGTCAGGGGCTCTGGACCCTAGCACACGCTGAAAATACTTGCATTTATACTGCATTTCTGCTTCTTAAATATTTACCAGACCCTTCAGATGTCTGCCATCTTTAGCTGGGGTTTGTTAATTGATTTATGTTTATTTAATCTCTGGTTTATGTACCACCAGTAGGCTTTAGGGAAATGCTAGGTGCCATATTTTAGAAAGGGAGCTAAAGTACAGGTGCTGAAATGCCTTGTCTGGAGCTACAGATCTCTCCCAGTTCTGGGATCCCTAAAGACAGCACCACACTTCCATTATAGATTATATGTCTGTTTTTCATGCCTTAGTGCCTGGAGAGGCTTTATTTATTTTTAAATTACTTTTTACTTTTTAACAAGCACAAGCGCTGTGAAGACATTTACAGCCCATAATTCTGTGTTTCTTTTTAAGATTTCTATAGATACATCCGAATAGAACACTCAAAGCATGTCAGACCGAAGGCCTTTCCTCAGCCGAAAGAGAGAGCATGGACATGAGCAGGGGTGAGAGCTGAGTTTATGGGTTGGTTTGTGGGGGATGTTTTTGTCCTTTAAAAAGAAACAAAAAAAAGCAGCAAAGGAAGCATTTAAATTAAGGCGCAGGAAGAAAAAAGCTCAAGTAAATGTCCTTTAAAAGTCGCTCTGGTTTATTTTGAAGAAAAGCATAATTAAAAAGGTGAGTGGGTTTACTAATGCTATTTCTATGGAAAAAGGCCTTTTACAAAGCACATTAAGGAAACATTCTCAGTTTAATTCCACAGCAATAAGCACAAATCCTGTCATAACAAATACTTAGTGGGTTTATCACTTGTGTGCTTGATGTATTGGTAACAGTATGGCCTAAGTGCTTGCCTGCACTATACTCATACGTTTCTTTGACAAAAGCCAAACTTCTGGTTTCATGGTGGAGCGGAAGTTAGATCCAGAATTCCGTGTGCTGGACTGATAAAATTTTATAGAGAAAGATTATCGTGTGCAGGTTCTGTCATACTACTAAAGAAAGAACTGTGAAGCCAGCCTGCCTTTTCACTGCGGCCCTCAGGCAGGGCTGTTGGCCGAGGAGAAGGGACCATCACCCTGCACAGTACCACGGGCTGCAGTTCATTCAGCGGGTCAGCCCACAGGGGTTTCCAGCCTGCCTTCAGCTGCCATCCTCATGCAACGCAGCTGTAGCCAAGCGTAGCGTTTGCATCGACCTTATAGCAAGTTTACAGCTCAATATGCTATTCATTCTGAAAGTTACGGACTGCGGTGCCTGCTTTTTTCCTCATATGATGGCAATAAAGTGTTAACCAAAGCATTTTTCCTCCCCACTTTAAGACTCGGCACAAATATTCCCCTTAATAACCAAAAATCTGTGTAAAAAGTAGGTTATTTAATGTGGCGTTTACTGTCTCCTCCAGGGTTAGAAAGGCTAAAGAGCAATGAGGAAAGCTATCTGGAAACCTAACCTCACAGTAATTATCCTTCAAAAACAGTCAGGTGGAGAGAAACATGGCCATTAACCTCCTCTACAGCTGCACAGCCTACCGATGATCATTTTATGCTAACACGAATGGTAAGTGAAAGGAGTGGCGGAGGAAAGGGGAGCGGTGGAAAAGGTAATGGATTATTATCCATTATCGAGCGATGCAAAAATTGTCAGTTGTAGAAGCAAGCCTCTGTAAGTTGGGTTGTACAATTTTTTTGCCCAGCAACAAGAAAAAGGTAACATCATCTCCTTTGGCCGAGTCAACCTGTCGCCTCTGATTGAGACTGTCACAGGCAGTGCCATGTATTTCTTATTTTCAGCTTCATTAGGGAAGCCCCAGGCACCTTGTTCGTGGCAGTTGGGTGTTTGAAGCACATTGTCAGACAGCCATAACTGAATAAATGAAAACACATTAGGCACAGGGTGGGGCACTCGGGAGAGATTAAAACCTTTCACAGCTGAAATACTCTTACAACAAACTTACATGCGTGAACCAAGGTAAGAGAAAGACCACGACTCTGAGCTCTCATACACTGATGTCACTCTGCAGCAAAGACCAGATACGCTCACTCTTGACACTGTCAGTAGCGTGACACTGGAGCCTGGTCCGTGGCCTCTGTGCAGGTCTGTTGATACTGTATGGTCTCCAAGAAGCCACAGGAAAGGGATGGCCTCCAAAAAGATGGCAGTTGCACATGTGGGGTTGTCTGGGAAGATACAAAAAGTCTCGGTCTCTTTGGAAAGACTGTAATTTTTTTCCAGCTGTGCTTAAGAACGCTCAGGTCCAAAATAATCTTCCTTTCCTCAGCCTGTAGCACCTTGAGTCCTTACTGAAGTGGGACCAGGGGCAGGTGATGGTGTTGCTCTCACTGGTAGTGCAGCAGCTCCTCCCAGCGAATGGGCTGGGAAAACACCTCCCGCTCCAGCCAGAGTTCGTAGGAGTAGTGGAAGTCCTCGGGGAGCTCCAGCCGCTGTCCCAGCACGCTCTGCAGGCAGTTGTCCACCGGCGCAAACTCTGAGTCTTGAGGTTTGTCGTATCTCCGGCTGTTGAAGGCTTCGATGTTGGCTCTCAAGGTGCATTCTTCGGCCTGGAAATCCCACGGTCTGGCATCGATATCTACACCAAAGACGAAACAAGACCCAAGCATTGTGGAAAAAATAACTCTGATAAGATCTGAGCAAAAGAAACCACAAGGATTTTACAGCAGCCCTGTGCCTGAACTGATGAGAGTATTAGCCAGTCAGTTATTCCTAATTATTATTCTTAATCCATTCCCGTTATGTATGCATTTAAATTTAAGGTATTCAAATGAAATATGTTAAAATCTCTTGTAAATTAAGCAGAGTCAGAAAGCTTCCTATAGAAATGTGACTGCTTCTACTCTGCAGTGTGCTTGAAGGACTCTCTGTGATTACCTGCTTTTTTCAGAAAGGCTCCGCCGCCTTTACTGAAAATCTCTGCAGATGTCTGAAGCACAGATCAAGATGAAATGTATATAGCTAAAACTCAGCAAGCTTATTACGAGCTACTGAAAACAAAGTTTTCTAAAATGTGGACAAATGTAACTATGAATGATGTTGAAAAGCTAATAACTGGCTGTAATAACCACAGTATTTTAAACATGTAGTATTATGTAAACCTATAACATGTTAAAAAATATAGTATTTTGAAAGCTGGTCTTTATGAGCTCTAAATGTATATGAAATAGTCGTTATTTCCATAACAATTCAGTAAATTCATTGGCAAAGCTCAGCAATGCTCAAGGGAGGGAAAGGTCTGAGCTGAGTATCAATCCAGATATACCGAGATGAAAATAGACACTCCGGGAAAAAGCCTTCCAGGTCCTGTGTCTGAAAGCCAAGTGCTTCCCTGGCAAACTGTCCAGGTCAAGATGCAGCCTCTGCTAAGTAGGGAATTGTGCAGTCGAGTGTTGCATTATGTTGCTGATTAACTCTTTTGGGGGAAGTGGGACGCATACAACAATCTATCCTTAGCATCTGTCTTAAAATTGCATTATTCTCACTATTGCCATGTCAACTCAGCTGTTATAGCAAACCCTTGCTCCAGGGCATGTGATGTGGGTAGTCTTCTCCTGCTGTTTTGGAGCATGTAGTGCTCAAGCTATTTAAGTCACCCAAGGCAGGCAGTATCCCATAGCCGTGTCCCTTGGTGGCATAAAGAAGCCCTGCTGCCGTATTCAATCCCACAGGGAACAGTCAGCATGCTAAGAAAGGCAGCGACAGCATAGAAATCCCCGTAAAAGAAAGGAAGTCCCCAGTCTTCACGCCCTTTGATCATTTGGGGAAATCCGCTAGCCCTAGAGTGAAATTCATTTAAATTTGGTTCTTCTGAATTCGTGTCGTAATGGTATCATGACTATCAAAAGCATACAAGCCTTCAAAAAATAGATCATATCTTTTACGGGGGTGAAACTAAATACCCTAACATAATGATAATGCCTTTCTCCCTTGTAAAAATGTTGTTAGGCTTTTACTTCTTGCCCTGTTTTCTTTTGAAATAGGAATGCTACCCAATTTTTCTACTTAATCCTCATTAAGAAGAAGATACACGCAGAGCAAAAATTTAGGACCCTGTCATTAATGCAAAAATACATTTTAATACTTTCTCTTCTTGTCCTAAGCTTGGGGCAGTTGTTGCAGCAACTGAGTGTACTTACAAGGGAAGAAGAGTACGTGGTCTGATGTATCCCATGGATTAATATATAAGGAACACCAGAAACGTCATGTCATCCCTCGAAAAATACAGATTTAGACTACAAAAGCGCTGTTTAAACAGACCAGCACATCCAGTCTGTGCTTCAGCTTAAGGATTCAGAGCATCTGCACCACTGGGATGTACCTGCTGTCGGTGTGAGCTGCAGAGCTATCGGTCAGATTTCCACTCCACGGCCATCATAAGTGCGCGCACATTTGGTGGGGGTACCAGGACAGCTTGATGGCTCGATGGCTTGATGGCGAAAGTGATTTCAGAATACAAAAGTGCAGGCCTGGGCTTGCTGGAAACTCTCATCTTGGGGACCCGAGCTGACCATGTCCCATCCTGATCTGATTATTCCCACCTTTTCCCCATGCAATCACTTTGTTCCCTCCTGATGGTTCTGAACAGTGCCACAAAGCTTCTGAAAAATTCCCCAGTACCAACCCAAACAAGTTTATGGGATCCTAACAGGTCATAGGCCAAACCATGTCAAACCCGCCGCGTGCCAATTTCATCCCCGCAACAGAGAATGCTTCCCTGGCACTACTCACCGTTGCCGTAAGCCCAGTCATCGTTCATGCGGTGCCGCACCTTCTGGTAAATGGCAGACATGGTTTTCATGTTGCTCTTTCTCCACTGGCGCCCCAGGTATTTGGTCTGGATTTTCAACAGTTTGAGGACATACAGCTGCATCATGGCCTGCTTCACCTTCAGAGCTCGTTTCAGTATTGGCGCCGACTTAAAGACTACAAGCATCTGCCAAGGAATCAACACCAATTAATGCAACGTGTTCAGGAAAGCCACGAGTACTGTCTGAGCAGCTTTGGGCACCAACACCTGGGCCACGTTCGGTACAAACCCCAAGCAGGTAGAACAGGAGTGTTCAACACAGCCAACACTTGCTGCAGGGGGCTCGAGGGTCATAGAAATAAGTATTATTTGCAGAAGAAAAAATATTTCTGCATTTAAGGCTCAATCTGTGAAAGAAAAATGGGCAGATTATGAAGAAGCAGAAGCTCCAGCACTGCCAGGAGAAACTCCCAGTGGGAAGGCTGGGCTGAAGCCCGCAGTGTAGAGCTGGGGAGATGCTCGAGGTGCCGTGCTGGCAGCCTATGACAGGTCTTGGAGAGACAGGACAGCTCCTTACCATTGTCCTCGAGTGTTTCCACTTGGTCAGCTTGTTGAGGATCCTCAGCAAGTTAATGCAGGAGAATAAATTTCTCCAGCAGAACTGGTTGTTGTCTCCGGCTTCCTGCAAAGCAGAGAAGGAAAAGTGTAACCCTAACAGCAGCATTCAACAGCACAGCCACAGAGATATCCTGCTGCAGAAAGTCTGTATTTTTACTATCTGCGCAAGTCTTATTTCTGATGGACAGAGAGCAGCGGAGCTATCTCCTCGCTTGGGTTGTCATCATGCTGTCAAGAAGCCAACAGAGTCTGGGGAAAACCATTCTGAAAGCCTCGGCCGTAATCAGCATTTTAATTTGTGTTTAGGTTTACAGTAAGAGCTAAGAGAAATCACATCATTCCGTCGTGGGAAATATATATTGTGGTAGATTTGTATTTGTTGTTTACAGTCAGATAGCAAATTACAGCCTAATGATCACCACTGCTTAGAAAACAGGTTTTGTTAATTATATAAATTAATTCATAAATTACCTCATGCTCAGAGGACATATTACAGACAAATAAAAGGAAATTACGTAATAACGTGGGAACACAAACAGCAGCATTCAATCAGGGGGACAAGCCTTTTCTGTGACAAAGATCCCCTCTGGTTTAAGTGCAGCTGATATACTATTTTAAGTATTAGCTAAATGTAAGCACCCCCAGCTCGTGTAAATATTGCCTGTGGCACATTTGAGCAGTAATTCCACCGCTACAGTAACTTGCTTGATGTTTGAACGGCACTGAGCACAGCAGAAGTGTCCCACAAATCACCTATTTGGGGATGAGAGCGGAAACAAGTGCTGCTTAATTTATAAAGCACTTCCAGCAAGCTGCAGCCTTAACAACTCATGGCAAAAACTGCAGCCTGTTGCACGATCCGGGTTCTGGGCATCCTCAGGAGAAGGTTGGGGATGACTCCAGGGAGCCCCTTCTGTCAGTGTCTAATCCAGCTTTGAAACTAGAGTTACCCAAGAAAATCTCGCCAGCATAATGCCTTTGTTCTTAGAAGCAAGCACCAAACCTACCATTTCAGTGAGCTGGTAAAACACTATTGTACGTATAATTTCGAGAGGCCAAAAAGGAAGTGCTTCTGACTTATTTTATTTAATTCTGGAATTCAGTAAAAGCCACTCTGAGCGAATGCACTTTCCTGCCAGTAGAGGCTATGCTTGTGCTGGAGGGTCCTGCGCACGCTGCAGAGCTCGCGCAGCTGAGCGCGGGACCGGGATGTCACCGAGACATCACCGAGGCACTTGCGGATGCTGCACGCAGCTCTGTGGGTACTGGCTCAGGAGCAGGGCCCGTGCAGTTTCATATAGGTGCCTGGTCCTGCACCAAGTGGTTTTTCCAAAAAGACCTCGGTACGATAAGCTAACACCCATTTTGCAGGCAGCCAGATTTATTTTTGTCGCCAATCTGATGTTGTCTCTACAGCTTCAAGTAAATGAGGATCTTTCCATCAGATTTATGGAAGGAAGGAACAGGCTGAACAGACTTTTACCCCCTTTTACCTCTGTCTCCTGTTACCCTCCCCACGGCTCCACGACATGGTGCTGCAGGGTACTCTGCAGCCCCCTCCCGAAACACGGGGAGTTGGAGGGGAGCGACAGCCCTGTGACAAGAGTGGGGAGATGGGGACCAGCAAGGAATCAAAGAGCCTGTCCCACAACAGGATGGGCAAAGCACCCGCTACCTCGCCGGGACTGCAGCCACTCCTGATTTATACCACGCGGGGACAGCAGTTACCCCACTGCCAACGGGTCCCTCGTCTGGAGACGGCACTGCTGAACTCGGCCTGGTTTTCCATGAAGTAAACCAAACACACATGGTCCTGCGTTCAACCCACTGAAAGCATAATCATCTGTTATATCCGCTAAGAAATCTGTTATTGCTGGCATGTTACAGTCGGTGCATTGGAGCATTAAAAAAAAAAAGCTAAAACAATGAATAAAATATTGGCTGAAGGAACATAAATACAGGCATAAGCATATGCCTCTGAAGTACCAGGGCACGTTTAATTTCTATTAAATCCTTACATTCACGGTATCCTCCCAAAGATGAACACACACCGTGACATTCAAGTTGGTTTCTGCGTATTTTCTAATTAAATGAGTCTCCTGTGAGGCTAACACCCGTGTCTGCTGGAGGAAAGCGATGAGGCACTGTCGTTTAATGCAACAGCTCCCAAACCGGGGACCAGACCCTACAGGGAAAGGGTAACTGGGAATATTTTCCCTAAATAATTTCAGTCTTCTACAGCGGTAAAGCCTAGCGTGAGCGTGAGGATTAGCAGGAGCATCAGAGCGACATGTCGCTAGATGTCCCCATCGGGCCAGCATGCGGTCGGTGGGAGCATGGCAGGGCTGGACGGGCACCCAGCCTGGCCAGGACACCCAACCTTTGGCAAGTGGCCCATGGACCAGCACAAAACATGGATCTGATGCCGCTGATAAGGAGGGAGGCGATGTCCAGGAGCCGTCAGCCTGAGCTGGCACACAAAAGTAGGCGAGAAGCACTCGTGGAAAGGCATGTGGGACAGTGGTGGAGGACCGAGCCAGCACGCCGGCCATGCATGACAATCCCACACCCACCTGCACATGCTCCACAGAAGGTTTTTATATAAATTTGGTCTGGCATCATCAACTCACGGCAGGAATTTTCATCGCAGCGGCACGTCAGAAATGCTGTGGCTACGGTAGCAATAAAATCAGTTTTGCTGTCCCAGCTGACCACAGCCTTGGAGGGATTCGTGAGCAACCCTGGCTTGTAAAAACTAGGGAAAATCTTTCTACTTTATTTTAATGATTTTAACCTTTACACAGCTAAAGAAAACAACATAGGCTTAGGATTTTAGCAGCCAGGCAACAGGAGATCATCCCTGCCCGGACTGGTTTTGGCATCGTAATGATGGTAATGATTCCTGCATCATTTAGGATCTCACTTCCCTCTGATCCCCCTCTCTGTTAACCCCTAAACTTGTCCCTGCTCTGCACCCTGTCTGAATCCAACCCACTCTGCATTTGAATTATTGCAGTTATGAACCTGCCAGCATTACTGCCTCATCTGCAGTCCAGCTATTCACACAGCCCGTCGCACTGGCTGGTCTCCATTTAGGCTCCTCTCCGTAGGGAACTTGGTTCATTCCTTAATCTACTGGCATCTTACGAAACGTGAGTGCTCGGAGCAATTTAAACCTGGGAGGCAGCGGCCTCTGTGCAAATCCTTTTTAAAAGCAGGCTCTCTCCTTTGGAGAAGCAAAAGGCAAAACCCTAAACCCAACTATTTTTATGGGGTGCGCAGTGCCTGCAGTGCCTCCTCCCCACCTCCCCATAGCTGACAGTGAGTCAGAATAGTGATGGGAGGAATTTTCAAGCCTGGAGGGGNCCTCTCCGTAGGGAACTTGGTTCATTCCTTAATCTACTGGCATCTTACGAAACGTGAGTGCTCGGAGCAATTTAAACCTGGGAGGCAGCGGCCTCTGTGCAAATCCTTTTTAAAGGCAGGCTCTCTCCTTTGGAGAAGCAAAAGGGAAAACCCTAAACCAAACTATTTTTATGGGGCNACCCTAAACCCAACTATTTTTATGGGGTGCGCAGTGCCTGCAGTGCCTCCTCCCCACCTCCCCATAGCTGACAGTGAGTCAGAATAGTGATGGGAGGAATTTTCAAGCCTGGAGGGGAAAAAAAAAGTCTAATTTTCGAAAGGTTGGGTGTACAGAAAAAGAAGACAGAAAAAAGAAAACAAAAATCCTTCCTCACCGTCCCGCATACAGCCATACTGGTTAGAAGGACCCTTTCTGTGCTGCTTACCAGGCTTTCTGCAGTGAGCTCGGGCAAATCATAGACTGTACAATGCGGATAATCCAGGACGGAGATGCTGTGGAAGACAGGAAAAAAGGGACTCGTTAAGAACCAGCTAAATATGAAAGCAACTTTTTAAGATGATCTATGTGATTACGCTCAGCAATCTTCCTTCCCCGTGCATGGGGTTTGAATTGCAATGGCAGTGCTGCCTTATGCAGCAAGTCATTTGGATGGGTAGCAATCCCGAGCTACGATGGGCACCTGAACCAGCCTGCAGCCGGTGCCGTGAGGACGTGCCTGCTTCCAGCATTTCCGACTGCACAGATGGCATCCAAATGGGCTCCTAGCCTCACCGCTGCCTCACGTCTCAGCTTAATGGAGCACGTCGATTCTTCTTGGCTCTGAAGCGCNCGGCTAAGAGCAACAAAAAGAGCATCAAAAAGCAACAAAAAGGATCCTTTCATCGTTCCAACAGCAGCATCCCCTGCGGCGCTCTCCTCCAAATGGAGAAATCCTACCCAGTCCCACCGAGTCGTGAAAGAGTTCTGCTCTTTCAGTTCTCAGGCTGACTTGCGGCAGTCCAGCCGGTCCCTATACAGACTCAAAATGGGGCTAGTACCTTTCTCAAATCAGAAGTAAAAGGCAGTGACAACGAAGCAAAACCTGAAGAAGTCAGGAAAGCTGAACTACAGCTATAAAAAGTGGAAAAGACCTAGAAGACTCTACCCCATCTAGCCTTTTCGAAGCTGTGGCCCACAGACGCCNGGAAAATCTTTCTACTTTATTTTAATGATTTTAACCTTTACACAGCTAAAGAAAACAACATAGGCTTAGGATTTTAGCAGCCAGGCAACAGGAGATCATCCCTGCCCGGACTGGTTTTGGCATCGTAATGATGGTAATGATTCCTGCATCATTTAGGATCTCACTTCCCTCTGATCCCCCTCTCTGTTAACCCCTAAACTTGTCCCTGCTCTGCACCCTGTCTGAATCCAACCCACTCTGCATTTGAATTATTGCAGTTATGAACCTGCCAGCATTACTGCCTCATCTGCAGTCCAGCTATTCACACAGCCCGTCGCACTGGCTGGTCTCCATTTAGGCTCCTCTCCGTAGGGAACTTGGTTCATTCCTTAATCTACTGGCATCTTACGAAACGTGAGTGCTCGGAGCAATTTAAACCTGGGAGGCAGCGGCCTCTGTGCAAATCCTTTTTAAAAGCAGGCTCTCTCCTTTGGAGAAGCAAAAGGCAAAACCCTAAACCCAACTATTTTTATGGGGTGCGCAGTGCCTGCAGTGCCTCCTCCCCACCTCCCCATAGCTGACAGTGAGTCAGAATAGTGATGGGAGGAATTTTCAAGCCTGGAGGGGAAAAAAAAAGTCTAATTTTCGAAAGGTTGGGTGTACAGAAAAAGAAGACAGAAAAAAGAAAACAAAAATCCTTCCTCACCGTCCCGCATACAGCCATACTGGTTAGAAGGACCCTTTCTGTGCGGCTTACCAGGCTTTCTGCAGTGAGCTCGGGCAAATCATAGACTGTACAATGCGGATAATCCAGGACGGAGATGCTGTGGAAGACAGGAAAAAAGGGACTCATTAAGAACCAGCTAAATATGAAAGCAACTTTTTAAGATGATCTATGTGATTACGCTCAGCAATCTTCCTTCCCCGTGCATGGGGTTTGAATTGCAATGGCAGTGCTGCCTTATGCAGCAAGTCGTTTGGATGGGTAGCAATCCCGAGCTACGATGGGCACCTGAACCAGCCTGCAGCCGGTGCCGTGAGGACGTGCCTGCTTCCAGCATTTCCGACTGCACAGATGGCATCCAAATGGGCTCCTAGCCTCACCGCTGCCTCACGTCTCAGCTTAATGGAGCACGTCGATTCTTCTTGGCTCTGAAGCGCATCCTGAGTGCATTAATAAGGACTCAAAGGATTTCGATCCATTAAGACATGACAGATTAGTTATTCATGTGCATATGAAAAAAAAGGGGAAAAAAAACCCAAAGCAGATCTTCGGTTATAATGGAGACATCTGATTGCCAGTGAGAAAATTCACAACAAGGGCATTAGGTCCTTCCAAGCCCTCCAGACCTATTGCCTTTGTAAAAGCAGCCAATAAAAAAAAAGAGAAAATTTTAATATATATATAGAGAGAATGTATGTATACATACATACATATACACACACTGATGCTATCCACGCCCTGAGACGTGCACCGATTTAAAACCAAGCATGCACTATCACACGGCTTCAGTTCTTGTGTTTCCCTCTTGTTTGCTATTGTTTGCTTTTAAATTNATGAAGACAAGCCTACTGTCAGCAAGGGAGACGGGTTTATGTGTATTTCAGTAGTCCAGTGAGAGACTGGAACCCCCCCATCCAGTCCTCCTCATTAAGCAAAAGGGATTTGCTCCCCTCCAGCATATTCCTGTAGTGGAGAACACACTGCCCCAAAACGGTGCTAGAGACCAGAGGTCACTCGGTCCCACCACACGTTAGGGCTCCTCATGCACAAAGCCTCCCTGCTCCATCATCTCTCTCTTCCCCAGAAGTGGCTGTACCTGTTTTTGGCAGTGATATAAGACATGATGTTTTGGTTGAAGAACTTCAGGATCAGCGGGATGCAGTTGGCAAACACCAAATGTTGGGACACGTACTCAAACTGAGGAAGAGAAGTGAAATGGTCAACATTAGCTGGAACAACCGGGAGCATCATCTGGGAATGGAAACCCATTTCCAGCCACAAGCAAAGCAGTCTTGATGGTTTGCTCCAGACACCTCGCAGACCATCTTCCCCTTGCAGAAGTCTGCTGTATAAGGCTTGCATCGTATACAGCAACTCCCACCAGCTGGAAAACTCTATTTGACATAGAGTGGACACACAAACTTTATGGCAGTAGTTTAGGAATAGCTGCACCTCATGATGGCAGCGTAGCTTTTCAAGGTAAAAATCTGTGGCAAAACAGTGTATGGGGGAGAGCGAGGGAGGAGATGTAGCGACCACATGAGAAAATGCAATCATTCCTATTGCTGTCACACACTAACCCCAGTCCCTTTCCAAATTTCCACTGAAAAAAGTACCCTTGCCTTCATAAACGCTTTTAATTTCTCTCCCCCTCTATCCATGAAATGGTCTGTGTATGTACAGCTGCATAATAAAACAAATCTCTACTGGCCTCTAAAGAGACAGACACAAATAGCAGCAACATGCTATCCTAGCCCATCCTACCCTACCCTACCCTACCCTACCCTACCCTACCCTACCCTACCCTACCCTACCCATGCCTCTCACTAACCTGTAATCAACATCCCAAATTTGAGAGCGAAGAAACAGTTTGTTCCTACGCGTCTCATCTCAGCCTGGTACAAGCTGTCGACACTCGGTACGCCACCAATGACACACCGCTGCCGTTATTTGCGAGTGAGTAATCGGCAGTCCCTGCTAGCCGGGATCTGAGATGCTCCCACTGATTTGGAATGCAGCTGCCAGCAACTAATACACTATAAAGGATCGGACTGAAGGTAATGCTAACTTGCCAAACTGCAGTAATTTGATGGTGTTTCTATGTTGGCATAAGGAACACCAAATCTCGACAGAATCGAGACAAAAAACCCCATCATGTTGGTGCGTAGGTCTGTGCAGTTGCTGCCTCACCGATGCGGGAGCCGGCGAGTGCAGGGTGACCCCAGCAGAGCCTGGACCAGCCACGCTCTCCGCTACCCTCTGCTGCCTCTGTCGACACTGGAAGCATCAGCTCAGCCCCCGCAGCAGTTTTTGGGGTGGTCCCTGAGACCGGCTTCGACACCCAAAGAAACTATGATGGCTCAACCAAAATCAGACACAGAAGCAGAATCAGGGGTGGAAACCCCACAGCTTTCTCCAGACTTAGCTGCAGACTGCAAGGGTCCTCCTGCCACGGAGCAAGAAATGAGAGGAGCCGTTTTGGGGGTGAAGCGAGAAAAATTAGTGAAGGGACATGGGGGGGACCCAGAACAAATGTGGGATTGTAAAAATGTGGGGGTTTGTTTAGTTTTATCCAATCCAATATATGCATTTATATTTATCCTCAGAGAAATACCATGTCTTCATAACACAGATGGATTTGTACCATCCTGAAACCTTTAAAAGAAAACAAAAATTAGAAAACACTGATGTTTGACTTGCAGATTGGGTGGAGAACTGAGCCCAGGCCACAGCCTAAATCAGCCCTTGGTCTTTTTTTAATCAAGGAAAGCCCTCACGCGGGTCCAGTTCAATTGGTGCCATGCAAAGGAAACAAAAATCAGATTGCATCTAGGACCCAGACCTCCAGGCTCTGTTGAAACTGGAGCCCAAGAACTTGATCCTGCCAAGGGACAGAGGACTGGATTACTTGACCTCGTGAGGTCACTATTTACGGTCACTGGAGATGAACAGAGCAAGCCCCCATCCCCTTCCCCCTTCCGCCGGGGAGGCTCGTGCTCACGATACCTCCTTAATTTTAACCTGATCAGCCACAGTGCAAATTTTTCCAGAAGTCTGAAAACCCTTTCCACATGACTAGAAATGATCCTGTCAAAACACAGTCAGAGATATACTGCAGGCAGGTTATCCCTGCCTGAGTAAGCCTACGCAAATCCTGGCCCAGGGCTAGGGTTCACCACTACGGAAAAGTGATCTGCACCTCCTCATGGAAACCCTTCCTGGAGAGGTCTTTTAGGAGAGGGTCTATCAGGACACAATGGCTTCAAGACCAGCTTGGCAATGGCCGACCTCTTCTCTACGCTCACCTGGTAGATGTGGTTCAGCTTGAAGTGCTTGAGGAGCAGCAGCAGCAAAGCCGAGATGCTCTTCACAATAATCTCTTTGTGTCGGTTCACGTCAATCCCCAGTTTCATGCTCTGAAGAACGGTGATGCTGGGTTGCAGGGGAAGAAGGCAACAGCACAGTGGGTACGGGAGCAAGGAGGACTAAGGGACTGTTGAGTTCTTATACATCTGGACAGGCTGTACAGAAACAGAGACCTTTCCTTCCCTCTGGGACCCCCATTTCCATCCCCTCCTGTCTGGTGACACCAAAGTGCATTAAACAAGGGGGGAAAAAAGCTGGTTGCCTTCCGCCAGCAATCCTGGGGGAGCAGGATGAAGGACACCTACCATATGCTCACGTGTCTTTATGATTTGCATCAATTAGCATGATTTTACGATTTGCGTCACTTAGCTAGCAGAGCGCAGCGGCTACCGACTGCGCTCAAATTGTTACGCTCCTGAAAAACTGGCATTCACATCCCTGGCTTTCACCCCTCTGCCCTGGCAACAGCAGCTTGCACCTATCCAAAGAGATGTCCCCAAATCTGGAGCTCCCCAAACCCCAACTCTCCTGCTCAGTCCAAGACTTTGTGGCAAAGCTGGGATGGCCGGTGGCCACCTCCTCAAGGACTTACGGCATCTCTTCAGGCAACACGTCTGCCAGGATGTTGATGGAGTCAGTCTTGGCTTTAGAGGTGGGTGCTGCAGCAAGGAGGATCTTCAGCAAAGCTATCTGCAGGGGAGCACAGGCGTGGAGGGATGCTCCCAGGAAGGAGCACACCTTCCTTCTCCTTCACTTGCTGAACCTGGACAACTCTAAGCCAACTCTATAGCGTTTCACCAGCCCAAGCTCTGCTCACCATGATGGACTGACTAAGCCAAGGCTCAACCTCTCCTTTTATACCCTGGACAGATAAGCCAAGTGTGCGGAGCATGGCAGCTCTGTTTAAGCCTTAACTTAAGGCTTCGTGAGCACCTGAGCTCTAGTAGCACAGACAAAATAATGCCAGGGACACCTGGAGCTTAATGCACTTAAATCTGTTTGTCTCTCTCTACGGACAGAGTGCACGTGACAAAATTAGCATCTTAGAATCAGAAACAGAATGGTTTGGGTTGGAAGGGACCTTAAAGATCATCGAGTTCCAATCCCCCTGCCGTGAGCAGGGACACCTTCCACTAGACCAGGTTGCTCAAAGCCCCATCCGACCTGGCAATGTAGCTGAATTTCAGGACGTGCATTGTATTCCTCTGGGAATCTCTTGGGGCCATGGGAAGGCTGCAAGGGCTGTCCCTGTAAGGGAGGTCATAACCTACAGCATCTCCGTAGTTTGTTGAGAGCACAGCAAGGTTGACAGAGGCCTGAAGGCATTACCACCTTGTTTGCTGAGCTACGTAAAGCATGATGATGATTTCGTTTGGTTCCTGGCCCAGCAAACCATCACGCTCGGAGACCAGCCTGATATCGTAATGGAAAGTTAATCTCAGCAGGAAGGACAAAGGCTCAAGGGACCAGTGAAGTCTGTAGGTTGCTTCTTGAGGTCAGAAGTGAAGGTGCCTGCAGCAGCGTGCAACCACATGTTGGTAAATACTACAGCCCAAGCAGCTCAAGAGATGACACGGGGCCATCCCCAACCGATTCCCCTCAGTGTCTGGAGGGCAGGAGCCAGTTTTGAGCTCCTACCAATGTGGAGGACTTTGTTCTTTGTTCCCAATCCTCCACACGTGTCCTGTTTTCCAACGGTTGACCTGCCTCCAACCATTTGACCGTGTCCCTGGGTATCTGCACCCCTTGATCCTCTCAATCTCTCCTCCTGGACTGTACTTTCCACCCAACTCTGCTCTGGATTCGCACCAAATTCTCACCATTCAAGTCCTGAACACACCCCAGCAGCCTCATGCTGAGCTCTGCAGCTCACAGATTGGCACCATTCCCCACTCAAAAGCTCTTCTCTACTTTTAAGAAACACGGGCTTACCATATACTGGGGGAGATTGTACAACATTGCTCGATACAAGATCTCACAAGGTGTTTCTTGGACTTCCTCTTCCCCCTAGCAGAAATATTAAAAACAAGGAAAATTAAGTATTTCCAGTCCACACACTTGAGATAAGTCAGTCAACACCATAAAACCCAGCTTGAGGACTTAATGATGGGCATAGCTGCATGCCAACTGCAGGAAGCTCCAGGTCTTTCTCCACTGTTATATTTGATCAAGATATGGTGCTTTAGAAAAAAGAGCATCCAAGCTGTGTCCAGCGGATCAGAGAATGTATGGATTTCTATGACACCCTGGAAGTCATCCACACATCTGTCTAGCCTATCTAGTGATGGGGAGCAGCAACTTCTTACCAGAGACATGGGGCACTTCTCCAGCTCCTCCTCATTCTTGATCTGGACATCTGAGATGGAAACGTACTTGTGCTAGCAAAATACAGAGACACAGGAGAACAGTATCACAGCTGAAGAATGAAATACAGTCAGCGATGAGAACATTTGCTGATTTCAGTAATATCTGAGTTAGATGTATAGGTCACAGCAGATACACAGAGAACTCATCTTTCTGGGGGACATCCCTCTGTCACTGAAGCCCCTCACACATCATGCCTTTGACTACTTCCACCTACTCCTAGGATCTCTCTGTAAGTAAGTGGAGAGGGATAGTCACTTCCAAAAGACAATCCAGACCTTAGATAGGGTCAGTTGACCTTTCGAGGTGTTTCATTCCACGTGGAGCACTGCAGGAGCCAAGGCTGGCCATGCTTCCCGCTGGGAACAGCACAGGTCTGGGCATATATGTCCAAACCCAACTCTGGAAGCTTGTCACCTTCAAAGCACAAAGCGGCAAATGCTCACCAGGATGCAGCAATGTTACACCTCTGATAAAGTGAAAGTCGAAGTGCTGGACAATCTACTTGGAACAGCAGTGAGGACTCAGTTTTCCATTTTTTGCCCCAATTCCTGCAAGAAGCTCCAGAAGCTTTTCCTGTGACAACTAACAAGAAGGGACCCTCTTACTCCCTCCAGTAACTATTTCAGCCAGAGCTTAGACGTGAGGATGCCACACTGCGTGTGGTGGATATCCAGCTCCTCTCAAGCTGTTCGGACCTTGACTGGATTCATCATATTGCCTTCCCAAGGCAGAGAGAGCAAGAGCTCAGACCAAATGGGTTGCTGTACGTCAGCTGAAGAGGAGCAGAGACTAAACTCATATGAAACATTTACTGTAGACTGAGAGCACACATCTGAGGAACTTGAAACCCCTAAGTGCTGTATCACAAAGTTTATGTGTGTGAGCCCTGATGCCCTGCAATCCCCCTATGGCCCTGGTGATCTTGGCCAATGATTTCCTCACTTCCATGAGATCCCCATGGGTTTGATACCACCTCAGGGTATCTGCCAAGGGCCAGGGAGCAAAAATAGCAAGAGATGAGGTTAGACAAGCTGACTGCCTCTCACCAAGGCTTTCTGGGCTGCTTCATCCAAGTATTACACATGGAGCCACCATCTTACCTGCTTCAGTGTCTTCACGCTTTCATGAATAGGCCGTGGTAGCCCTATCAGGGTTTCGGTGTCTCTGTGGGGGATGAAAGCAGGTAAATACGAGGCTGGGAAGAAGATCTGGGTTTAACACTTCCATGTCATACGATGTAAAAAAGAGAGCCTGTAGTGTACTGAGTCTACTGAATGCATCCCAGATGGGTCAGGAACTGGGAGAGGTGTTGGCGTGAGCTGCCCGCCCTCCCACCTCCTCCCCAGCAAAGTCTGCACAAGAGAGGGGTGACATCGGTGTGAAGAAATGGGGTGAAATCAGGTCTCTGTGTGGAGCCAGCCTGAGCCCAGCACTGCATCTAAAAATGAATATACCCTGCTGAGGCCAGGCCAGGATGACTCTGCACCCACAGCTTGATTTATTCACAAACTGGGTAATTTGCTGTGGATACCAGGTTGTCCCAACTCCCTCCCACACCAAAACAGTCTCTGGCTTCTGCCAGGGGTCACTTATTCTGGGCTAGGTCTGATTTTTAATAGAAAGAGGTCCTCAGAGACCAGCATCTCCAAGAACATGTTTTTATAACACCGAGTGCATTGCTGCAGCCCCAGCAAAATCCAGCGCGGCACTGCATCACCCCGAGCACACCTTAGGCTGGCTGAGTTGAGAACACCTGAGCTCTGTGGACACCTCCCACCACTGAAACTGCTCTGATGGGAGCTACGGGACAAACTTTGTTGGACCTACACACGTAACACTCACTGTCCCAGCGTGAATCCGATGAATTTGTTCCTGCTTGCTTCCAGGAAATGCTCAATGTCTTTCTGTCTGATGGAGCAGTAGAAACAAAAACGAGAAGGTTGGAAAATAGCCACATACCAGATCACAGCCTACATTGCTCACAAGGGACAGCAGCATGGGACCAGCAAGAACCTTTGAGTTTTCTAGAATTGATTTCTAGAGGTCTCAATAGCAGCAGGCTAGAGGCACTATTGCTCTCATTGGTTGGGAGTAACGTGAACCAAAACCATCTGTATTTGCTGTGCAACTCCATGGGAGCTTGCAAATAAATGGAGAGGAGTTCTCTACGACAAGCACCTTTTTACCCACCTTCTGCGTTCCTAGCACATGCATCTTCAAGGAGCATCTGCTCGCTTTGAGCAAACAAATGTTGTCTCTGCAGTCCAGCGGAGCATGTGCTGCTCTGAGAGAGCAAGCTGACATCTTGTCCACCTTAGGCATCTTTCATGAGAACTGGTGAGGGTCTCAGCACTACACGTAGGACATGAACCATGAGCCAAGGCTCTCACAGGCAGAAAGAAACCCAGCTGGTTTTCCAGGCACCAGCCAAGAAAAACAACGGTTATTTGATTTCGAAGCTGAGAGCATTAAGTTATGTGGAGTACCATAGCACTGCGTGTGTGGAGACCCACGTGGGAAACCAGTTCTTGCCGTGTCCCTGCGAGGAGTGCTCCGGAGAGGGCACTTAACCCTGTCACTGCCCCCACATCAAAAAGATGTATTTGCTCCTGTGTTTTAAAGATACTGGATTAAATCCAGGCCTCAGATCAACAGCAAAAAACCTCACATGGATTAGAGGGAAAGGGACAGAGGTTTTCACCCTCTTTTCCTAACACTCCCCCATATCACATGTAGCAGAACTGGTCTTAGGAAGGCAAGGCACCAACTTCTTTGTCCTCAGATGTTTTTCTCCAAATTTTCACCTTAGAGCAAAGCCACTCAAGAAGGCTTCATCTTTGTGTGGAACACAAAAGTTCCACAACAAGCAAGAGGCAACATCACTAACCAGTTCCCAAGATGATTAGTCTAGGACTTTGCTCTACCAAGATCCATTGGTGCCAGTTGGGAGAAAGCTGACCCTGCTCCCACAGCGCTCCAGCACAAACCTCCTTCCCAGTACAACCTGGGACGCCCGAAATGGGATTGCCACTTATTGGCCAAGATCGGCTATGCTTGGTTTGTAAAGCCTGGGGAAGAGCTCAGGTAAAGCCAGTCCAGAAAGGACTGACTACGACAAACAAAAAAGTGGAGTCACTTCAGTTCAACTTGTCGGAGGTCAACAGATTTGCCACAGCCTGACATTCAGCCTGCAATGAGCTCCAGGACAGGTAGGACTGGGAAGCATGGCAATGACACCAGATGGTTTTACCTGACTTTGGGGGCCCAGGGGAGCCCTTTGGGGAATGACACCCTTTCGATAGGTGGGCGCTGAGCGGGCATAACAGGGATAATCGCGTCCCGCTCCATCAGGTCCAGTTCACCCTCAATCCCACTGTCTACATCATCGTTCTCCTCATCGTCAACTCCTGCTTCATCATTCTTGAAGGGGTCTCTCTCGTTGTAGATATCCAAACTGTCTTGCTTCATCAGGGGCTGCAGCAAAAAGGGAAGGAGAAATTCAAGTCACTCTGTGGATTTTATTTCCCTCCCAGCTGCTGGCACCAGACCTCTCCATCCTGGAAGGATCAAGCTCTCAAATGTTCCTCAGATGAGGATCTCCCTCCTAGCTGTTGACACCAAAGCCTGGAGAAGGAATAACCCTCTCTGCACCTCTAACCTTGCTGCTCATGGAGGTCTGACCCCATTTTTCCATCTTAACATTTGGAGCTACCATCTGACATCTCTCCTCTAGAAAAAGAGCCGTTTTCATCCTTGGACCGCAACACAGCAACCTCAAGAGTGGAGCTAAAAAAAGACAAGCTTGCTGTGAGCAGTTTGCTCCTCAGTGCTTATCAGCCCTTTGCCATACGGTCAGGATGTCCTCTCTCTTCCTCCACATCAAATGCATTGCGGGGCTGATCTGCTGCAAGTGAAACTGGTGGATGAAAAACTCGACACGAGCCGGCAATGTGTGCTTGCGGCCCAGAAAGCCAACCGTGTCCTGGGCTGTGTAACAAGAAGCGTGGCCAGCAGGTCAAGGGAGGGGATTCTGCCCCTCTGCTCCACTCTGGTGAGACCCCCCCTGCAGTGCTGTGTTCAGCTCTGGGGTCCTCAGCACAGGGAAGACGTGGACCTGCTGGAGCGTGTCCAGAGGAGGCCATGAAGATGGTCAGGAGCGATGGAACACCTCTCCTATAAAGACAGGCTGAGAGAGTTGGGGTTGTTCAGCCTGGAGAAGGGAAGGCTCTGGGCAGACCTTATAGCAGCCTTCCAGCACCTGAAGGGGGCCTATAAGAAAGATGGGGACAGACTTTTTAGCAGGGCCTGTAGTGGTAGGACAAGGGGTGATGGTTTTAAACTAAAAGAGAAGACATTCAGACTAGATATAAGGAAGACATTTTCTATGCTGAGGGTAGTGAGACACCAGTACAGGTTGCCCAGAGCGGTGGTCGATGTCCCATCCCTGGAAACATTCAAGGCCAGGTTGGATGGGGCTCTGAGCAACCTGATCTGGTTGAAGATGTCGCTGCTCACGGCAGTGGGATTGGACTGGATGGCCTCTAAAGGTCCCTTCCCACCCAAACCATCCTGCGATTCTATGAAACTGGAAAACACAGGAGCACTTGAGGGGAAAGGGAAATGCTCCTGAGCACAGGCTGGCTCCCTGAGCAGATGATGCTCCCCATTGGAAAAGCATCCTGGGCTATGTGCCAGGAGGATGCACACGCTCTTACCCTCCGGCTGCGGTGACCACGCTTCTGCTGCTGCTGGTCCATGAGCTCAATGGAGTAGGTGGGAGGCGAAGCGGCACGCATGCTGCGCATCACCTGGATGCTGTCCTCCGGCAAGGGCGGCAGCCCCAGCTCCTCCCGCTTCCTCACCTTCATCGACTGCAGGGCTTCAAATCCACCCAGGGTGAACTAGAGACCAACAAGAGAGGTGAGAAAGCAGGGAGCAGACATCCCACCTGGACTGCGTGGCTCTTCTGGGCTACCAGGGAACAGCCATGATGGCCTCCAGTTGAGGCCATCAAACCGGAGAGCTGAGGATGAAGACACCACATCAGTGGTTCGTTCTCCAGACTTCTCCCTCACCCCATGTCATCTGCAAGGCTTAGCCCACCCTCATCCCAGAAGAAACTGTTTGCCTTGTGTCAGCTTCCGGTGCCATCCTAAATAACCTTCTGGTTGGATTGAATAGTGGGGAACATCCAGGCTGCATCAGCACTATTCCCAAAATGACTGGTTTCTGGAAAAAGCAAAGGTTTGCACCCACCAGAAGCACCTTCCAGAGCAGGAGCAGGACCTTCTTCATGGGGAAGTGTGGAGCGTGGCCACTGCAGAACTTGGTCACCATTGTGAAGAGCAGAAGAGCAAACGGCTCTTCAGTGTGCACGGGGTAACCTGGTGGAGAGAGGGACCGGGAGCAGGTTCAGAGTAGATCCCCCATCCCTGAGGTCTCCCCAGGTCCAGCACAATAAAGGGACCTCGTTAGGACACAATGAACTTTGTGGCTCACTCAGCTCTGTCCTGAAGGTCTCCCGGCAGGTTTTCCACTCAGGGGGATCCGTCTCCTGCTCCACACGGATGTTCTCCACCATCAGGTACATGACACTGAGCAGCACCCTGCCAGGACAGCACGGCAGGCAGGTGACGCTGCCAGCCAGAAGCCACTTTGTCACCAGAGGCCATCGCACAGCGTCCACCTAACGTGCTAGTGGGTGGCCAGGACGGGGTACCTGAGCTCCGTGCTGTCGGCTAGCGAGATGGCCGGCTTCCTCAGGGCACTGCTGCAGGCCTGGCTGTTGCTGTGGGGAAGGGGACAAGCTCAGCACCAGCCATCAGGCACGGGCTGCTCCTCACCCCGACACGCAGCCTACGTCCACAGCGGTACAAACACCACGCTGGGGGACGTGCCGGGGCTGCGGCACCTCCCTTGTCCTCAGTGAGGAGGAGGAGGAGGAAGGAGAAATAAGAGGATGAAAAGGATGAGGAGAACGAAGGTAAAGAAGAGAAGAGTGAGGAGGATGGAAGAAGAGGGTGAGGAGGATGGGGAGAAAGAAGACGAAGAGGAGGTTGAGGAGATCGAGGAGATCGAGGATAAAGAATAAGATGAAGCAGAGGACAAGGAGGGTGAGGGCAGTGCGGGTCCTCTCACTCGATCTCCATGTTGAGGAGCTCCAGGAAGGCGGTGAAGGTTCCCAGCTGGTACAGGAGGAAGCTGTTGTGCCGAGACCAGTGCAGGACATCGCCTTCATTATCGCAGTCTCCGAAGACGCCTGGAGAGGCCCAAAGGGAGGCACTGGTTAGCAGGGGAGTTGCCTTTGAATGCCTGGAGCACACGGGACCATCCCAGCAAGGAGCTGCACTGCACCGACCTGGCACAACACCCAGAGAAGGCTTCTCCCAAGACCCCATGCTGAAGCCAGAATACGCAGCCACATCCAGACACGGGGGAATGTGGTCCTTACCCTGTGCCAGGTAGAGGATGGCTCGTGCTACTTTGAGCCGCTTGTCCCTGTTGACCACCTCCAGCCCATCCAGCAGGCGCATGATGTAGGCCTTCTGCTGAGACCCGTCCAGCTCCAGCCACCTCCTGCCCTGCACTGCAAAGCAGACACAACAACCAGATGGGTGCCTCCCTGAGGGTCCCGCTCTCGCCCCGAGCCTCGGGGCGCTGAGCCCAGAGCTGGTACCTTGGGCGTGAAAATCCTCCTCGAAGCATCTCCTGTTGGTGCTGAGCTCGGGCTCCTCGGTGTAGCTGTACAGCTCTGATGGAGAAATGGGTCAGCAGGGACCCGGGGGAGTTTCACCCTCCTCCTCACTGCCAAATTCCTCGTGGGACTCTGAAGCATCCCTACCACCCGAGGAGACACGGGGCAGAGACCTAAACCTATCCCTGAGTTCTTCTGCAGCTCCAAGTGGCATCTTGGAGCCACCCAACATTACCAAATTCATCGTTTTCAGCCCCATGTCCAGGTTGGGCTGTTCCCACGCTCCTGCCCGCAGCGATGGTGCTCCAGCTGCATTTGCTATTTCATAGGGTGGTTTTTAGGGGTGGGGGGGTAATTTCCTGTCTCAGCTAAGCCAGTTTGCAAAGGAAGGGACTGCAGGAGCACCCAGGCAAGACTCACACTTATTCCACACCCAGCGGCTCAGATATTTTGGGGCCTGGAAATTGGGGCTGGACCTGGAGGGACATGATATTGTACCTGTTCCTACATAATTCCTATAGGTCCTACGGTGCTGAGCAGCACCATGGGGGACTGAAACGGTCCTGCAAGGGAGGAGGAAGGATCCCTCGATGAAAAAAATACGCTTTAGCCGGGCCAGCTCATGCAGTTGAGACACACACGGCTAAAAATAGCCCCTTTGCTGGTCAAGATATGCTCAGGACCCCGAGCGTCATGGGGCAGAAGCAGCCGGAGTCGCTGCACAGCAGGAAGATACACCATGAGGACTCGACCCATCATGACACCCGTGACAAAAGGTGACACTTCCCAGCTTGGGCTGTGCCACCGGCATGCCACCCGGCATGCCACCCGTCCTCCCACCCCCTGCACGCCTGTCATCGTCTCCCAGATAATTCGGAGTGCAGGGTAATCCCCGTGCCCCGACACGTCCCTTTTGCTCGTCCCCAGGGAGCGGGCAGCTCTCTAATTATAAATCCCTCTCGCTCTATTACCGCAAGGATGATACCGCTCGATTTCCATCCCCCAGCCCACTCGCTTCACTCCCCAAGGGATTTTTTTTTCCCCTCCACGGTGGGAACCTATTAATAGCAACGCAGCACCCAAACGCTGCTTCACCTGCTAACTCGGCGCCGTGGCCATCGGCATCTCCGTATTCAAACTCCAGGTTGGGGCAATCCAGCGAGCCCTGCAGAGAGCGGGTTGGGGTTACTGGGGTGGGGGGGGGCTGGCACATCCCCACGGATATTTCGGGAGGCAGGACGGCTGCCAGCGCTCTCAGCTTTTTTGCATTCATAAAGCTCCTCCGGCCGCCGGAGCAGTGACTCGTGCACGGATGATCTTGACGTGGGTCTCCAGGGCTCGAGCAGGATGTCTGCGCGAGGCTACTTAAAATACAGTGCAAATTTGGAAGGCGAGTGTAAAAATAGCATTTCTCAAGTCCCGGGGAAAGCAGAGGCAGGACCCAAAGTGCCAGCGAATATTCGATGCATTTCAGAGCCCCGCATACACTTAAACACGAAGTCTGGGGCTGGTTTGAAGCAAAGGCGCCCGGGAGGATGCAAACCACCTCCGTGCTCTCTCCTTCGCATCCCAGATCCGACAGCTTTCAGGGCTGAGCTTTGCCCTTTTGAAGCCTGTAGGGTTGCAGATCCCCCCTCCTCCTCCCCTGCGGATGAGGAACTGGAGCATGAAACTTCGTCGGAGGATTACGGCGGGGCAGGGAGCGGGCGCCCGACCCAACGCCGGCATCTCGCCGCTGTGCCCCGGGGAGGGAACACATGAATGGATAATCAACTCAATTAACATAATTTCTCATTCTGAGTCCCAGCATCCCTTCTCGGCAGCCGGACTGGAACCGATGTGCATCGTCACAATTAATATTGATGACCCCAGAGGATGCGCGGCTCCGGGCTGAGTCCGACTTGCTCAGAAACGCTGGTTTCTCACCCAGTTTTTGCAGCCAAGGCAGCGGGGGCAGCTCGGGGAGCTAAAGCCGACGAGGAATTTGGCAAAGCGCGCGCAGCGCTAATCCGCTTGGCGAGGCCGAGCCAGAGGAGAAAAGCAAACCCCGAATTCACGGGCAGGGCTCAGGGGCCACGTCTCGGGCACCGTTCCCCGGGGACGAGGGACCCTTTTTGGGTCAGCCGCCCCAGGGAGCCCCTCGACCCGCAGCTCCTTGGCGGGGAAGCGAATTCTTCCCGTCCTCTGCTCACGAGGGTCCCTTGGTGGCTTTACAGTTCCCGGGCCGGATCCTTCTGAGCGGAGCCCAGTCCTGCTTTCCCAGCCTGGCACCCATGAAGCCGAATGGGTGCAGCTGGGCCAGAGCAGCTGCGGTGACGGAGCCCGGGGTGGGGGGGTTTAGGGGTTGCGTTATTTGGGTGCAAGGGGTGAAGAGTGGTGGAGGGGACTGCGGCCCCCGGACCCTGGCGGGGGCTGAGGGGAGGGTATGGGGGAGCCCAGGGCCCAGCTGGGACCCCAAAATCCTGCTGCCGACCCTGGCGGTGGGGGTGTCAGCGCCGGGGGCAGCCTCCCTGGGGACCCCCACTCCAGACTGGGGACCCCCCCCC
>VZSC01018209.1:0-12263 GCA_013398225.1 Steatornis caripensis | reverse complement strand
AGGCCCGGGGGGGGGGCACCCCCAGGACCGGGACCCCCCAACCTTGGATCGGCCTCCTCCCACCCGCGGCCCCGCAGGGACCCCACCTCCAAGNGGACTGAGCCCCACTGGTCTGCAGCCACGTTGGCTCAGAAAGCTGGGAGGATGCACGGGAGGTGCAAGAGCAAATGCCTTAAACACCAAAGCTTGCCTCATACTGGCTGGATCAGGATGGTTCCCGTTAAGACTGGGAACTAAAAGCAGGTAACGCGTATTGCAAACGAAGCTACGTGTAAGGAGAGAGAGGTGCTTGCTTTAACGAAGCAAGCTGTTGAGCTGCACCGGGATGAAGTCTAATTGCCCGTTATATCCAGAAAAAGAGGCTACGTGCACCTGGAGATCTCTCATCTCCTGTCCTACGCACCTACACATCAAGGGGCATGGGGTGCCCCAGGGGTGACGAAGAGCCCTCGGGGGGTGCTGGGAGCAAGGAATGGGGGAGGGGGGGCGGGGGGCCATGGGGTGGCCGCGGGGGTGCTGGCAACAGGGGTGGCCCTGGGCGTGACGGGACCGGGGGGGTGCCCGTGGGGCTAACGGCGGCGCGGGTGGGGGGCCGTGGGGGTGCAGGGGTGCTCGGTCCTTGGCCTGGGGGGCCAAGGGTCCCCGCCCCCAGCACCACCGAGCCGGGCTCTCCAAACCCCCCAGTACCACAGTTTTGGTTAAAAGCAGCTCCTGGGGGAAACCGGGGGTGAGAGAGATCGGGACTTCGCCTGCGCGCTCCTCTCCCCCTTCCCTCTCCCCCCAGTATGGGGGGGACACAGCTGTTTTTAGGGGTGGCCCAGCAGGGAGGTGCTGGACACCCCGTCCAGGTGCCGCTCACGTCCAGCATCGCTCCCCGGCCGGTGTTTCCCTCCGCCGCCCCAGCAGCGTTCGCAGGTCTGCAGCAGGGAGGCGACCGATCGGGAGCAGAAGAGATAACGGGATATTTTTATCCGGCACCGCTTTCCCCAAGCCCGCTTTCCCCAAGGACAAGAGCCAAAACAGCCGCCCGGAGACCAAACAGCCCCGGCTTCCCCAAGGACACGCGGCCACCAGAGCGGCTTTCCCAGCCGGGTTTTATACGGCAGAGGTGGGAGTTCAGGCCTAGGGCACAGCGACAGATTTGGGGACGACATCCCCCATGCCCATCTCGGGGCATCCCCATCCCTCACCCCCTCGGTGCACCCGCTCCCAGCCCAAAAAATTCCCCATCTGCTCCTGCCAGGCCCGGAAGACGCTCGGGAGAAGCTGAGTTTTCCAATGTTTTATTTGAGTTTTGAGATTACAGAGTCTTTATTGCTGATCTAATACAATCACTCAGACATTAATATTTAAAACATTCTTTTGAAAATGTTACGTTTGCAAAGTTTTCGTTTCCTCACTGCAGGCTGATGACAGGTTTTGTCTTATTATTTCTAAGGTTCAGAACAGGATTAATTTCCTTATACAATTTTGCTGGTGTTACCTAAATCTCCTTTTTCCTAATTCTTTAAAAATGTGTTACATTAAAAAAAAAAAACAAACCAAAACCCCAACCCATTACACATTTAATTTAGAGATGATCACAGAATATGATTCCAGATCGATTAGGAAAAAGCCAAGCAAGCAAAAAAGCTTACAGAAGAAGCAGGACGATATGGAGAAGAGCTTTAAAAATCGAGGTGGGACAAGCCAGTTGGGACTTTATTTTTTTTTTTTTCTTTTTCTCCTATCTACCTGGAAGATAAAATGGGCTTAAAAATCGGCACGAAGGAGTTCACGGATGAGGACAGCACCACCGTATGCTGCACAAGCAACGGACACCGGGGAGGTAAGCGACTGCGTGAGCCGTACCGAAGGGTCATGCGCGTGGAGAGGGATTTTCCGGGGGCAGAAGCGGCTGTGGTTTGGACACCTGTTTTCCAAAAGCTACGTTGCTCAACTTGACCCCGCAACCGCGTTTCGCCTCAACCGAGAGCAGGACTTCACGCTGCGCATCTGCAGAGAACAACGCAAGCTCTGGGGTTCGCTGGTTGATGCAGATCAAGGTACTCCAGCGTGAGGAAAAACCCGAACGCGACGTTTCAAACAGCTCAGGGGACTCTTCCCAAAAATCTCAGGATCTGGATAAAATTCATGAGTGAGTAGAGATTATTTCAAGTTTGTGGTTAGTGATTAGTCTATGATTAAGTCTTCTGAAAGCCCTATGGTCTCCTCAAAGCCTTCTCAAAGCCCTAAGGTTTTCTCAAAGCCTTCTCAAAGCCCTAAGGTCTCTTCAAAGCCTTCTCAAAGCCCTAAGGTCTCCTCAAAGTCCCCTCAAAGGCCTATGGACTCCTCAAAGCCCTAAAGTTTCCTCAAAGTTTTCTGGTCTCCTCAAAGCCTTCTGGTCTCCTCAAAGCCCTAATGTCTTCTCAAGGTCTTCTCAAAGTCTTGCTTCTAGGCTTTGAGAAATTTCAAAGAGAAACTTGGAATAAGCGAGAATGTGAGAACGTTTGCTCCAAAGGTGAGAGGCTTGTGGTCAAGCTGACTTCAGACGCCAGCATCAAAGGCTGCAAGGACTTGGCTACCGAGATCATAATTCCACAGTCTTTACTTTCTTGTGTGTGATCAAGCTGCCACAAAAACTTTTTTTCATGATGGCAAAGAAGTCCACGAGGACAAAACAAGAATCTGTAGCTGATGAGGGATTCAGGTACCAAAGTAGAAACCCTAGGGTAAAGGCTTTTGTGCTCGGGAGGCAATTTTATTTTAGAATGACCATGTTCTCCATGTGAACCATAAAAGTGACTCTGATGAGACATGAAGACTTGGAAAGTCTTGGTAAGCGTGCCATGCTATCCACAGCATTCAGGCGGGACATCCTGGGCTAAAATAAGTAACTATGGCAAATTTGTTGTTCATCGGCTCTGACGCGTCAAGACTTGAGGCGACTGAAGGGTTTTAGTGATGCTGAACTCTTCCTCAAACAAAACTGGTGTGGGGATTACTCCAGTGTGTGTCTCATACACTCGAAGGGGATTTCCAGATTTTATCATACAAATATTACTAGAAAATAAAACTCCAAAGATTTCCAATGAGGACTGAAACTCAGCTGGAGGAAGACCTCATGTGGACATGGGTCCTCCCAGCCAGAATGGCCGACAAGCTCTGCTCGCGTTTGGAAGAGCTCCTTGACACGTGAGCAGCATTTTTCGGCGAGGTTGCGAGGCTCTTCCACCAGCGTGGGCACGCAAGGCTGCCCCGTAGCCCCACCGGGAACACGACTTTGGTTGAACTGCAGGAGGTTGGCACTCGTAACGTAAGTAGCAGGAGAATACTCGGAGCCGAGATAAAGGGAGCAGTGGTGGATCCTACCCACCGCCACCGTGTCTGCCTCTGAGTGGACACCGCTCTGCCTTCCTGGCTCCTACCGCATGCTAGGGGCTATCCCTGGCTAACGCTAACGACTGCACCCTTCGTTACAGCTTTCATCAGTGCTAAGGCGAAGTTCACCGACTCACTGGCAGAACCGTCCCTCGGGCAGTTCGGCAAAATTACGAGAGGCTTCTCCAGCGATCTCTGGCGACATTTACCGCTTCGCTGCCAAGGTGGCACCCGGCTGGTCGGCAGCGCCTGGAGCAAACGAGGTTTTTAGCTGCGCTGTCAAATGGCATGAGAAATGCAAACCCGTCCGCCCTCCGGCCAGCTCTCACAGCTGCTGGAATCCTGCTCAGCTGGAAGAAGCGTTGGGACACGAAGGAAACCAAAAGCAACGTGCGACCTCGAAGCTGGATCCCGCAGCTCCCATCACGCGCGTCAGATTAACGGTGATAACGGACTATTCCACGTACGTCGCAGCGGCTCGATTCCACCAGCTTCTTCCTCGCCTCCCTCATCCTCCCAGCCCCCCCCAAAAAACAACCCAAAGAGAAAGATGAAACAAAACGGAAAGAAATCCACCGTCTCCCAGTCCCGCGGCAATACGAACACCAGTGGCAGAGGCCGCATGTACAGTATTCTAATTTAATAAATAAATAACCTAAACACACTGTCTACTATGTGAGCAAGCCCGGCTCTAACTTAGGAAGCTTGCGCTGTTTCATCCTGTACAGTAGTTGAGAAAAGACTTGGGTTCTTGTTCCTCGCGATTCTCTGGGATACAGCAGCAGGAACTTAGTATCTGGGGAAAAGAAGAGAAAATGAAGGCTTGGTGAGCAACTGGGGAAGAGACGCAAAGCTCCCCCAGCATCAACACGGTGTATTTTGGGAGGGGTAGACACCAAGAACAGAAATTATTTAGAAAGGGACTCAGTCTTCATCTCCTCGCCTACAAATACCACGTTATATTTAGCCGCCTGCCCTTGCTGCTCGAACACTGCCTCTCGCGTCGAGTACAGGAAGGGGAAAATTTAGCAGCGCCCGATCGATTCAGGGACTGAGCCCCACTGGTCTGCAGCCACGTTGGCTCAGAAAGCTGGGAGGATGCACGGGAGGTGCAAGAGCAAATGCCTTAAACACCAAAGCTTGCCTCATACTGGCTGGATCAGGATGGTTCCCGTTAAGACTGGGAACTAAAAGCAGGTAATGCGTATTGCAAACGAAGCTACGTGTAAGGAGAGAGAGGTGCTTGCTTTAACGAAGCAAGCTGTTGAGCTGCACCGGGATGAAGTCTAATTGCCCGTTATATCCAGAAAAAGAGGCTACGTGCACCTGGAGATCTCTCATCTCCTGTCCTACGCACCTACACATCAAAATAGGGAACTCTGGAAAACTTGGCTTCTTGCCTTCTGTATTGGAGGCTTAAATTCCTGCAGGACTGAGCCAAAACTGTCCAACTACACCCCCACCCCACAGTGCACGGGGGATGTTTGAGTCATCGCGGCTCTCCCTCGATGCAGGGGATTTGCCACGAGCCTCTACTTTCCTGACTTCTCCACGCGTGGGACAAACCACGCTCCCCGCTAGGTCAAGACTGCAGCCAGACACCGAAACCAGGCAAAGAACATCGAACCGGAGGAGATTCCTCCACAGGAGGGCACGGCCACGTGGCAGCACCGTAATTTTGCGTGTAAGACAGGGCAGGGCAAAAAAACGCTTGGGAGCTGGCAAAACCCACTAAAACCCAAAACTGGAGCGTTTTGGTGCGGCGTTGCTCCCGTGTGGGCGCTGAAGACCTGCACGCCAAGAAAACACCTGTTCCAGCAAGAAAAGGATCCGGGCTTCAACCCTCCGAGAAGCTGATCTGTGTTTGTGAAAAGCTGTTGCATTTTCATGGTAAAACACATGTTGCAGTGCTGGCTACAAACATAAGCCTGGAGAGGGAAGCGATCCAGGGGCTCACGTTGAAAATTATTATTATTTTCGGGGGATCAGCACAGCCCACACTGGGAGAGGAGAGCTGGGGAGCTGAGCCCATCTGAGCCTGCTCTGGGCCATCTCATCCTTCGGCAAACTTTAAAAATAAAGCTGTCATCTGAGTTGGCCGACTGGCATCGCTCTGCCATTTGCCACGTCTGGGTGACAGCTGCTGCTAGATACAAAGGGCTCGTGTCCTGCCAAGCACTCCGCGTCACAGCTCCAACCGCACTGTGCCCTTCCCAGCTGAACCACTTTCTACGTGGCGATGGGAACTATCAGAAAGCCTGTGGTATCTTCTCAAGGGGAGCGGTGGGATTAGACCCCGTCCCCTCTGCCTTCCTGGCACGTGTGTCCCGCACTCATGGCAGAAGAAAGAGAGAGGCTGAGGAGCAGCACCTGTAGTAGTTTGGTTTGAAAGGTCCGTTCTTATTCAGTCCCAGGTATTTCGCTTGTTCATCTGTTAGTTCTGTCAGGTGGGCATCGAACGTTGGGAGGTGAAGGCTTGCCACGTACTCGTCTGAAACAATTTCAAGCCTCGTTAGTACGGTAAAGGGAAGGCAATGAGTCCCCTTCTTCTGTGCCCCAGGTCCCTAAAGCCCCAGCTGGGAAAGGCATCACTCCTCACACCTTTGCTGCTGAATTACAGGACACCTTTTCACCCTGAACGGGGAAAACCAAGGCTCTCATCCATTTTGAGTTAGAGGGGAAAACCTTTCTCTGAAATCTCCTTCTAGCACGACTCCTAGGTCTGCTGCTGTGTTACACCGAAGGCTCGGGCAAGCTTGGATGCTCTACTGATGCAGGAGCCACGGGACATTTCTGGTAGGTGACACCTAATGCCCAAACTAGGGACGAGCTGCATCTGGTCTCAAAAAATACAATTAACACAAAAGCGTGGTTGGTATAGCTTGTGTCCTCAGGAGGGGGTTCTGCTGGCAGAGCTGTTGGTCAGGGACTACGCCTCTTCACAGGTAACGAAGGCAGCTCTGCTGGCAGAAGTCCTACGTGAAAATCCCCTGCATCAGCGCGGACAGACTCCTGTGGTTGGCCGGGTGCGTCAGCCTGTTTTCCCCAGGTTGGACGGAGAAACAATGCGTCCAATTTAGCAAAGAGCCCAGATCCAGTGGGAAGAACTTGCTGGAAGGCCTTGAGCTTGGCAGGGAGGCAAACAAGGGAGCCCAGGAGGCCGCGATGCTCTGCCGTGCTCAGCCCAGCCTAGCAAAACCTCCCATCTGTTCGATCTCAAAACCAAAAAAGAGAAGGCAACGAGTCCATCTTTACCCATTTTCTTAGGCAGCAAGTACACGTCTTGCTTGTAGCGGCCTTCGGGAGCGTTGTAGAGCTCTATCAAAGCCAAAGCCTGGATGGAGAAGACACTTAGGTAAGTAACTGCTGCCCGCTATGGAGTGAGATGCTGCTTTCGGCTCAGCCCAAACCCTACTCGCCTGTGTGGTGGCAGTGATGGACAAGACGAAGGTGGGGACGGTGGAGCAGCTCAGGTTCAGCAGGCGGCCCTGGGAAGCGAAAACCGGTTGTTATCTCAACACGGCACCAAAACCAGTTTACAACCCTACAGAAGGTACAAGAACCACTGGTGAAAAGCGTCCCATTCATCACGTGCACTTGAATCCCAAGGTACTGGTTGCCCTTGTAACTCAGGAAAACTATTCAGAAGTGAAAATCTGATAAAATACCCTGCGGGAGATATCCTGGGGCGGGATAAAGAAAAACAGAGGAGGTTTTCTGCGTTCCAGTAACTCATGGGCCAAAACAGGGTTACACCAAGCCTTTGAACCAGAGGAACTATTGAGCTGCTGAGGCCCAAGGAGGTGATTTCCGGACGCGCTTCGGCTCCACCGCTCACCCAGCCTTTGTTTTCTTCCTCCACAAGCAGAGAACAGGTTGCAATTCCTGCTCCTGCGCCTGCAACTCACCTCCGCCAGAAGGACTATTCTCTTCCCGTCTGGCCAGATGACATGGTCCACCTGGGATCTCACCCTCTCCCAGGTCAGCTCGGGTGTACGCAGGCTTGCCTGGAACATGGTGTTAAAATAGTTAAAGCATCGGTGAAAGATCAAAAACCAGAAGCTACATAATAGGAAGGAGAAGAGGAAGCAACTCGCTGACATTGTCCTGGGCTTATAGCTTCCTTTGGGTCTGGTCACCGTCCCAGACCAATGAAACCTTTATGAACCATAACCTGGAACTATTTTTATGATTACAATACAGCAAAGCTCCAGCAACAACTATTGTTCAAGCTCCTCCGGCTGAAGAGGATTCACAGTCACCAACCGCATGGCTGCGGTCACTTCTTGCCGGCCAGGTGGCCTCGGCAGCACAGAAAATGGCTTTAAACCCTTGGGTTTGGCTGAGCAATTCTCCGCTGACCTTCAGACAAGACTCTGCTGGTTTTCTACTTCTCTCTAAGCACAGACCAGGCGATTTCAGTGCTGTTCAGTAAAGGCATGGTGGGGTTGAGTGTGCACCAAGCGCAACTCTTAGCTGGGTCTTAATGGTATAGTAACATAAAAGCAGAGGGACTGGGCTGGAGAGGGCGATTCACTGGCTCTCTAAGGGGAAGGAACGAGGCTGGTGGATACCAGACACTACGCTGGGAGCTGGAGTAGTTGGCCTGGCTCGCTGGCATCCTTTGGGATCGCAGGAATGACAACCACATGTCCGCCAGTGTCTGCCGAGACATGGGGAGCGATGGATTATTTCATCTCCTCCCAAGTGCTTCCTCAAGCGGCACCGGTCAGACACGGCTGCCAAAGGGTCCCAAAAGCACCACGAGCCCACCCTGTGCTGTCCCTGCTCCCGACACGTCCCTGCGCTCACCACGTCGATCTCGGTGTTGGAGTGTCCCATGTTGCAGACGATGCAGCTGTTCTTCATCCGGTCCAGGTGTTCCCTGGTCACCACATTCTTGTTGCCTGCCAGACAGCGATATCCATAATAAATACCCACGTTCACGTTCCCCATCGTTCTGCCTTTTCCTTTGGAAAAAGATGGACCCGATTACGGGATGCACATCCCTGACAACCCCATCCTCCTGCCTCAGGGACCGCGTACCTGTGCAGGTGATGACGATGTCAACTTGTCTGATGACTTCGTTGAGTTTCACGAGCCGGAATCCATCCATGCTAGGAGGAGAGGTGGGGAAAAACTAGTCTGAGAAGCAGCAAAACCACTCCAAAAATAGGAAAGAAACCCCCCATCAATTGATTCTCAGATACTCATTTTAACTTTCTAATGCTGGGAAACAGCAAGGCGGCATGCGAAGGACCGTGTGCCCCAAGGCATTAGGAGGGTTTGAGTCAACCTGGAGGATTTGGGACTGTTGCGGGGAGAAGGGAAAAGAGATTCTGGGGGTTTCACATTTTCTGTCAAGGCCTCCACATCTGCAAATCTCCGTTTTCAATCCAGACGGCTTTTTTAAAGCTGCTACTCCTGCAAAGTACAGCCAGAAGATGCAGATACGCCCTCCTGCTGCAGAATCCTTTCTGATACAGATTTAGATCATCTTAAAAACCACCCAAACACCCCAAACCCACAGATGTCTATCATTAAGCTCGCAATCCATATGCAGCCACCTACGTGATCTTTAGAAGCGCTGAGCACTCAGCAAAGTCTTTCCTGACTTCACCGAGCAAGGTGTATTCAGCGCATCGGCTAACAAGGGCGGGATTTTTTTTTTAGGATTCGTTGACAATCCTCCCGAGAACTTTCCTCTGTGACTCTCACAAGCTGCTAAATCGTAGTTACTTAAAAAAAAAAAAAGGAATTTTTTTCTGCTGAGTGTCCCATTTACCGGTTTTTCCCCCACCCTCACCGCAAACTCCTTACGAGAGGGGCCGCACGGTGACGCCTCGTGCAGAGTCAGGGAAGGGGTTGCTGCGAACGACCACGTTCGCAATTAAGGATGCGGGTGCTAGACGTGCCACTCGCGAAGGTCGCAAAGCAAACCGCAAGTTGATCGGCTCTGCTAATTAAGCAGGGCTCCTTAGTTTTCTCACTGCAACAGCCTTCTGAAAGCTTGCTGTTAGGAAGAGGCTGCAGGTTTTTTTGGGACTCTGCTTTTGTAGTCACGTCCCATCTCGCATGCTGGGATGCAGAAGCAGCATCTCTGCACCAAAACAACCTTTACCTGGAGGAAACGAGGCCGGGTGTAATTGCAATGGGCCCGTGCGAGGGCAGAGCTGTGTGCTTTCAGCCCCGCGTCAGGCTACCGGTGTTAGCGAGAAGAGGTTTGTGAGGGGCGGGTGATCACAGAAACCAAAATATGCCTCGGGTGAGGGGTGTGCACGGCACAGCAAGGCCCGAGTTTGCTCTCCAAAGGTCACGGTTCGCTCCCAACATCCTTTTTAAGCCACATCATCGAACTCTTTCATGCCATATCATCAAACTCTTTCAATCATATCGTTAAACTCTTGGCCACCGTGGTTATGATTACGCAAGCTGGCACGTAGGATACAGATAAACTGGGTGATGCTCTAGTGCAGGAACCCTTTCCTGGCCGCGGGAGAGAGCTCTGGGTCCCTCCGAGGGTGCAGATAAGCCACGAACCCCTCACCAGCATCCCTCTCGGGAGGCACCACTGCTGAGCAGTCTCTGGTCACGGTTTTCCTAGGAAAAAAAAAGCCTAAAGAAGAAGCTGGGCTCGGTGCGACTGCTTACCAGGCCTGGAGGGCACAGATCGGATCGATCTCTGTCACGTACACTATGGAGCCCATGGCCTTCAAAGCGGCACAGCAGCCCTTTCCGACCTGGGGAGGGAGAAGAGCACAGAGGAAGAGTGAGATGCGGAGAGCTCGGGAGACGCCGAGCATCGATACGGGCTGCGGGAGGCTTACAGGGGATGGACAACTCCGGGCGTCCCTTCTGCAGCCCCAAGAGCCCTTTGCAACCCCCTTAGCAACTCTGGTTGCACGTGCTCGATTTTTGGGTGCATGAAATTCCTGGATTTGGAGTAATCCAGGGCCTGAGTCAGGCCTGGCTTAGCTAAGAGAGGTACTAAAAAATATAAAAGTGCTGTTGATGGCGTTCTTTTTCCCACCCAAACATCCTGGTATCTCGTAAGCACCACGACAACGAGAGATTACGCTTATCTCGGGGAAAGTTTATGAGTCTCTTGTAACCTTTGCTCTGTTAGGAAGCTTAACGGTTTAATCTCCGAGGGTTAACGAGCTTTAACCTTTACACAGCACATAGGGCACAGCTCGCAGGGGAATTCAGCGAACAGTTAACTGACCGAGGTTTTCCAAAAAACGCATTTGCACATGAGAAATTTATCCAATTTCAGCTCTTTGGAAAAAAAAAAAAGAGTCCCAGTACAGCACCCGCAGCACAACCCACCATAACTGGTGTTAACTGGGCCTGACAAGACCTGCCGAAGGGTGAATGTCCCAGTCTCGCCTCGAGAGAGCATTGCTCCGTTTGGGGGTGAAAGCACACCGGTAAGTCAAGATTAATTTCTCTTTCTTGAGCATGATACAGCATGCAACGCGGCGGCTGCACAGTACATCTGCAGAACCCAGCCTCTGAATATTTTAATATTTGAATATTATATTAAACAGAATGTAATAGATAATATCAATATAGTATATAAATATAATACAGCAATACAATATTAATATATATTATATTAATATCTGAGTATTTAAATGTTCAGATAGGAAAGATACTCAGAATCCTTAACACTTATGTATTTTAAGATTCAGGTTTGGCATCTGTTTAATACTGAAGAAATATACTGGAAATTGAGAAAATCTTCAGTTTTGGCAAACCCGTCAGGTTTGAAGACACCTGCAGACGCAGAGAAAAGCCACGAGGACAGCAAAGCCCCGTCGGATAAAGCCGTGCAAAGGATGCGCTGATTTTACATGCAGCACCCGCGTGTAAAACACGAACCCCTTACCTCCCCATAGCCGCAAACCACTACTTGCTTTCCTCCAAACATCATGTCTGTTGTCCTTTTAAGGCTAAGAAAAAAGAAGAAAACAAAACAATTAAAGACCTACAGATCGATTCCACTGACGATGCCGTGAAGGACAGTGGTGCTCCTGAACGCTGTGGTTGTGTCCTGTATCCCTGAGGCACACAGCAATTCTGGGTGCAGAGGGGACCCAAAGGGCACCTAAAAACTGACTTTTTCCTTCGCTAAGAGTGGGTGCGACCAGTGAAATGCAACAAAGAGGAAGGATTTTGGGTTTGGATCCCTTTTTTGCGTTGCTTGTTTTTGTTTTGGTACTCCAGAAATATTTAAGGTCTTTTCCAAAAAATCTTTTTTTTTTTTTTTATTTAAGGCATCATACCCCCCAGAAACAACTACAGAAGGAGCAGAAAAGTGGTAATTTATGGCCAGAATCCCAGTGCTTTCCACAAATAAAGCTCTCCCTTCCACTTGGTTTCCTTCTGGTTTCTCCCTAAGAGTGTCCTACATTCCAGGCTATTTTTAGCACACGAGTGAATAGGTTAGCAGTGCAGGGAAGGTGAAATTCCCTTACGTTTCCAAGAGAATTTAGATTAAAACCACAGCACATTTAATTGCACCTCCGCTCAGACTTCCCCTGGCCCCATTTTAGATGCCTGGGCCAGACTTAACTCAAATCCCACCTCACGTCCACATGAGGTCCGTCACCTATCACAATTGAAGACAACAAGATAAAGATTTTAACGTTTCTTAGCCACTGACAGCACCTGCTCCACATGGAACATGGAGCTAAAAGTTGTGTCCTTGGACACTCAAAATCTGGGGGCAACTTTTCACGGGGCAGCGGACCCCCATGACAGAGGCTGCCTTGTGTGTCTTGAACCCTGTGACCACAGAGCAGAGGCACGGCCGTAATGAAGAAGGAAGGGATACTTAATTAGAAGAATTACTTCATGAAGATGTTTTCATAGAACCCTAGAATGGTTTGGGTTGGAAG
>VZSC01018208.1:245191-269671 GCA_013398225.1 Steatornis caripensis | reverse complement strand
TTGATCTCTCTTTAAATTGGAATACTGAATTTCTTGGTATCAAAGTCACAAGCTTGANCCGGTGTCGCAATAAAGAATGTTGATCTCTCTTTAAATTGGAATACTGAATTTCTTGGTATCAAAGTCACAAGCTTGAATAGTGGGTTGTTACTGCATAACAATTTTTTTTTTCTGCAGTGACTAGGATGGGCCTTTTGCAGTAGGGAAACAAGTCAAGACAGCTTTCAGTGTTGTCCAAACTAGCATGTGGAGATACGATGTGTGTGCCCTCTACACCTCCAGTGCAGGATCTGTCATGATACAACAATTAATGGGACTTAACTTGTGCAAAAAGATAAAGGAGCAGCTGGGAATTTTCTGTGGCAAGTGACTGATGTGATGTGGCACAACCTGCCCTGCTGCTTCCAGGCAAATTTTTTAAAGCAGGAGGGCTATGATTTCTTCCAGAGGAGCTGAAACATTGCCCAAAGTTAGAGACAATGAGAGTTGATGATTGCAAAATAGCAGACTGCAACTGACCAGGCATTGTAAGGGCCCATAAAACATCACTTAGAGAAGTTTGGGGGTTTTTGTCTAGCTAAAGACTCGGGTCAGTNAGAGACAATGAGAGTTGATGATTGCAAAATAGCAGACTGCAACTGACCAGGCATCGTAAGGGCCCATAAAACATCACTTAGAGAAGTTTGGGGGTTTTTGTCTAGCTAAAGACTCGGGTCAGTTATGCTTGACAAATTATTTGGTTTGTAACCTTTCAGTAAGGGTAGGGCAAATAGCCCCTCATTTGAGAAATTACAGCCCTGCTGCAGGGTATGGCTTAATTCCTCTTTTCCAGAACTGCTCAAGATGGAGCCATTCCAGTCTCTTGTTCTATCTTTCCTTTTTCTCTACATTGCTTCACAGCTACCCTGTCATGTGTATACACCCTTTTCCAATTTCTGTCTCCTTTAAAGCATCTCCCTTTCAATTCACATGCTGCTTCTACACCCAACCACCTTATACACAACTTTGCTCCCCGTGAATGTTTCTCCTGGCCTTCAGATGAAACTTGCTACTTCCCCGTTACCCTCTCTGTTGTTTCAAGCCCCTCAGTCTCCAGCTGCCATTCTCTCCTACTCTCTCTGCAGTACCTGTGGAATTGAACTACATGGGGCACAAGTTACTCAATTTTGAGGTGAAGAGTACTCCACAGTTTAAGACATCAGATAACTAGATTTTAGTCAGATGAGGGCAGTGTTACAAAACATGTTGGTTCCCAGTGCCACACTTCACTGCTTGTCCTCCCAGTACAACTACTTTTGTCTCAGGTTTGCATTCTGAAATTATCTAGGCTGAAAAGAAATAAGATTTAAAAAAGGAAAAAAAAAATTGAGGGATTTATGCAAAATAATTTCAGACATCCAGTTTGCAGCAGGGCCACACTGACTTTTCTGCAGAGGAGGCAGCAAATGCTGTGGTGGGGGCAGTCAAGGGCAGGAAGAATTTCTCAAGCAGATCTCTCAAAGGCAACGTGTTGCTGCAGTCAAAGATTTCTGCACTTTTTTTTGATCCTGAAATTTGATTGATTTGGCCCCTACTGCACATTAGAGCTACTTTGTGCACGCATCACTCTCATTTTACTCTCCAACCCCTTTCCCTTACTTCTCCCAAACAGGTTGCCACAAATCCTTGGACCTACCATAGAGTGGTAATTTCTTTATTTGAATAGGCAAGTGACAAAGATGACAATTCCTGCCTCAGTATAGAGGTAGATGTCCATCTCTAGCATATAGTAAATGTAACAAATATTTAATGATTGTACTTGGGGACTAGAGTGAGTAGGTCAATGGAAAGTTCTTTCATCAAATCCAACTGAAAGCAGTCTTTGCGGAGGTAGAAGTAAAGTCATATGCATATTCAGGAGCATTTCTTTTTGAAAAAGCCCATTTATGACTTGGAGTTTGTTTTCAGTGCGGTACACTGAGAACAAGCTGTGGAATGCCTGTTGGTGGTAATATAAATGTTATGGCTAATTGCATGGGAAATGTTCTTCTTTCTCAGGTTAATTCAGGCTGAGGATCTTTAATTCTGCCAGTCTGTTTCTCAAGTGGTTTATTCTACAGATAAGGAAGTAAAAAATACTAAGAACTCCACCCAAAACCAATGGGTAACTGCAATACACAGTAAGGAGAATGCTCAAATTCATCTAGCGTTTTCATGCAATGGACTACAAGTTGGATTAGCAGAGGCCATAGCTAAAGAAGGATCACATGGATGATCTGGAGTGTGTTGGCTGAGGCCTATACAGGTCAGGCTTTAACAGAAGCAGGAGAGGGACCCCTCTAATCACAATCTTCACACACATGAGGACAGAGGGCCTGATGCTCATTTTAGTAACTGAGCGAAATCACTCCCAATNGAGTGTGTTGGCTGAGGCCTATACCGGTCAGGCTTTAACAGAAGCAGGAGAGGGACCCCTCTAATCACAATCTTCACACACATGAGGACAGAGGGCCTGATGCTCATTTTAGTAACTGAGCGAAATCACCCCCAATCATTTTGATCAGTCACAGGTTTTCAGGGAAGCAGATGATTTAGGCAATTCTATATGGAGATAGGTGTTAAAACTTAGGGACTACTTTGGAGATGCTTTGCCCTTCTGCTTCCAGACATGCCCACAGAGCACTTCACAAGTCCTTACAGTGTAATTAATCACAGGACAGGAAAATCTTATTAACTTCGATTTGCAAAATGGTAAAGAGACATGCCAGGTTCACAGAATAACTCAGTGGCAGAGCAGGGAGCCATGTTGCAGAAGATGAGGTGATCTGCTCTCTGTTGCACTCAGACACGTGGGAAGGGCAGAGCATGGCTTTCTGTCATCTATTGGGAGCACTGAGCATCAGTGTGGCCTAGTCCATGGTGTTCCTTGCACCAATAGTTATTAATTGGGCTGGTATGTCATGATTAGCTGATTTAAGAAATAGGTGGGCCTCTTAGATAAAGCCTTTACTCTCTCCCTTTCTCCCTTTTGCCTCTATGCCTGGCCCTGTGCTCCAAAATTGAGGCCTAAGCCACGGAAGCACTCTGTGCTTGAATTTTTAGCAGTCATTTAATCAGTTTATCATGATGTCAAACTTCATCTTGGCGTGTTTTTGCTTACACGATAGCAGCTACCAAATGCTATCCCCCTGGAATTCAAATACCTTAACATATAAAATGCATATGATTAATACTAACACAAATATGAAATGAAATAACAACGTAGTTGTCAATGAGAGGAATTTTTACTGAATAGTTTACCCACAGGCAGAAAGTGGTATCTGTAAATTACAAATAGGCAATCAACTAACAAGGTCTTCTCTGTGAAATACCGCATTGAGATAATTTCTCAATCATTTGTCAGGTCTGCACTGGCGGTGGCTCCAAAGGCTGTCCAGCGCCTCTGCAGTTGCTAGGGAACAACTCCACAGCTCAGAGGAGCGCAGCCCTCGCCACTGTTCTGCTGTCATTCACCTGCATGGTGACATCACTTGGGGTTTATAAACATTTATGCAGTTTATGTGCTTTCAGAAGAACAATTATTGATTGAATACTGTTTGGTCTGCAGATCGTCTCCAGGGTGTGTACCTCAAATAAATAAATCTGAACCCATTTTGGATGTAAAACCCTAAAGTGGTGCTGAAACTACTATACCTTCCAGATTCTATGCATCTGCAAAAATTACACTTCTCCTTGACTCCATCTGCTTAAAGCTAAACTATGGTATCTCCTTGGAACTCCTGGGAGGGAGGTTTTGCTGATCTTTCCCACCACTCTCCTCTGGGCTTTCTTTAAATGTGCTCAATCGGTTCCTGAGATGTTGAATGCAAAACTTTAGCCTCATCAATGATAAAGCAGGAAGGAAGGATTCCTTCCCCCATTTGCAGGAATTGCTCTCATTTATACTTCCAGACTTTGTTTATTTTTTTTTCACAAAAGCATGGCATTGCTGACTGATGCTCAGCTTTTGACCTTCTGTAGACCTAGAAGTCTTTTCTGCAGAATTTGTCACCATTTTGACAGTGAACCACTGAAAACTGCTCTTGGGGCATGGCTGTCCAAGCCAGTTTTCACTCCAACTCTGCTGCAGTAGATTTATCAGTTAGAATGTTTTACTGACTTACTGACAGAAATTTAATCAAATAAATAGTTACAATAATGCGAATATGAAACGAAATTGTCACAATAAAGCAATGCTTTATGTCTGTCTGTTACCCTAAGGCAGGATATTACTCTAAAAAAGAAGAAAATAAGAAAACGGTAGCATTTAAGACTGATTTCAAAAACCTTACTCAGGTTAGGACAGAACGCCGAAAGGGGGGAATTGGCCTGAAATGCAGATATCTTGAGCTCACGTTATTGACTAAGGCTCCACCATGCAATGAGCAGTATTGGAAGTGCAGTTCCTCTTATGCTAATGCAGAAGCTTAACTCTCATGAAGTCATATACTCTCCAGGAACCTGAATTTAGGATTCTGTATCTGGAATCATGTCCTACCCCTGTCATTCTGTCCGTCTGTCTGTCTATCTCTGTCTACCTTCTGTCCGCAAATCCCAGTCACAGTAGGAAATGAGACTGATTTGTCATGCAGAAGATCTCAGACTGGCTGAGCTGAAAGGCGGGATTCTCTGTCCTAAAATCCAGTCCTGTCCCCTGAGAACACCAGGCAAACTAAGCCAGCACCGAGCCAGAAAAAGCACAAAACCAGCAACAGTAACACCACAAGCTGAGGTGTTTCTATTTATGCACATACCACCCCCATTCTCCTTGCTGAAGAGCCTTACTTTTGTTCAAACCTGGAGCAAACTCCAATGCAAATGCAAAGGGGTGCAGTGTGAAGGCAGGGGAGAAGGTGGAAAAATGTAAATCCCCAGTTAACCCCCTTCTCTGACTAGTGACACTGGGAATGAGGAGAAGGGGGAGGGAAGAGGCTGTGTATGCTCAAGCAGGAAACAGGGTTTATCACCCCAGCTAGAATTTAATTCCATTAACCATTAGCTAAGGGGGGAATCCAGGCACCTCCCTTGGCTATAGGAGCTCTTCAGAGTCACAGGAGGAGCGAAAACATGGGCCCCAACACGGTTATGTCTCCAAAGTGCATGGATATAGCTCCACACACAGCAGGGCAGAACTGAGAAAAAGAATGTCATTTTGAAAATTTTATAGCTGTTTTTTTTCCTAATATTTCTGTTCTTGTTTATTTATAGTTAATATTTGCAGCTATTTTTATAGCTAATCTGCAATTTAAGATAACATGTTTTACTCATTCTTACGCTTCAGAGATTATTAACTGTGCTACTTGTTCTCCCAGTTGTGACTGGAAAATTAAGCAACGCATAAGGAAAGGGAGAAAAATGGAGCAGATCCAAAAAGGCCGATGTTAACAGTGCAAGTGCATGGGATACATTATAACAAGATGTCTCTAAAGCTTTTTTACCCAGTCTCCCACACACTGATTTAGATTAAAATACGGGGAAAGCAATGCTTGATGGATATCCCATCTTCTTGAGAGAGAGCACAGCATTTCTTGATGAGAGGTGCCGCCATACGTCCTGTTGATCAGTAACTGCTTGTTGGCAGATTGGCCATGTTGGTGCCATGCAAACACCACAGCACATGTTTGTGCAACACACACATTTTTCGGCCAAGTGAAGCCAAATTTCTTCACTCCTTATCTTTTCCTTTTTTGCTAGAAGACCTAGCTGTTCCTTATTTGTATGAAAGACAATCTACTTTTCTTATCTTGGTGTCTGGATGCTGTATTTATTGCATTTATCCTCACAAAACCGGGCAGGCAACTACTATCTGCTCTCATTTAATAGCTCAGAGAAGGAAGCCAAGAAAAAATGAGGTCAAGTCTTGTAGAGCCAAAGTACTCAAATCCAAATTTTTAATGCTGCTGAAGGCCCTCCAGGCCCCCATCAGCTGCCATCTATCTCTTGCAGATAGTCAGATCCAGAAAGCAGGTACTCCCAGACAGTGAGATGGGCTACAGGCTGGGAAATGCCAGCTAGGACATGGACAGGGAAGAATACTTCAGTCCGCCTCCTATCTGATTTGTGGCCATAACTTGAATGTGGGTCTTCCCTATGCCAGGACCATGATTATTCCACAGGTAATCCTGGTAAGGATGCCCATCCTCGTATCTGTGACCTTCCTTAGGGACATCTTTACCCTCATGCCCAGTGTTTCTTTCCTTTAGACTCCTGCAGAGTCCAGAAGAGTGGTTTCCTATTAGAACGAAGACAAGTGGTAAGGAGAAGAGGAAGCTCAGGCCACACCTTACACACCTATAAAGGAGTACCTCAGCACACACACCTGCTCCTAGGGTTATCTCCAAATATACAATCACATATTTTTCACTTATATTTGTATAGTCCATTTGAATACATTATCTCCTCCTAGTGATGATTTCCATGAGCCCTTTGTTTAAAATACTAGTTGTACGTTAAAGTTATTCTGTGTAACTTGAACCCCCGAGAGTCCCAAAACCCAGAATGTGATAGGTACAGTTGACTGGCTACATGCCAGAAAGGAACAGAGTTGTGCAACAGCTAATTATAAGATTATAAAATAATAGCACTCTAGTAGCAAAACAGCCCAACGGAAATGTTACTATTCAAAGTTTTGGCTTATTCATATTATGAAGCACCAAAGGGCACCTTCAACTCAGCTTTATAGTTAACTGTCAATATCCTTTTTCATGTTATGGTAGTTCCTCAGGCAACCAGGCAGATGTGAAAAACATATGCCCTTCCTTATGACTGATTGTGAAATTACGTGCTCTAGCACCAACCTTCAAACAGAATGACTGTATTGCATGTCAAGGTAATATGCAAAATACTTCTACTATAATTAGGTTTTTGTTCAACTTTGTGCCAAAACCAGGCTGCTAGGTGCAGTGCCGCCTTCTTTGAATTAATTTGAACAGAAAACTGAACAGAAAGAAAAGCTTTGGAGAGACCACAGGATAAAACAAGAACTGCTTGAATCCTGGAAAAATAATAAATAAAGAAACTTGGAGAAATATACCTGATACTCTTACTGAAACTCATGTTAGATTTTCCTCCTCTTACTGCACTCCACAGATATGTCTGTGCACCAAGCTATGCAAATAACTCCTGTCCAGGCTTTTGGTATTCTTTTCTCTTGTCTTAGAATAGTTTCAGATTTGTGCTCACTTGGCTACGTTAATGATGACAACTGAGACAATATTTGGACATCCCAGAATATAGGAAGAATCATTAGGCTCACAGAATAACTGAGGTTGGAAGCGAGGTCATTGAGTATCACCTGCTGCTCATAGGAGGGCCAGTTAGCTCAGGCTGCTCACGGCTTGTGCAACCGAGTTCTCAGTGTCTCCAAGGATGGGGATCCCACAACCTCTCTGGGCCCCGGTTTCAAGGTCTGACCAGCCTCATGGTGATATTTTTTTCCCTACTATCTAATCAGAGTTTCACATGTTTCAACCTGTGTTCATTGCCTCTTGTCCTGTCACCTTGCATTTCTGAGAAGAGCCTCACTCCATCCGCTCTGCAACCTTCCATTAGGTAGGTCCAGACAGTGATAAGTGCCCCTTGAGCTGTCTCTTCTCCAGGCTGAACAGTCCCAGCTCCCTCTGCCTCTTCGTGAAAGTCCTGTGCTCCAGCCCCCTGACTATTTTGGTGGCCCTGTGCTGGACTTGCTCCTGTAGGTCCCTATCTTTCTTGTATTGGGAGCCTCAAGCTGAACACAGTGCTCAAGATGTGGCCTCACCAGTGCTGAGCTACACCCTTGCCAAGGTCCCTCTGAGGAGCAGCCCTGCCCTCCAGTGTATCAACTGCTCCTGCAGTGGAAACTTGCAGTGTCCTCTGTCCCATTGCCTAGGTGGTTAATAAAGGCTCTGGTCCTCCTATTGAACCCTGAGGCACACTGCTGGTAAACTGGTCGCCAGTTGGACTTTGCACCACTGACAGATTGCAAACAGCCCTCTGAGCCTGGCAGTCCAGCCAATTTTCCACCCACGTTATCATCCACTCATCCAGTCCATATCTCACTAGTTTGGCAATAAAGATACTGAAGAAAACAGTGTCAAAGGCCTTGCTAGAGTCTAGAAATACAACATCCACTTCTCTCCCTTCATCCACAGAGCCAGTCCTATCATCATAGACAGCATTCAGGGTGGAAGGGCACTATTTGCCCTTGGTAAATCCATGTTGGCAGTTCCAAATCAACTCCCCATCCTTCCTGTGTTTGGAACAGCCTTGAAAGAGGATTTTCTGCATGACATCCCCAGGGACCAAGCTGGGGCTGACCAACCTCTAGCTCCCCAGATCCTCCATCTCGCCCTTCTGGAGAATGAGTGTGACATTCGCCTTTCTCCTGTCATTGGGAACTTCCACTGTGACCAATGACAGAGAGCGGCCTTGCAGTGACATGGGCCAGCTTCCCTAGCTCCCTAGACACCTCTCATCTGTTTCCATGGACTTGTCTATGGCTAATTAGCTCAAGCAGTCACTAACTCTGTCTCCCTCTACTCTGAGTATCGTTTCATTCCCACAGGCTCTGATAGGAGGCTCAGACACCTCAGAGGCCAGAGGGCAAACCTGAGCAGTGATAAACAAGGCAAAAAAGGCATTGAGCACCTCAGCCCATTTTATACCTGTGCATGAGGTCCCCAGCCCCACGGAACAGCAGGCCCACCTTTTTCTTAGCCCTCATTTTTCTGCAAATGTACTTACAGAAACCTCTCTTGCTGTCCTTCGCATCCTTTGATAGATTCACCTCCAGATGAGCATTGGTTTTCCTAACCCCGTCCCTGCTTGCTCAGGCAGTGCCTCTATACACCTCCCAGTTAGCCTGTCCCTGCATTTTCCTTCTGTGTACTCCCTTTTTGTTTCTGGTATCTCCTTGATTTGTGACCACTACACTAATAGTTAAAGCTTTAGACTATTTTACACAGGCATCCCACTACAAATTCATACAGTCAACAGACACTTTTCATCCTAAGTTCCTTTAGAAGTAAAAGTTTTCTAATTTTTTTCATTCAATTTCTGATTACCTGCCATCTTCATTTCATTCTATTATTTTTAGCTCATGTCTTCATTTTCTTTAAGCCTTCTAATATCACCTCTCCCCTGATCTGTGCTGACACCACATCAGAATTTAAAATTCATTGACATAATTTTTTAAAATTAACATCCATATACTCGCTTGAATCTATGTTGAAGCAGTGTAATTACGAGGGACTGAAAGAATGTATGTATGATATGCTCCAACTAAATCCTTGTATAATTGTATTGTCTTTAATTGGTTACACCTGGAGCTCATTTCATCTAGTTCCCAACAATATGAACTTACTACATTTAACTGGATATATCAGTATTAATAAATATTTATTTTTAAAAGTTTGTGATGCTGTCCAATCTGATAAGTCTTTACCATCTGCATTACACTATATAGTAAAGGCTACTGGGACAAGGCATAGAGGTCTGTATTTTCAGGTATATAATGCATCACGATAACAAATGAGATTTTCCTCATCCTGCCTTTTAAACAAAAAAGAATACCATGTGGCTATACCACTTATTCTCCCTTACCTGGAGTTAATGAGGTGATGAATAGATTTGGCTAAGTTTCCCAGGAAAAAACCCCAGTGGGTGGCTACTCAGAATCTGGTTTTTAGGTGACCCAAACCCTCTCCACCTCCACTGAGGGTCAGTGAGCCTTTATACTCTCAGTACCTTTGGAAAGGAGGAACTTGGTCCAAGAAGCTTGTCCTGTCATCACATAATCAGGAGAGTAATGCCTGGTGCACAAAGGACCAGGGAATTCAGCAGGATTACTCAGCGTAGTTACTCATGTATATCAAGGTTTGCAGTTCTGGCCTTATGATCCTAGTAAGTTTCTGATCACATTACTAAACATGTGTTTTGGTGGAAGCAGGAAGTCCAAGTTAGACCTCCTCCTACCAAAATCTCATTTCACTGTTCTCTCACACACCCATAAGCTAAAACAAACTCTCCTTCCAATATTGCCTACAGTTATTACTCTGACGCTTATGATTCATTCAGTTTACTCACGCAATAGCATACACATGCACATGAAATGTAAACGTACTAATAATAAAAACTATTGCTTGATAATTTAAGGACTTATGGCCAAATAAAGGATCTACACAATAGGAATGGTAATATGCACTGGTCTCTATGCATACAGTTCCATTTTCCAATAACCACAAATAGTGTATATAAGAAAGTAAAGCTGAATAATGAATAAGAAAATTCACACCTCTTACTGTCATTTCGATCATTAATCTCTATTTCTATGAAGAGATAGGTGGAGGCAAACCCACTTACTTTCATCCTTTCAGTTGTCTTTGGCAGAATACCAGCTTTAACAAGGTATACTGTACAAGGTATACAGTACAATTATGTATATTTTTTTCACCTTTATGCAGGAAAGCCCTTGCACTAGGTAGTATTGAACAACTAGAATAGTAATAATTCTTGCACTAAACCCACACACTTTTTTTTCTTCAGAAACATGAATCTGTCTATGTATCTATTTATGTATCTACCTATCTATCTTGGAGTCAAACGTGAAAGTCTTTTGTCCTCTCTACAGCATTTTTTCATATTCAGCAAAAACAATTGGACTTAACTTTTTTTTAAAACAGCTTTTCAGTTTCTACTCTGAGAAATTTTTAAAAACCTTTTTCACCTTAGGTAAATCTTGGTACTGGTAAGTCAAACAACCAAGGAAGAAATTTTAGGGGGAACAAATGGATAAAATCCCATGGTGTTTATTTCACCATGGGATGATGGAAAGATCTAAATTCTATTAAAAATATTACATTTCCAAATTACCTGATTGGGTTTTGGATTAAAGGGGAAAGATTTGGTTTTCTGAAAGTCCTGTTTCTGAGAGCTGAATCAATCTTAAGGATTTCGTCCAGAAAACAAAGGAGAGCTGGGAAAAGATAAATGAAACTGAAGTTCTTAATTTTGCAAATTATGTTCTTCCTTGCAGCAATCGAGTCAAAATACCTTTCTGAGGAATACTTCAATCTTGTAAATAGCCTGAATTCTTTGTTGCTGCATTAATTAAGCTGTCTCCACCCAGATCATTAATCTAACCCCTTAAATGCCCAGGTCCACTTTGAGTCAGACCTTTTAACCCACATTCATTGTGTCTTCAACAGTGATTTTGGTTTGAGCACCTGTGGATTTTTGCGTATGTTCATGCTATGAAAAACAATGGCCACCCATCTTCTGTACACCACCTATGGAAGCTTAACATGACCTGGAGCAGCGCAGTGCCGACGGGATCCCACCATGCCTGGAAGGTCTCCCAGCCGGTCAGAGGAATGTCTGGGACCTTATCTATACCGTGAAAAAAATGCCTGAGGTTCTCTCCAGGCTCACTTTATTGCCCTCTGCATTCCCCACCCACCACAGAAGTGGTTCTCACTGCAGCAAGGGTTGCCCAAGTGGGGTGCACCTCAGGGCTCAGAGCCTCTGTTTGCTCTTAGAAATTTCAGTTCTTAAAACCGATAGCTGGGGCCACATTGCAGGTATTAACTGTACTTCACCTGTGTTGCAATCGAGCGCAAAAATGCACCTTTGCAATCTTAAACTTGTGCTTTTAAGCAAGATGTTCCAGCAGATTAACTGCAAGAGGAAACAGCCAGTTATAAGCTACGCACGCTTGTCCACACTGAGCTATGTAAGGTCAGCCTTTGTTGATGAGGATGAAAGCACATTGTATTCCTTTAAAAATGGGGTACCGTACTTAGGGTACGATGAAGAAACAAACTGGATTTTGAAGGAGCTGGCTATTGCTATTTATTTTCAATGTACTGATTTTTGTAATTTCAGTACAGTCTGTGAGAAGCTGAGTGCTCTCTGTAGTTATATAGCTGATCATATGAATAATCTCTAAGAATTAATATTAAAATGTTTTTATATAGTGATAAAAGTTGACTTGGCAGTTCACAACAAAATGCAAGTGAAGAGGGTTCTGAAACCCTCTCTTACTGAGAACGCACTCAGAGAGAAGGTTTCCCCTTTCACTTTTGTTAATAGGTGGGTTTTTATTACAGAAGTACATTTTTAGAAGGGCCTGACTGGAGCAATGTTGATGGTCTGGCAAACCTAAGATCAGGAAAACACAGCACGAAGACAAAGAGCTGGGGCAAAATAGGAGGAAAGTGGACAGGTCATCCGTGTCCTCTACAGTCACCTTGCAGTGTGGGAGGAACAACCTGAAGGAAAAAAAATGAAGTGAATTGTAGTTTCCATTCATTGAGCTGAACAGAACAGGTAGAGGTATGCAGCTACAGCACCTTCTATGATACATAAACCATGCAGGGCTATGTCGCTTCATATATTAGGGGTGAAATCCTGGTTTTATTGCAGTTTTCACAGAAATAAATTTTCAGAATTGATTTAAGATTTTTTTTAATTGCAGGTTTTTTAATTTTACTTTTTTATTTATAGAAGTTGCATTTTGGTGAGCCATGGTGTTTCTGTATACGCACCTCGCCAGCATCTACCTTAGCAAAAGCATCGAGTCATTTGAAGGCAAACTAGGTCTCACTCTTATAGGAGGGGGAAAACAAAACAATAAAACAGCAAGCTGTCAAAGCCTCAGTTCTCATGGTAGATTTTGTTAAGAAAAAGGAAGGGAAGAAAGCAGAAGCTAACAAATAGAAGGCATGAATAGGAAAGCCTCTTTTTTAAAGAAACTAACCAGGTTGGGCAGAGAAAGAATGGAAGGGGAGGACAGGAAGGTAGTCTCCAACAGCAAACCAAGTCACATCCTTGGGTGAGTGAAGAGCTGTAGCTTGCACCCCCTGACGATTCCAATATATCAGTATTTTTCCCAAAGCCGTAACTTCTCAGTTTATATGTGATCCCCTTTTCAGCTCACCTGCTTGCATGTCCCTGAAGGCCCCAAAGCACATAGAAATCCCTGCCCTTTCTTAAAATAACCCCTTTGTGGCCCACTTTTTAGCCTTCTTGTTATCCAGGGAAAGTCTCAATTCACAAGCTATATATAGCTTGTCAGGCCAATGTTTCTCAGTGGCTTGAAAGAACTGCTGACCATGAGGCTTGATGCTCGGGGTAGCTGCAGTGCTGGTCAAAGGACAGCCCGTGGCCCCACTGTTACCTACTGATAAAGCCCGGAGGCCTAAAAATAGGTAAAATCTTTTTCTCTTCTGCCTCAGCCCTCGAAAAGAAAACAGCCAACGATGTGGTCTGCTCCTCTGCCATGGGCTACCACAGGAAAGCCTAGGCATGCCTCCTGTTAATTCAGTTAGGAATAAGTGAACACTACTTACAGTGCACTACATTTCAGGGATAAATATTTATGCACGTATTATTTCGACTTGCATAACAAAGGCAGTCGGTGGTGGGACATGAACAGGATTTGGTCTACTGTGGTGTGCGAAATGCTGCATTAGATCTGAGCTCTTCTCGCTCCTCCTAAGGGATGCATGACACTAAAAAACCCAAAGAGCAAAAATGTGTGCAGGCACCAGTGGTACACGTCCTAGCATCTCACATCTCGGACAAAAGTGTCTGAGGAAAACCTATACAAAATTGTGTCCTACAACCTCGACTTAAGTTTGTCAGAACATGCGAGACACGCACTAGTTTCTGAAGCACAAAAGAGCACGTGCTAGCTTTAGACTCACTAACACACATGAAAAAAAGCAGAAAAAATTCTATCGTGTGACACACAATAACTGTCTTTCTGTTTGTTTCCCACACAGCTTTACTGAAACAAGTCTTTCAAGTCATCTTGTGGCAGACTGTTTTATGCAATACTCCATTAAATGTTTCTCAGATGAGGGTTGTTTCTACATCCCCTTTTTTCTGAAGTTGGTGCACTCCTAGTGTGAAAAACCTGTTCCAACTGTCTGTCCCTTTGAGGCTGATAGAGTCAAACTGCCTCCCCAAGAGGATATCTGTCCATCAGTCAGTCTCTGGAGAATGTGGAAGATTTTTTGTAGTGAACTCTTTATCTTCCATCTCTCAAACCATCCTGCAGGAGCCCCATTCCCTAATTTCACCCTTGCATGTCGCTTTGAGTTCAGGTGGTCTGGGACAAAGCCAAACAGTGGACACTTCTGATGCAGGCAGCATCACAGAGTTAGCAGGGCTCTTCCCTGAAAAAAAAAATTCTTTTTATTCAGCAGCCCAGGACAAAATCAGTCGCCTGAGCAGGTCCTAATGGAGCAGTTTGAAGGGGCTGCAGGAATAGATGAGCAGCCTCCAAGCTCTGAAGTGCAGGCATCTGCTCTAAGCTAAGATGCTTGTTCTTTTCTGCAAGTCCCACCAAAGAGATTACCTTCTTGTGGGTTTTAAACCAACCTGTGGCCAAGCATCTGTCTACAGCTCCTGCTATTAATGAAGACTCAATCTTTCAGGCACCTCTGAGAGAGGTGCACAGTTTTTCTCTTTAGTCATCTCTTTTTACACTCGCTTTCCTTTTATTCAGGGGATGGGAAAGCAATAGAGACATCTCTCTTTCAAGAGCACTCTGAAAAAGATGCCAGCGTTACGGGTACTTTTCACTTTGTGGTTTTAGCTTTGGGTCTATAGCTATGAGCACAACAGCATCTACAAAAACGGACACCCAGTTTCAGGGGTGTTTCACAGGACTGCTCACCTTCTGTACCGGGGCACTGGATGCCCCCCAGGACAACAGGTTATGAACATTTCCTAGCTGAAAACAGAGAACTGTTTCTCCTGTGAGGGAGAGACTGTTTTGGGGATATAGGTGTGATCTTTGCTTTTCTCTCTGAATTACCAAATCTTTTTGGATCACTGTGTGCTTGCACATCTGACAGCAAGAGACACTGCATTGTGAATAAGTACTTGCACCATTAAACTACCCCTATTTTATCTTATACTACATTTCACAGCAACATAGGCCATATGGGGCCTACTCTGCCCCAGGAGGAGCAAACTAAGCCCTCCGTCCTCTAAGACAACCTACATCTGGACTTATGCATATGGACAGAAACACAATCCTATATCATTTGGTTTGCACCACAAGTCCTTCCTGGCTGTAAAGGCTGAATTCTGTGCTTATGTCCTCCAGGGACTTGGCATTGCCTCTCCTTCAGAGGAGCAGCAGGATAACCTCAACCAACTGAAATTATTTTTGCTAGCCTACTTTCTTCCTCCAGGAGATTTGGACTAGTGCAGACAGATTGCATTCAAAATACACACGATGGAGCCGTTCTGTGTGCACAGGATGAAGGAGACCCTGTGGCCTCCTTGAAGTCTTTTTATAAGTGACTAACTCTGAATGCTTGAAGGTCAATCAGCTTGTGCTGAATAAAATGACTAATGGGCATCTGGGCTGATTTGTGACCTTTAGCGTATGGAAGACAAAAATTCCAAGTCTTCTCAGATAGGGCTCAAACAAGTGGTGTCTTGCTGAAGTATGGGCCCTCTCCTGAATCCGATAGCTCCACACCCGCCCTCTAATGGGCTGCTAAAGGTCTGGCTATTTTGTGGATTCTTTGCCTTAAGGTCATCTAACAGTTCCCAACACTTACAGAGTTCGTTCCTCTCTGAGTCTCAACTCTAATCTCTACAAGGATACCAGGAAAATAATACTTTCTGGGTGGAATCCCACAGATCTCGATTTAAGTGCAGTCCAATCTTAAAATACTGTGTATTGACTAGGCTTTTCTAACAAATCTGACTGGTACCAAGACACACAGACAAGACCAGAATAACTTTATAATATTAAGGTGATTATTTTGTATGTATAAGCCATAGGAAAAATATATTAAAAACCTCTGTATGTTATCTAGCCCACCCAAGTGTTGCCAGCATCTGTGACATGCACTGCAGTGAGGTGTCCACCTTGGCTGTTCCTGCTGCTCTTTGAGAGATTATAGGGCTGTCCAACCTACCACCCTTTGAATTCATTTTGAAGGCCTGAACCTTCATGTGTTTACCAGTTGACCCCCCCCAGCTCCTGTGCTGGCTCTCACTTGATAAGCCAGTCTCCCTGGGAACAAGCCTCGAGAGCTAAGGAACCGGCAGGACACCAAAGCACCAAGTGCTTGCATCACTTCTGAAGAACTCGCTAACTCCTGAGCAGCAATCTGAAGTTATAACTCTCTCACGCTACAGCACAGCCAGTTTAAGAAGAGGTTAACTCCTTGTTTTCATACAATAGACACCTTGCAGCATTCAAAAGGACAGAAAATAAATAAGGTGATATTTTCACTTATTCTAGAGTTAATATTAAACAGTTGCAACATGTACATAGACACAAGGAGAAATTAAACAAAAACAGAGCCATGAATAAAGGGACAAAACAAACGAAAATTACAAAAAAAATAATCATTAGATATTTACAATCTGCCTCCCACAAGATCTGAATAAGGGAGGATGGTCTTGAAGCAGACTTTAAAAAATAAAACAGGAAACGGAAACACAACTCCCCCAAAACAATTACAACCCAGTTGGTTCAGATACTTGTTATCTATGGGATTAGGTAGCAATGTAACAGCCAAAAAAGTGGCAATATTAATCCAGTTCAGGTACAGGAGCATCCTGTCTCACAATCTATTTTCTCCTCAAGGAAACATTCTTGCAATATTTCATGCGTACAGGTACGGCAGTACCTGTATCTCTGCATGGACAGCTTATGCAGTCAACAGCAACACAAACTTTACGAAGGCTGGAGCAATAGCTTAATGCTATTAGAGAGGGGATGCTTTATGTACAGTAGGACTAATTGAAAAAAATAATCTGTAAAGTGGAATCTGCCTACAAATATAGAAAGGTGGAAAATACTTATTTGAATGATATAAAAAGTTTGGAAGGAAGGGAAATTTAGTCTAGCATAACAGGCACATAAGCAAAATGCTAGAAAAAAGTTAGGAACATGAACGATTGTCCCAGACAGGAATTTTTTCATGGTAAATGGACCGACTAACCTAATTTTTCATGCTTTTTTCCTCCGTAACTTCTTTGTGGATAATAAGAATATGTAGTCTAAAATCTTGTTTAGTAAAACTACGCAAGGAGTTCTTATAAAGAAAAACAACTGCTGACTTTTAAAATTTTCAGTACAAAAATGTTACAGGAAAATATGGATTGGTGGGAAGCAACAAAACTTTCAAATAGCTATAGCTGCATGCAAACAACTCCAAAGCAACCTGAATTTTGATTAGTAAATTATTGTAAAGATACTTTCTTAATACTTAAAAAAAAAAAAAGCAGGGCAGGAAAGATAGATTTCCAAGTACCTCAAGTATTTATCAGTTCCTGCAGCTTGTGTAGCTTTCCAAAATAATATGGTCTACTTACTGTTATTTTTTATATCATTTTAGTTCTAGCAATCATGTGTCTCTGATTGGTGAAAAAGGTAGATCACCCCCACCCCCCTCCCTCAGTACAGACACAACATGTTAATAAAATTAACTATGGATTGATCTACTTCTGTTACCTGACTTCCATCTATACTATCTATTCTGTTTTTTTCTTTAAACCCTGTGCAGACAGACAGCAGGATAGTCAGTATTTTGCAAAGAAAGCCCTACTTGGCCAATTAGTACTAGTGGTACAGTGTTACGATCTAAAGTATAGGCCTTGTCAGCTTTGGATATTTATGGAAATACTCATTTCCCAAGGTCATTTTCTACAGTGTACCTGCAATGTTGTCTAAGTGTTTTTTATTGTACCTATACTTCGAACAGGTTTAAGCAAAACCGCAGTAAAGATGCCAGCCCTAGCTGGTATTTGTTTCATGAGGACTGTTGCTGTTGTTACAACAGAAGTATTTAGGAAAAGAGGTCCATTACCAGCAGAAACTCGTATTAGCCAGCTTGTACTCCTTTCTCAGGATGGATTCAAATTACCTTCTGAAAATTACTCACCAGGCAGTTGTACAGGAGTTTGATGACCTATGTCCAATCAGTCCCAGAGAAAACAAATACTTCCAGTTAGCTTCTTTCAGCTTCATATGAAGCTTTGACGTGTTTCAATGCGGTTGAGAATTGATCCCAAAGGAGTTTTAAAACTAGTAAGAAAAAGTTTGGTAAACAAGCAGTTAAGGTAGTGTAGGAAGTTCCTCTTCAAAAATTTACTTGCTTAATGCTGAAGCGTTGGCAATTAAGTAAAGGTAGAATCAAAGCATCAGTCTTCTGAAAGGAAAATAGTAATGCTGCAGTTCTTATTATTCACCAGCAAGGATCTGTTTTCTCGTGCCACCTTCTCTAAAGAAGTATTTTGGCTTTGTTTTATCTGCTCCTTCAAACACAAGACTTCTTTACATAGGCAGCAGGCAAGCAAACACTGCTCTCTGTTAAGGAATTAATGTACCCACTGAACCAGAATAAACCAATGAAGAGAGCCAGACATAAATTAAGAACAATGAAGTAAGATGGAGAAATGTAAACATACTTTAGTCGTTAATGAGGAAAATGTAGCAAGCAGCAAGACTGCCGAGTGTGTGATGCTCTACTACAGGTTATTAATTTTTATACTGAGATGTGGAATAGTGGTATCTGTGGCTCAGAAATCACCCTTTTTTCTCCACTCCAAATTATATTCATATGGCAAATAGGGCTTCAGTGAGTCACTTCAGTTAAAATAAAAAAGTCAAGAAAAATAACTGAACATATAGGAGTCAAACTGTAAAATCTTGCCTAACTCACGACCATAAAGTTATCCTGTAAAAAACTATGGGCAACACATCTAGCTTCTTCCATGGAAACTATAGCCTCCTGAATGTCAAGGAACTGCAAAAGTCCCCTCACTGGGACTATTTGTTCAGAAGTACAATAACAGCAACTGAAACCTTGCATTTGCAAACAGCACTTTCTAATAATTGCATTTAAATACATTTTTTCCTGAGTTAATTGCTGTTTTGTTGAAGAATACAAACAGGTGAAACTGAACTGCATTTTCACTTGCTTATAGCATGCCTGATCCAGCGAACTGGATCAGCGTTTTGTTTGCTACCAGTCGGTGATTTACAGTTTTCTGATTTCATCTGCAGTTTATCACGGAATTAAAACAATGTCCAATTGTTGATAAAAATCAAGTACTTATACATGATGCAGGAGCAGACCGTAAAAGCTTGCCTAGCTGCAGGTAAATATAAAGAGGACACTTTATTGTTACCCTTTTATAACAGGGTAATCAATAAGTCTCCAAGCACTCTTGCAAATATTTTGTTAAATGTGAAAACAGCTATACTCTTCCTGATAATGCATACCTTAATTCCCTTTGATAGAGCAGGAAATGGAGGCAGATGGAAACAAGTTCGACAGTCACACAGTAAATCTGGAGCTAAACTAGGATTGACAGTGAAAAAAAACCCTAACTCTTTATTATTCAGACCAACAAAAGGCAATTCTTTTGGATAGGATTTATCTCTGGTTATCTCATGCAGGCATTCAGAAAATTCAGCGGTTCAAAAGGTCTTGTTCCTTTTTTCTTTTTTTTAATTCTGTAGCATAGAATTATTACCAAGAAAGTGAAAATCAGTGGTCTTCCTGGATCTATAGAAAATAAGTAATTTGTTGATACAAGACGTCATGAGTAACATTCAACATTTTAAAAACAAATTATAATTAAATGATCAGTCGAAAAGATCTGGCTCTGCTAAATCAATGTTAATTTTGTCCAAGATTACGTTTGGATCCAAAACATCACTTCTGCTTTCTCATTGGAAAACAAATAATCTTAATTTAAAAATTATTGTAGTTTATTTCTTTTTATTTTCTCAATCAGTATTTTTCCGTATACATCAGCAAAACAAAATATATTTGATTCTAATTGCTACTGAAACACAGTTGCATCACTAATTGTTTAAAGCCAATTGCATAAGAATTGAGTACATTTGTTTTTGCAAATGCATATTGTATAAAATATTTAAAAATGTAAGCCAAAATGTATTTGTGTAATTCCTTTTTATAAGAACAGCGAGATCAAGCCACATTGAAACCCATATTCACTGATGCGTTGTAGTTGCTTCAGGCCTGTTTGCTGGCACAAGACTAACTGTAAACCTGGTTTAACTGGCTAAGTAGTTTGGATTTATGGCTGCTTTGTGTTACAAGTGCAAGACAAAGCTAACAACCAGACCAGTGGAAAAAAAAAAAGTCCTGACTATCAGGAAAAAATCATACAATAAATTAAAGTTGTCATTCAATTTCTGTGCCACAAGAGTAGCACTATTTTAATGTGGATAGCAGGTTAAATTTGTATGTCAAATTCTATTCTGATGTAGGAAAATGCAGCTGTATTTACACCGTACAGCCAGATAAATCCAACAAAGAGCAGTATTTCAATTTTTATTCTCTCTATTCTACAAAAACAGACAAGAAACCCATTGAAATAACATGCACCTAAAGGAAAGTTAAGGTCACTTATTATTTCTGACAGTTTCTCCCCTCTGGGAGAGAGCAAAGAATTTCATAACTCTGAGACTTTCTTTGTGTCTAAATTAGAAACCTAAAATGGGAGGGAAAATTAAATTAAAAAATGGAGAACCAAGAGGAGCCGGGGCAATTTTCTGTTTTTCCATCTGTGTAGCACTTGAAACTCCTAAAAAAGTTTCTGAAAGGCTGCGAAATAAGAGAGAATGTTCACAGGGATGCACCTTCCTAATCTGTAGGCCCATGAGACCCTCTCCCAGCTCCCAGATAACGGGGTAATTGGTTTAGAGAGTTGTGGTTTTTCAGCATATTTATTTAATACCCTAACAAAGGACTACCTCCTGTTTCACAGGTATTCAACAGTTAGTTAGAAAAAAAAGATTATTTTTGAAGATGTCTGCCCATTTCTTTTGATTTTCAAATATACCTGCAGCAGGTAAATTTATGTGTGCGTTTCTGGTAACATCAGCAGATGCAAATGTACTTGCAAAGTCAACATACATTTAGTTTAAGCTTAGTTATTAAATGACTAATTAAGTTCCCAGGTTTGATGTAGTTTTATGGGTGAGTGCATAACTGTAGCGTCTGTCGTAAAGTGTCAGCCACAGAGTTCTCTCTCGTGGTACCGATGGAAAAAAAACGCACAGAGGACTCCACTGCAGTAGGGCGTAAGGAGATACCTCGTGCTTAAGGCTGGGCTGTGAAAACGAAGGAGGTGTTGAGTTGGGTGAGCCAGTTCCTTGTCTGAACGGTCGTTGGTTTGAGGTGTTTTTTTCTTCAACTGTGGGCTTTAGCACCAAATTTCCCTGTGATACCTCTAATTCTATTGGTGTGCAAAAAGGAAGTCTCGTGCTGTGGTCCCAAAGTGGCAAGGGCAAGCTCATCCTGACATGCTTTGTGTTAGTACCCTGTGGTTTGGCTTAGAGAGACCTCATCTCCCACTCCCCTGGGTTTTCGAGTAGACACTAGAAACACAGGCAAAAATTCAGAAGTACAAAAGACAATGGAGGAAATGTTGGGCATTAAGAGTAGGACGCACTGCATTGACGAAGTGCCAAAGAAACAAAGAGAGTTATGATTGATGGGTGGGCAGAGCTACCTTAAAGAAGAGAGTAAAGGAGCTGTCATAGGAAGCCAAAGGTATCATGTGGCAGGATGTGCAGTGGTAGGTAATGCCAGACGCTTTTAAAAAATCAGTTTATTTTACATGCTCAAATTCAGATACTGAGCACCAGTCTACAGCAACATTAGCTTGTGTGCCCGTAAAAAACAAAAGAAAACATCCAAACATAATTTCCCTGCCCCACGCATGCATACATATGGAGGAGGAAGTGGTTCACTGAACATTTAACCGTTAATATTTAAATGAGAGAAAGGTGTTTGGAGTAAGTGCTGAAATGAGCAGCGTTAGGCTGGGTCATGTCGAAGCTCTTTGGACACTTGGAATTCTGGTCAGTGAGCTCTGGGCTCCTCAGCCAGAGAAAGTCCCTCTCTGGCAAAGGACTGCCCTGCCACTCCCAAAGCACGCAGCCACTCTGAAAAACCAAACCCTGCCCTGACCTCTCCTTTTAAGTTTGCTTATAATGCATTAATAAACAAATACTCAGCATCTTGCCCTGCAAAAGCCAGCCTGCATAATTAAAACGCAGTAATACAGACATACAACCATTTTGGAAGAGATGACAGGGCCACGAGCTCGGTCCTCGACTAGAAAAGGCAAGCTGGATGGCTTCTGCTGCCAAGAGGAGGCCGTGGCCCCCACCCCACCTCCGCTGCTCCAGCTCTCCCGTTCCTTTGACCTTTGTTAGCAAGCTGAGTTAACCTTGGGGAATATTAACCCAGTTAAAAAAAAAAAAAGAGAGAAAGAAAGCGTTTACCACGGTAGAGATCTGAAAGGCCAACTGTTTAGTGAGCCTGAAGGAAGAACTGAGAGAAAGAGGGTGGGAACGTTCACTGACCAGCTCAGCCCTCTAGGAGAAGAAAAGGTGTTAACAGGGGTAATCAGCGAGCTGCTGGCTTATGCCCAGATGTTCAAGTCTGTTACTGAGCAGAGGGCCATTCGTTTTAATGGAGTTACAGTGAATCCCCCCTCCCCCGCCGGCCCAGGGCAGACAGGTCTGGTAGTGTTTCCTAGTGCACAAAGCAAGGTGGGCCCTGGTAAAGAGTTTAAAACTTCTCTGGCAGAGGAGCACACGGCTCCTCAGCACAGCATATTTGTTACCTGTTAGTGTGTCCTGCCCAATTTTGTTTGTGACACCTGAATTGATGTAATATCTTAGAAGTGGCTACATACTGACAGTGTTAACATGCAGAGCAACCGGCCTATGTATTTTACGTCTCCCTTTCTCCTTATCTGTGGCCATTGAGAAAGACATTTGGATAAATCCAAAGTGAGATCCAGAACATTCTTAAGCTCAAAAGAAATATCTTTTTGAAACATAAATTGTTAGGTATCCTAATAACTAAGTGAGCTTCGTCTTGAGAGAGGAACTAGACATCACCAGGACAGGAGTGCGTAACCTCCAAATGACTTTCAAAGAAGAAAAGATGTGAATTTCCAAAGTAGAGAGATGTCCAGGTTCTCCTGGAGAGCCGAATAGGTCTTGAGGCATCTCTACTTGATGGTCATGTGGTCATCTCTCCTTGTGGCCATGATGCCAAGTGACAATTTGCAGGGCCATTTCCCTCTGTCCTGGTAAGGAAACTTGACAGGGAAACCTTCTGACTAGATACCCTGCTTCAAACCTAAAATATCTCTAAGCTCTGAAGGCCACTGGCAGAGTTATTGCAGATTAAAGTCAAGGGCATGCCACAAAAGTGGACATGTCAGTGAACCACAGAAGGTGACAATGCAGTGCACTTTGGTTGTGACCTGGGATGATTTTACGCTTTACTTGAGGTGAAATCTGAGGTCCAATTCCTGCAACTGAATCCACACTGGGAAATTACTGAATCTCACTGAGTCCTTTTGGGAGAGCATGAGCAGAAATCACCCTACAAAAAAGGTTCAGCTGAAAAGCCTAAGCTAAAGTTTAAAGATGTTTTAGCTAATACTCCTTCTGTTTTTGTACTAAAGAGCCTGAAGAGGCATAGTTCTTTGAATAAATACATAGTGCTAGAAAAATACTGAAGATACGATCTTGGCTTCTTGGTACACTCGATGTAATTCCTTGATATGCGTTTGCAAATACAAACAAACCCCAAACGCTTATCATGCCAAACTTGTGTATTTTGCCTTATCTGTAGTCTCCCTACGGAGATGTTAAGCGCAGCATGCAGCAATACCATAGCTAATTTGGAGCTGTTATTAAAGGTCAGTGGAATTTCTTCAAATGCCTACATACTTCTCCAGTTGTACTCTGGGGTTTTGGGATACAAGTGGATTTTTTTGCAGTGCTCAGCTTTGGCAGAGAAAAACCTCGCTCATTTGTAGATCTGTTTTACAGGAGAGTTACCGCAAGCCACTAGAGCGTTGTAAGTAACACGACAATGGAGATCGCAGTTATTTTTCAGAGCGCCCCTTTATTAAGTGACCCGAAGAAGCCAAAGAAAAAGGAAGTAATTCCCCCGGGCCGGTTACTTTATGAGCAACCTTTATCAGCTCTTGACCTGCCCTGTTCAAGGAAGCGTTGTGGCTTCTTATTTGCATACAACACCCTGAAACGCAAGCTAATTGCAGACTGATGTGTAAGTTCAAAAGAGGCACGGGCCCCTCTCCACTGCACGCCTGAGGCAGAGCTGCAGAAGCAAAACCCGGGACGCATCCGCCCGGAGGACTCGCGGCCCCTCCGGCCCCAGGGGGAGCCTCACAGCGGGAGGCACCGCCGCCACCGCCGCACCCCTCGGGGAGCCGCAGCCCGGGTGGGGGGTGCCGCGGGCCCTTCCCGGAGCTCCCTCTGCTTCGCTCCGGCTGGTTTGTTTTGCAAACGTCCGGAGGAGGAGGACGGCTGGGGGCAGGGGGAAAGGGGAGCCTCAGCCCGCGGCAGTCTGGCTGGGGGCGGCTGCCGGCCCCCCCCACTGCGCAGGAGGCGTTGCCCGTGCCCCCCCCCCCCCGCCC
>VZSC01018208.1:202211-245081 GCA_013398225.1 Steatornis caripensis | reverse complement strand
GCCCTCCGCAGGGATGGTGGGCGCCGTCCCCGCCCCCGGGCCAGACCCGCGGCGTCTCTCTGCGGCCGGGGGGTGACCGAGGCGGGCAGCGCCCTCCTCCCTCCCCGGCGACGGCGGTGGGAGGAAGGGGCCGGGCAANGCGGGGGCAGCGGGGGCGGCGTCTCCGGAGAGCGAGAAGAGGAGGCGCCGGCTGATAAAAATCGAGGGGGCACGTAAGCTCGCCCCTTTCAGCCGCGTTTCCCTCTGTTTTGCCCGGTTGCCCCCTTTTCCGCGGCCGGTTTCTCTGCTGGTAGTCGTAGGTGCAGCGCGAAAAACTTGCGCTTCCCCGCAGAGGGGTGGGTGAGAAAAGACGGGAGCAAAGCTAGCGCAGAAGAAAGAGGTGAATGGGTGTTGCGAAGTGGATAACGCGATCCGACGAGGTGCAGGAGGAAGGGTGCGGAGTGCTCTACGCACGCCAACGCCGTCCCGCCTCGTCCCTCCCGAGGTGGAGGTTGTCCGTTTCTTGCCGTTGTGGCGAAGGGAGACGAGAAGCAGGGAGGTCAGGCAGCTTTTCCGAGGTCACGGAGTGAGTCGTGTGTTAATGTCACCACTGCTTTGGTTCCTTGCAAAAGGCCCAGTTTCTGGCTATAGTTGTCACAACTTGTCAAGTAATTAAGAGTAACTTTGTTGATAGAATGCTGTCCCGCAGGAGCCTTATCAGTTGAAATTTCTGGGCCAAAGCTTTGAATGCTGAAATCAACCCCACTCCGCACCTCCCCTCAGGTGGCTTTACTGATGATCGCAGCTTGCTTGGACTTCGAATTTCACCTCAGGTTTCTAGGTGGGTGGGTGTCAGTGAATTTAAGAGACCATTCTCGCATTGTGCCTTTGTCCTAAGTATCCCTGTTTGCCCTGAGTAAAGTGGCACAAATGCCTTTAGTGCTTTAGAAAGAGCCAAGGAAGCAGCTTTGCCTCTGAAGGATGATTCGCATCAGCTAAGGCAGTGTTAGGCGAGGGAAGAGATGGACATTATGTGTGGCATAGATCAATGAAACTGGGAAATGGTTGCAGTTGTGGTTGTTAACCTGTGGCTATCAACGTAAATGTAAAGCCAAAAGACAAGTGGACTAAGATAAAATTTGATGTCAAAGCAGGACTTAATGTGTCTTTTTTCCTTTTGTTCTTAAACTGGTAAAAATTAATACCGGTACATAGGAATGTCAGCCTAGCCTGAAAATGGAACTAAGTTCCTGGATGTTGATGGAAAAACAAAGCTAAACAGTATTCTAGGGTGCTGGTCAAAATATTTCTCTTGGAGTTGCTGCTGCTGGAGATACACTGGCTCTTCCTCCTGTGTCAGTGTAGTGGCTTGACCCTGGCTGGACACCAGGTGCCCACCAGATGCCTGGTCTGTCCCTCCCCTCTTCAGCTGGACAGGGGAGAGAAGACACAATGGAAGGCTCGTGGGTCATGGGTCAAGATAAGGGCAGGGGGAAATCGCTGACCAATTTCCATCGTGGGCAAAACAGACTCAGCTTGGGGAAATTAGTTTAATTTATTACCAATCAACTCAGAGTAGGATAATGAGAAATAACCAAATCTTAAAAACCACCCATCTCTCTTTTCTTCCCGGGCTTAACTTTACTTCTGAATTCTCTACCTCCTCCCCCACAGTGACACAGGGGGATGGGGAATGGGGGCTGCGGTCGTTTCGTCACACATTGTCTCTGGTGCTCCTTCCTCCTCAGGGGCAGAGCTCCTTGCACTTTCCCTGCTCCAGCGTGGGGTCCCTCCCGTGGCAGACAGCAGTTCTCCACAAACTTCTCCAATGTGGGTTGTTTTCACAGGGTGCAGTTCTTCACAAACTGCTCCAGTGTGGGTCCTTTTCACGGGGACCCTTCACGGGTTGCAGCCCTTCAGGCACAGACTGCTCCAGCGTGGGTCCCCCGCGGGGTCACAAAGCCTGCCAGCAAACCTGCTCCAGTGTGGCCTCCTCTCTCTGTGGGGCCACAGGTCCTGCCAGGAGCCTGCTCCAGCGTGGGCTTTCCATGGAGTCACAGCCACCTGCTCTGGCGTGAGGTCTTCCACAGGCTGCAGATGAATATCTGCTCCACCATTAACTTCCGTGGGCTGCAGGGGGACAGCCTGCCTCACCGTGGTCTTCCCCACGGGCTGCAGGGGAATCTCTGCTGTGGCACACGGAGCACCTCCTCCCCCTTCTTCTTCACTGACCTTCAGTCCTGCAGAGTTGTTGCTCTCACGTATTCTCACTCCTCTCTCCAGCTGTAATTGCTGTTGCACAGCAACTTTTCCCCCTTCTTAAATACGTTATCCCAGAGGTGTTGCCACCACGGCTGCTTGGCTCGGCCTTGGCCAGCGGTGGGTCTGTCTTGGAGCCGGCCGCCATTGGCTATGTCAGACATAGGGGAGGCTTCTAGTGTTTTAGCCGCTTCTCACAGAAGCCACCCCTGTAGTACCCCCCCTACCAAAACCTTGCAGTGCAAACCCAGTACAGTCAGTCAGGGATCAGTCCACACTGTTCCAGTGCCGTGATGGTATCTCAGATGTGCTACTACATCAGTACTTTTCCTATGCCTTTGCTGTGTGGATCCCTAAAACTGTCTCTGGCAATACAAGCTTCCCTGTGGAGTGAATTCAAACCTCCTGCCATCAGGCTTACTTTTCTTTCTTACCTGCCATAGACCCCCTTGGAAGTGGTTTACAGCTCCTCAGGATCTGTAGTTTACAGGTTGAAAACAGGTGGCCCAGACAAATATCTAAATAAGTCCGATTTGTTAACATTGCTATTTTTTACATTTCAGCGGAGTGGGTACCTACTGGTACCGTATTTGTACAATATTCCTTTACAGCTCAAATACGGTGAACAAGTATGCTTGAGAGCTTTTTTTCCTTTGCCAGAGACTTTCAGTGCCGTAGACAGAGACTTGAATTTTACTGGCAGAATATGAGGTTATTTGCTTTTGCCATGGAAGAGGAAGGGCAGAGGCAGAACTGGGGGCGTACTGTAGGGGAAGAAAGCATCCACATGCCAGGCTGGCTGTTGCTGCATCCTCTAGCAATGCTGTGACTGGTGCACGTGAGGTGGTGGGTGCTGTGGGCAGTGGCTGCCTCTGCAGTTGTTGCCTGACCAATAGGTCCATCTCCTAACGTGCCAGCAAATCTGGTTCTTCTGGGCTCTTGGTCCTTTCTATTTCAGAAATAGCTTTTTTTTGTAGGGTCTTCTGCCACTCGTCATCCACACGGCTAGGCAACAGTTTTTTGGCCTCCTTTCTCACTCCACCGTTCCTAACAAAGGCACGTGATGTACTTGTGATAGGCTGAGTTTCATGGTAGTGTTTTCAGAGAAGACAAATAGTTATTTGTAGCCTGAATACAGCATCATATTTAAATCCTGTTTAAAATCAGGCTGCTACGCTCAGAGCTTTTCAATGCCTTTTTTTGCATGTGGAAGTAGTATTATCTTGGTTTGCTGGCGGCCTTGGGAATACTGTTGTGGACTTTATTTGAGCTGCTGGTAGTGCTTATCAAGAGGCACTGTTTTTTGATGCCTGATGATAAGTCGTTCTACAGTTCAATGATATTTTAGGAGCTAATCTAGAATACCTTCAAAGCTATTTCTTAGGACAATCTAAGAATGTCGAGGCTCTATTTGTGACAACCTTTCATATAAATATTTACGTAGTCTCATATAGTTCTCTGCAAGATGTGTAATGTTACTGCATAGGCACACCCAGTAGAGCTTACCTCTGTTGAGAAGGTTAGCTGAAAGGCCGGGGTGTTGGAAGAACCTGGTTTTGATGGCTTTGAGACATTCAGTTGGTTATTGATTTGTCTTTGACCCCTTCTAGACGGATAGTTTTTACCCTGTGAATTACATTCACTTTTTTGAATTGAAATAAAAAAATTCGGTGCTACTTTCTGAAGAAGCATCAAGGAAATCTTGTTAATGAAATGAGATTAAAATTCTTGTGTAGTTCCTTTCCTTTTTCGTACATAACTGTATTCTTTTTTTTAGCTTTTCTATGCTTCATTTGCAAGTCATGATAATTTTTAGTGCTGCTTGTTAAACAGGAGTCTTGACCATGCTTCTTTTCTCTTGTCCAGGTAGCAGAGGCAGGAATAGCCCAGTGTGTGAAAAGAACATATAAATCAGTCTGGAATCATCTCTTTGCTTGTTTTCTCTCTTACTTTTTTTTATTGCCCCTCCTCACTTTCCTTCTCACCTTTGTATGATGGTTATATTGTGTTTAAGGTTAGGCTACTGAAACTTCCAGGTGGTCATAAAATGGTTGGGAATAAAGAAAAGAATGAAAGCACACTTCCTTTGTAGCATCATCAACAAAAGCCATAATTTGTTGGCTTGCCCTGTTTTGAGGTTGAGCTTTGGACTGGAATTACTCCTTTGCTATCTTAATGACTTTTGCCAGTTCATTGATTTGCATGTGCTGTATTTCTTTATCTGGGTAAAGAGAACTGCTAATTTTTTTGACGTGATGCTCTATTAGCCAGTGTTCACGTAGAGTGTTTGGATATTTTCATGTTTCCTCCTTTTAGAAGCTGAACTTGACTTTGTGCATTTGGCTTTTAACTGTTCTGCCCTCTCCCTTCTTCATTGTTTGCATGTGATTGCTTTTATGTAGGTCTAACTGTGAAGAGCTAGTTTGGGGTTTTTTTTAGCTGTTGTTTTTTCAATTGTTAATACCCATCATAGAGTTTAGCAAACAGCTAATGATGTTTCTATTTCAGGAAATAGTAGAAAATATGTATTGAAGTAATACATAAATGCATGTTGCTGGTATAACTCCAGCTTCATTGACCGTGTTGAATTCACAGTGTTATGTTAGGATATCTGAGGGTAATTATTTCATCCTATTAACTTAGACATCTAGGTGTGCAAACAACATATACTGATCTCTGTATAAAAGCTTGTGGAAATTAATATAGCTAGCAGTGCTTGTGGAACTCTATGCCTCCAAAGCATGGTTCTGCCCTTAATTTACAGTTAGGGCACTGTGTCTACTGAGGATGTATCATTATTATTTCTTGTGTGGAGAACTAGGGTAAAAGCCAGCAAGTCAGGTTTTGTAACAAAGTCGTGGTTAAATCTCTAGGGTTTATTTTCCATTAGTTTAGTTCTTTCTGTTGTCTTTTTGGGATGTTGGCTCCTGGCTAGCGAAGGACGCACGCAGTATAAAGGAGTTATGACCTGATGCTGCTGTAAGAGGCGAAAGCGGAGGCTCGCCTTCACCCAGCAACAGCGAGGTGAGGGGCTTAGGAGGATGTGGCGGTGAGGTCCACTTACACCTGAGCAGTGCTGAGTCTGTGCTTGGTGCTTTTCCTGTCCAGGGGACAGAGTGGCTGTCACTGTGGTAGGGAGGAGGACAAGCCTTTGGAGGTCGAATAGTCTAGGAAGTTTATATTCAATTAAGTAGTATGTTATCAAAAGAAGTACAGACCAACTCTACTACAACTTTTGCTTAAATATAAAGAATTGATTTGCAGAAATCAATAGAACACCTAAAAAAGCTATTGGATTAAATGTCTTGTGAGTTAATCTAATATTTTCAATTTTTTAATTGTTGGTTGTTTTTTTAATTCTCACTCTAAATTTTATTGAAAAAATGATGGGTTTTTTTTCATCTTAATGACCTGTGACAGAACTTTAATTCTAACACTCTACGGCATGTGTGAGAAGCTAAGATATTTCAAGTAATAGCTGCAAGCTGTGAGGCAGTATGTTTCACTGTATTCATCAGTATACTAGATCAGTGGTGGCTATACATTTTATACTCGTATTATCACCTGTGATTAGAAACAGTGGCGTTATTTCTGTACTTTCAGAGTTGTGAAACAAAAGCAGGCTCTGTTTTGGACCTTCTGTGTTGCTGGAGGTCCAAATACGGGTTCTGCTCCATCCACACTGGAATAAACTGAAGTTTTTGAAGTTCAGGGGCTTGACTGCATATGAGTGACGGGTCCCTTTCATTCCTTGGGTATATTTTTTCCAAAGCTAGAAGGTGTTGGCAAGCTGACATGCAAGGCTCTGGCTCCCAGGGCCCTGTCTCACGCATTCAAGCATGCTGTGGGGATGAGCTCTGTCCATTTTTCTTTGCCTGGGGATCTCTGTACACTTTAGCTCCACCAGCTCACTTTAGAGGACTCTTGAGGCTTTTTTTTTTAAGGTGTGCCTGGTAAAGTGCTGTTACAGCTTGGCAGATGTCAGGAGGAATCACTGGCAGTAGGAGGGAAGGATAGGTGTGCATTCCCACTCAACTGTTCAGCGTCAGAGTGGGTTTATGATACTTTTATGTGGGATCTGTTTAAACCTGTCTGATGTGTGAGGTGAGTTAGAGGCCAAAGTAGTGGACTGAGATAAGGCGGACCAGTCTCTTCTAGCTCTATAGCTGTTGGGATGGGGAGTGTTTGACAGGTCAGTTTGTTTCTCCATGACCCAGCTTCTTTATCTGTGAAGTTGTTGAACTACCCTTGATGTATTTGTAAAACATTTGGAAGAAGTGGATTAGTGATGAGTGTTTAAGAAAACTAGATTGTATCATTATTGGATGCTATACATTAATTTTTGCCTTAAACGTTTGCAAACTAACTGGAGCCCAGTGGTTTTGATTTAATCTGTTTTCACTATGCTGGCAAGTGTGTACGTGCAATACTATGGAAATCTCTATGTACCTATGACTTCCTGTGTTTTGTGGTGTGATAACAGAAAACTGTTATTAATCAGAAGCTGGATGGGAAATAGATTAACAAGAACTAAATTGGGAGAGATGGTTGAAAGCCGGTTAAGCAACAGAGATTTCTTTTTTTCCCCTTGGTTTGTTTAAAAAAACACCCAACCAAATAAAAACCCCTGAAAGAGAGTGAGGAAGGCTAATCTGCCAGTTTGCAAAGCCTTTCAAGTGGTAATGTAAAAAATATTTGGGTTTTACCTTAGTCATAGTACCTGTTGACTTACCTCAGAATCATGACCTAGTATTCTTCTGTCTGCTAGCACTAAACTTCCTAATCCTTTTTTCCCCGGGTCCTTTTCAGAGAATAAGGAACAAAAATACCTTCCTGCGACTTGTTACTTGTCTTCTAAGTCTGGGCAGAGCTACGCTTCCCGACTCTGCTGTGAAGAGCTGGGTAAGAATGGATGCGACATAAAGCAGAAGTCCTGAAGCCTTAGTCACCAGTCTGATGGGCTTACTGTAAGTAGGGGCAAGACATGTTTTTTCACCTGTCTGCTATGCAAATAAGAGTTCAACAGTGCTTTTTTTTTTTTGCTAGTACTAATCAGCAAGCACCAGAATCAGACTTCCTAAACTGTCACAAAGTATTGGCATCCTCGAGGTGCCAAGCTGCTGTTGAAATCTGCCTCAAAGACATTTGCAGTTCAGTTTTGGGTGAGATGACACCTTGGTACAGGTTCTAAAACAAAACCGTATAGTTTGGGCTGAATTATGCTGTGTCTTGATACAACTGCTCTTTATAGTCATGGCTTTCAACAGGGGTCAATGGCAGGGTACTGCTCTGCAAGCTGGGGAAAGGTATTTCTCAGTGCATGACCGAGGCACTTCCTAGGCTTTTTTCGACATAGAGTAACATTATGAGCTGTTTCAATAGATTAAATTATTTATTAAAATTATTGCTTGTGGAGATGTATAACTGCCTATTTTAGAACTGCGGCAGCAAACACTTTGTGTTTCTTCTGTCTTTGCTAATCTGTGGTTTTACTTAATGTTTAACTTCAAAACAACTGCTGTATGCTTGAAACATTGGATGTAGCTCCTCTCTTTTACTCTATCTGAAAAACTTTCATATTGGAGCAGTGTATTATTTCGCTGCCATGCTTCTTTCTCTGTTTTTGGTGTGGTGGCTACAACACACAACCAAGAAAACAACTGTTTGCAACGTGGAAGAGTGAAAAAAATGTGGCTTGTGGGGCTGCTAGCCGTGGCATTATCAAATGAGTTAGTTGAATTTGTATTTCCTGATGCTTTGTTCATGTTCTCGTTTCTATGTCATAAACCTCAGAGTGATACATGAGTAAGTGTTGAGAGGGGCAGGAGGATCTGAACTTGGTACTGACACCGTGTGGGTTGTTGCCAGGATATTCTTTAACTCTCATTCTGTCAACGAGAGTGAGCACTAACTTAATCTTCTAAGTTTGTGTGGTGCTCGTGTTAATGAATAGTTGCCACTGTATAATCCTCAAGGTTGAATTGAGAGGCTATTGAGATCTGATTTCATGCTGCACCTTAATTTGTACCCTCTCTTGAAATACTTCCGTATTGTTTTTTCCCCCCAGAGTTGGTGTTTTTCCAAACGGAAAACTGACAAGAGAGGTGGCCAAAGCTTCTGGTTGTGATTGTTCTCTGTTTTGTTTTGTTTCTATAGGTTTATGCTTTACTTCCAAACACTTGAATTCTTTCAGTACTGCTGACAAGGGAAAGATGACCTCCCCTGCAGTAAGTAAACAAGATTTTCAAAATATTCCTTTCTGATATTTTTTTTTATGAGGTTTTATTTCTTTACAGGTAACAGCCTATTGACTGATGTCCTAGTTAACAAGTCTTTTATAATGTGGAGTATTTGTTGTGTTTTCTGCAAAAAAAGGAAAGTTATACTGTGAGACAGGCATGAGAAGCTTGAATTAACTAGCATTTCAAGTGTTCAGATACTCCTGTGAGAGATTTATGCTTCTAAAGCCTATTTTGGAGGGGTAGATTGGTATGGCTTCTAACTAGTTCTTAAAGCTCTTTCAGGATAAATATTCCACAACTGTTGTAGGCAAGCGTGTTTCAGAAATAGCTTAGGTATACCCGATGTTGTCATAGGACAAAATGGGGCAGTAAGCATTTATACTAGACCTGGACAACTGCACATGCAAGGGCTGTTACTTATCAGCGTTTCTTTCTATGATTGTATTGCGTAAAACTGTCCTTGCTGCTTGTTTCTACCCTGTCAGATGTTCCAGTGCAATGGTTTGTGCAACCATCTGGAGTGCTGGGCTCAAGAATTCTTCTTAGGTTGAGTTACTTTGGATCAGGAAACTAATCTCTTCATGCACCTTCCAGCCTCACTCTCTTGTTATTTTTATTATTCAAAGTGCGAGCTATTAGGCATGTACTGTACCTCTCTTTCTTCGTGTAAATTGGAGTCACTAGTATGTATATGCATGCATGGTGAATTTCTGCATTGACAGAATTACTTAATAGGATTCTGAACGTAAATGGCATCTGAAACTTATTTTGTCCTAATTGTAGTCTTGCGTCTTTTTAATTTCATTCCTCTTTCCTTCCCCTCAACATTATCATTTAGGGTCCATCGCCATACTATGAGAATCATGGCTTTCAGCCAGAACACATCTATTCTGCCAGGCAGGCAGTAGGTGCTAACCCGTATCCACAGTACGTCNATTTCATTCCTCTTTCCTTCCCCTCAACATTATCATTTAGGGTCCATCGCCATACTATGAGAATCATGGCTTTCAGCCAGAACACATCTATTCTGCCAGGCAGCCAGTAGGTGCTAACCCATATCCACAGTACGTCTCAACAAATGCTCCATCAGTGCCAAGCTATGTCCCAAGGGTTGCTACCTATCAGTCGACCAGTCCAGTAGCACGTTCGTCTGGGAGAACGTGTGCACCAAGTAAGTTTTGGTGGGATTTCTTCCAATTTTAGACTTAAGGTCTTCCAAAGTAAGATAACGAATAAAAGGAATCTTCCCTTCCAACTCCTGTGTTGAAGGAGCCACCTCCCAGTGCTTGAAGAAGTAATTGCTGTCTGGGGTGGCAATATAACTGGACAGGAACCTGGGTGATTTGGAGGAAGAGGGGTGGAATGGAGAAAAGTCTACCTGGCAAAAAAAGTCTGTTTTTAATGTCAAGGAAATACATAGTGCTGGAAATTACCTTATTTGTGAAACTTACTGTCTTTTTCTCTTTGGTTTCATTTCAGGTGTAAAGAAAACCATAGTCATTATATTGTCCATTTTACTAGGCATTTGTTGTGCAATTGCTGCTTTCTTCATCTGGTATTTTGGTAAAAATTTTTTTTGTGTTCTGAAAGAAAAGATTTATTGTTGGAAATATACATTCTTACCTTCCATTTTGTACTCAGTTAAGGACATGAAAGTCTTCATTACCTATCTCCTAAGAGATAAACTAATGTTTCTACCTAATGGCTCACTTTTGGTTGTTGGTGTTTTTTTCTTCTTTTTAGTAAACAATGCTGCAGTTGCTTTCCTTTCCCTTCATCAAGTAAATATGTTTTTGACATGAAGTGATGTCATCAGCTTTTTGACTCTTTGGGAGCGGGTTATTCAGGTGGCTTTTCTGGAAAGTTCCAATCTATCTTGCAAAAGCTGGTGCAGTACAACTGTGTGCAGTAGCTTTTAGTAAGGATTAGTTTGACCTCTTGCAAGGGTTTTTGCATTGGGGGCAAGCTGGCATGCGATTGTGCATGGCCAGTGCATTCTGTGGTGCGGTTTCGTTAGGGAAATCACTGCTGTGCAATGAAATGAAACTCTGTTCCAAATTCTAACTTGACTTCAGTAAGGAAGGACATTGAAATAATTTTGTGTACCTTAACCACAAGAGCGTAAATGGTCAAGATGCATTTTATTTTGGTAAAATGGGATCTGTCTTGGAGCAGAAGTAATTCATGTCCACTTGTTTGTTTCTGTGAGGCTTTTGCTTTGAAAATATGTTAACATTGTGTGAGCCCAGCCTGTCTCACCACTGTAAGCCCTACCACAGATGACACGTTTGCCTTGGAAGTCATCCCCTACTGGGGTGACTGAACTCTGAAGCTGGGCTAGAGCAACTTCTGTTTGGCTTAGGTGAAGTTTGTTTTGTGCTGTCTTAACTTCCCTTTCAATGAAAGCCAATTCTCAAAGGAAACAAAAAAACAATTTGCTATGTTTTTAGGAGCCTCTCCCTTCTGTTCTGTACAGGAAAGGAAAAGAAGAGAGAAGGGAGTTCATTTAAAACTATTAGGATGACACTTTGTGTTCTTAGGGGTTTTTTTACTGACTTTGATTTATAAAGGGTGAATATAATCTTGTTTTAAATGGTAGCGAAAGCCAAAGGATGTAATTGGAGTAATTGCTTTCTTCCTCCTTTGGTGTTTATAAGTGTTACGCTTTGTCAGTGTAAAGCTGACTCCTTTTAAGACAACTTAATGGTGCTTGCTTATTCAGGGGAGGCAGCGAACAAAATCCAGTCAGCTGCCTCAATGACTTAATCTGACAAGAGATGTAAAGGACAGAGCAATACATCTTCTGTTGTGTCAGGCTAGGTCTCCTCCCATCTATGAGTTTAAGAGCTCTTTCTGATGTTTTGCTCTATCAAAGTGGAATGCTCCTTAAGATGAGAGTTGGCAGTAGTCGCCTGAGGCTAAGCTGATGTTCAGCCTAATGCCTGTGTTGCTCTCTCCCTGCAGTAGAGAACCATTGCCTCGGCTCCTTGATAGAGTGTGGATCTTCAGGAGTGTGCATGCTGCCCTCGCAGTGGTGTGATGGAGTGAGCCATTGCCCCAACGGGGAGGATGAAACCCGGTGTGGTGAGTGCAAGCAGTCACGGAGGGGGGCCTTAAGCCAACTGCGAGAGTTTTTGAGCAAATTGCCTTGTCCAAAGCTTGCCTGAGTTACAACAGGGATGTTTTAGCCTAAGTTGTATCTCTAAAATGGTTTAGGATGTTTGAGCACTTTGAAGCTTATATGTAGATGTATATGTTCAGCCTGTTTCCAGTGTGATTGAACAGCTGAAACCAAATGAATGACTCGGGGGTTTGAACTGGCTTAACTCTGAATGAGTTTTAAAAATATTACCTTTTAATTTGAAGGCGGTTTGTGCAAAACTAACCGTAACATTGTCTCTGCAATGAACAGTCATCGCTGACTTCTTAGTAGAACTTCAGGTGATAAATCTGGTGGTCTTCAGTCTGGCTTGTCTTTTTCCAAGTATTTTGCATTCCCTGTTCTCCCAATAATGCTTCAACTACTTCATAACTCCTTTGTGTAAGAAATCCTGGTCTGATCAGTGTTTCCAACTGAAAAGATGCCAAGGGAAGCTTTAGTGCAGGGCCGAGGATGGAAAGTGGAAACATCATCGATTTGTCTGTTCCAAAGGTGTGGCATCTTGTTTCTAACACCTGTGTTGTGCCAGCGCCACTGTGGAAAGCTTTGGCTCTTACTCTCTCTCTGGGAACTTCTGTTCTGCACATGCCTCATGCAGGGTTAGCATTTACTGGCATATGCTCTAAAGCTGTTCCTCTCTATTTGGTTGAATAATTGGGTTTTGGAGAAGCTTGTTCAATCTGTTCTTTTGCTTGAGCTATTTTATATTAAATTCTTGTGCAAATAAATACATAATGGGGCATCAAATGTCAGAGCTAATTGCTCCTTGTTACATTCTTGCTCTACAAGCGCTTCTCTGGAGAAATTTGATGTAGTAAGATATAATATAAAATTTTAATATGTACAATATTTAATTTATATGTTTAATATATAAAATATTACAGTATATTATATTTTATTTGTACACAGTATGTGATATATTAAGAAATATATGTTTGCATAGATAAAACAAGAAAAGATTGGCTGTTGCAGTCTTTCTCAGTGGTAGAATGTGAAAGAATTTTGAACATAAAAGCTGAAACGAAAAGATGAACACTGTCTTGTAGACTTGCATTTTTTTAAACTGGTAGTTCTTTTAAATCGCCTTACACACAACAATTAAGTCATTGCGATATTTCTGTCTACTTGATATTTACTCAGAATTTGAGTAGAAGGCAGCATTAAATTAACACCAGTTAATACATACAAGCAAATATTATGGGTAACAATACTTTTAAGTAGAGAAAGAGCAGTAATATAGCGTGTGGTGTTCTTGGTTTCTTTTTTTCCCCTTCTTCCTTTCCTGGCAGTTAGACTTTTTGGACCAAACTTTATCCTGGAAGTTTATTCACCTGTCAGCAAATCCTGGTATCCTGTTTGTCAAGATGACTGGAATGACGATTATGGGAAGATTGCATGTAGAGACATGGGCTACAGCACGTAAGTCTAACTTTCATCAGTGTTTCCACATACACGGAAAGGTTAAAATTTCCCGCTTGCTGTTTTTAAGAATGTGTATCTGAAACAAAAAGCAGTTGTTAATCTAGTTCTTGTGAACCCAAGTGAGCCTGATTTTAATGATGATAGCTCTTACAGTCAAACCAAAACGTTGCTCCAGCAAGTAAAGGGGCCTGGCACGCATGCAGTACTCACTCAGTTGGTCACTTGTACCCAATACATTCACTTACAACCATCTTCCAGAGCTCGCTCCAGATCATTATAATTGCTTGACAACATCCAGTCTGACTTAACCTGATGTCCTGGTTTGGGCTAGGACAGAAGCAATTTTCTTTTTAGTAATTTTACTTTTCAGTTAAATTTCTTCCAGTTTAAGGCTGGACTGGCTATTAAATGGACAACACCTGTCGTCACCAGTATTATATGGAAAGCTGTGATCATCTGAGGAAACAAATAACACCAGCTCATGTGGAAGATCACCATAAATATTTGTGGCCCTGAGTGCTGCCTGTGTTCTCCCCACATAATGCCGTAGCCTAAATTCTTCTGCAGTTGAAATACTTGGTGTTGCCTCTCTTTGATACAGTTGGCAAATACTGTCTTCTGTTGTATGTGGAGTAATGGAGTGAATTTATTGCCCAGGCAGACAGAACTTGTGTGTGCCAGCACTGCGTAATGGTGCTCTGAATTCAGGTCTCTGAACCAGCAATGACCCCAGTAGTTCCAACTCCAGTAAGTCAGCCCAGCAGCAACTACACAGAGCTGGTCTTCAGCTAGAAAGCTTGGCAGAACAGCAGCGCTTGTTACCCCTCTCGTTGTCCCACAGCAATGTAGCTGTCATCACTTAATGGACCTGAACTTTGCTACGCTGTGTAAAGGTGTTGGTGAAAGCATCTCTTTACCTCGCCCAGGCTGAAATATGCATGCATATTAGAAATATTATTTTAATCTAGTAACTGTTTGATGGCAAATGAAACTTGACAGATGTTTAAAGAATCTGAGTCTCTGGCAGTGTACTACAACATTAGCATTTAATAAAAAAACCCCATATTTGTAGTGTTCATGTCGGAAGCTCTATCTTGACACTGTTTGTTGTTACTTGTTTGAAAACTGAAACTACTGGGTTTCATAATGGATTTTCTGTTTTGCAGAGATACGTATTACTACAGTCAAGGAGTAGCAACTGAAGTCAGCTTTAAAAGCTACATGAAGCTGAACACAAGTGCTGGGAATATAGACTTGTACAAAAAGCTGTATAGCAGGTATCTTTTGTTTAAATACAAACTTACTTCCTTTTATCGGGGGCCTTGTTATGAGAGGTGTAGCTTTTGTCCACAGCATCAATGCAAGCACATCTTTTATTGGGCATTGTTAGAGGGAAAGAGACTTTGGTTTTAATCTGATTGCAGCAACTGCTCTTCCTTCTGTTTAAAAACCACAGCTGTCTTTTTCCCANGAGGTGTAGCTTTTGTCCACAGCATCAATGCAAGCACATCTTTTATTGGGCATTGTTAGAGGGAAAGAGACTTAGGTTTTAATCTGATTGCAGCAACTGCTCTTCCTTCTGTTTAAAAACCACAGCTGTCATTTTCCCATCCTTCTCCTCTTTTAAAAGAGAAGATGTCCCATCCTGTCCCCTCCATGCTGTCTAGGAGGTTTCCATGTCAAAGATTCTTTTCTAAGGTTCTTTAACCATCAGCAGGAGTTTATGTATGGTGACAATAGCTTCCAGCTGTAACACATTCACAGCAGCTGGTACAGCGTTTTTTTCCAGTCATATGAACACACAGCATGCAGAATGTATCTTTTGCTGTGAAAAATACCATTTTTATTCTCACTAAACAACTCTGAAGTGTGTAGTTTCTAAACCTGTAGACTGCTGTTCCTGCAAAGTTCCTGTGGCTCCCTTGTTTAGGTTCTTCTACAACTACTTCATAAATCAGCTCAACTTTTTCTCATGCTGTTCTTCATCTTGCTCCTCAGTAGGCTTACAAACCTTTTGTACTGGTGACTGCAGTCTTCCACAGTTTTGGTGAATGCAAGAAATGGTGGAGGCTGGATGGTTGCTGGTAGGGTAGCTAGAGAGAGTGAAGAATGGAGGGAACCCTCAGCAGGAAGATGAGGGTGAAGGCAGGGCACGTAGCTGGAAGGGGTTGGAAGCAGCTGGGGGGTGAACTTTCCCCACCATTTGCTTCACTGTGTGCCTAAAATCCTGGTTTTTTTTTTATTTCTATTGCAGTGATTCCTGTGCATCAGGAAATGTGGTTTCTCTGCGCTGCATAGGTAAGTGACTGTGTTTCTCAAACTTCTGCTTGCTCATGCTTTGAAATGCTCTGGCTGGGAAATCCTTTTGAATCTGCATAAGTAATGGCCATCTTTTGATGGGCAGGTGATGTAGCTCTGGTTCCCAAGTTTCAAATGGTGCACTTTAAGGAGCGGGGTGGGAGAGGAGACGGGGAGGATGTTGGATCCCCAGTTGCTTTTGTCTTTGCTTCCACCAGTTAATTTAAATTACTTGCCTGCGGTGAAGCTCTGTAGCCCTCAAACAGCAGCCGTGGTCTGTGGCACATCTGCTCTCCAGCATGTAGCCATTGGGTGGGCAGTGTCCCCCGACGGTGATGGCTGTCATGAGGCAGCTCCTGGCTGTTGATCATTTTGTTGCAAAACGCAGTGGTGTGTGTCTGTGTGGCTTGCCAGGCGTGCTTGAATGGCACGCTCGGAAGTGTAAGGAACCACTGGTTTATGGTTTGTGGTGAACCGAGGGCAGCAGCTAACCAAATACTCATGTTGATGTTTGCAATGTTAAGGGAGTCTAGGCTACAGGAGGCTTGGGATCTCCATGTCCAGGACAGGGGCCCGAGCTGTGGTGTGTTGAATGCCAGGCAGTGCAGAGGTCGGACATGGTCTGCTAGTGAAGCTTCTGCTAGTGAAGCCTGAGCTGCAGAAGCCATCTTCTGGACCAGCTTGCTCTTTAACTAACACCTGTGTGTGTGTAACTGACTCCTTAGAGTGCGGCCTGCCCACTAAAAGCCTGAACATTATGAACAGAATCGTGGGCGGCAGCGGGGCAGTGCTGGGGCAGTGGCCGTGGCAGGTCAGCCTCCACATACAGGGCACCCACGTCTGCGGGGGCTCCATCATCACCCGTCAGTGGATAGTGACGGCGGCACACTGCGTGGAAGGGTGAGTCTCACCTGCGCGGGTGCCGGAGCGACACGCTTACTCGTTTGTCTCTGGAATGGCTATTTTTCTTGCTTCAGGCTGAAGTGCACCAATTTACTTAAGTCTTGCAACTTTCTGCTTTAAAACTGAATTAACTACCATTCCTGCCCTCCCCCCTGCCTTGAATCCAGGTGCCAGGTACAGTATTTTGTCTATGTAGTGGTACGGTTTTCAAATAGTAAGGGAAAATTTGTTCTGGATGAGGCTGGCTGCAGATCATCTGTCTGCTTTCTACAGGAAGAAAATCTTATTTTACTTGTTAAAGGTGGAAATTAAATTGGACGGTGGTGTTGGACACATACACCCACCCAACTTCAGAGGTAAACTCAAGGCACCAAACTTAATGCCAGACAGTGCAATGTTTTCATGAAGATGTGGGGTTGCGCTGTGAGGAAAAACAAAGGGGGAAAAAAAGTTCCAAACTGTCAAATACCGCACAACTGTAGCTATGACCAACGTAAAAATGACTGTACCATTTATTTCCTCATATCTTCATGCCACAGGGTGGTAAAGCCCAAGTCAGTGTTAAATGTAGATTTATACTTATCCAAGGAGCACTTCACATAGGCATCAACATGAAAAATAGCTGGTGCTTTGTCCGTTTTTCACTATAAAGAAGAGTTGAGGGTGTTCTGATACCTTGTGTACAGTGGCAGAATATGTTTAAAAGGTGGCTGCTTCTGTTGGAGGGGGGAAAATGCACCAAGCAAAAACATTTTAATGGTTGGTTGGCTGGATCACAGTTTGAGGCTAAGCCAAGGAAAAATGACTTTGTCCTTAACCTTGAGAAAGGAATGCAAGTGTTTATTTTTATGTGATGATCTTATCCCTCCTTTGTTTTCTGATTTGAGCTCTGTAGTAGTATGCAAAAGCTTTAGGAATGGCAACCAAGCTGTAGCTGGCACAAAACTGGTTTTCAGTATTGGTGGTTTTTTTTTTTTTTCCCTTCTATGGAGGATGATTTGCAAGCAGTGCTGCCTTGGCAGTTCTCGTGGAGGGAGTTTTAACACTTGTGGGAAGTTTTCTATTGAGCGTTTGTAAACTGTGCTGGAACACAAGAGACTGCTTAAATTACATCTAGCAAGCATGCTTAACATTTAAAAAAACCCCACCAAAACCAAAGAAAAAACTCCCTGGCATTTTCAAGATGGTGAAATTCCTCCACTAGAGCATGTTTTTACTAATTTTGGCTTTTGCTGCTCTTGCGTGCTTTGGCTAGTACACTCCAGTGATACCACTGACATGTGAGACCTCAGAAATAACTGCTTGATCCCTCAGCCATGGAAATCAATAGACTTCAGTGTTGCAGTCTCAGACTATAATTTGCTGTGCTGAGTGCTAAGGAGATAGACGGTGATACTTAAGCCATTTCAAAGATTTTTTTGGATATACTTCTGAAGTTAGAGTCAAGCTTTCCCAAAGTTAGATGTCTTGCAATTTGTTTATGTTGTTCTTCAGAAATGGTGGTCAAATGCACGTGCATTCTTGATTGCACACGCATTTGACTACATTTCCGAAGACAATTTTTTGAAGGTCGTAATCTGTGACTCGTTACCAGAGGAGCAAACCTTCTAACCTTTCTTTTTTCTGTAGACGATTTTCTGACCCATACGGCTGGAGGGTTTATGCTGGGATCCTGAATCAGAATGAGATGCTCTTAAGAAATGGATACAGAGTGCAACAGATAATTTCCCATCCAGATTATGATACAGATTCTAAAGACAATGACGTTGCCCTTATGAAGCTAGAGACACCGCTGATTTTTAGTGGTATGTATTCTGCTCTTCTTAAGGCAAAAATCCAAAAATGCAATGGTGATGAGCACATCTTTTAAAACTTCTGTGAAGTTCATCAAGAACTCCTTGTAGATACTTACGGGAAGAACACAAAATGTGGGTAGAGAAACCTTAAGAGACAGAGCCAGGGTAGAGGCAGAGGACACACCCTCTGATTTTTCTGAGTAGGATTTATTTAAATGATAAGGGAGTTTGGGCTCATCTCAATAATCTACTTTTACTCCACAATGCTGTACGGTGCTTCAGTGTTGCCACTCCTGTATGCACAGACTCAGGATGTAGTGGTGGAGCACTGACTAAACCAAGTTACGTAAAGTAACAATTGGAAAAAAAAACAAAACCAAAAAACAACCCCAAAAACTGATGTTACAAGAAGTTTCTTTATTAAAAGTAGATGTAGGTCGTTTGTAAGCAAGCAGTAAAAAACTAGAGGACAAACCATTATTGAAGCTGAAAGTGCTTTTTGTGTACAGGTCCTTTATATTTCAGTGCATCAGTTTAAAGCTACTAGAAGTAATCTGGAGGGGCTCTTCTGCTTGTGGGAGCAGAAGGTTGTCTGTTTTAACAGGTTTTTGAGTTTCATGCTTCTTGTGTATAGGCATTGAATCCTGCTTGCATTGTGGTTATTTTCAGCAGGATTTTGCAAAGAGAATGCAGAGAAGTAGCTGTCAGAAGTTTCTCTTCTTTGTCCTCTACTAATCAGAAGAGCTGGTGTTAATTGTTCTAGTTAGCTTGATGGATTGAGGTAGAACCATTAACTGTGCTTGTTCCTCACTTTTAAGTGATGATTAGGTAGCCTCTGGGCAAGGGCAGGTGGTGGGCTTTAGCCTGCATTGCACGGTATCACTTATCTGCGAGGAAGGTAAAGTAGAAACAAAATGCATGATGTGTATGTATTTAAGTGGTGGTTGCGCTAAGATATTTCACATGCATTTATTTTGAATTATGTCTGGACAGCTGGGATTATAGGTGTTGCTGTGTTTGTTTTGTAGATACTGTACGGCCGGTTTGTCTGCCTAATCCAGGAATGATGTTCCAGCCTAATCAGCAGTGCTGGATATCTGGGTGGGGAGCAGAGTACCAAGGAGGTAAAGAGGGGCTCTGGAATATTTTGCTCTTCTGAATAAACCAGACCTTTTCAGTCTACAAATAACAGTTGCATGGGCTGACTGAGCAGTTTGAAACAGATCTGTTGATAAGCTGGTTTTTTTCACGCATTACAGCCCCTAGTGTTTACATAGGGCGTTCTGTCTCAAAGCAAGTTGCGGTGTGTTGCATTCAGCAGACTGCAAAGGAACCTCAAATCAGTACGGGGGGTGTGTGTCAGAAATACTGACACAGGAAACATTTCTGTGGCCCCTGTGCCACCTCTGTGGACATGGCAAAGGGCAGGAGCCTGTCTGTTCCACTGCCTCAAGCTAAAATAGCATGATGCAAGTAAATTTGTAAGTAGTGAAAAGGAAAGGGAGGAGAGGTTTTTTGCAGTATCAGAAGGTACTGGGTGGGGAAGGGAGTGGTGGGGAAGCTGGACTCTGAATATGGGAATTGCTCTCAGCTTGTGCTGAACCATGAGACTGTGGGGAGGTCCTCTTTGCTTCCTGCAGATTTCATGGGCTTTTAATAACCCTGTAGATAACAGTTGATTTGGGGCTGGAGTAGGCAGGTAGGTGCTGTGTTCTCTTGCTTTATAATGCACTGACAACAAAGCAGGGTAACTAAATGACGTCTTGGAAGGGNATGGGCTTTTAATAACCATGTAGATAACACAGTTGATTTGGGGCTGGAGTAGGCAGGTAGGTGCTGTGTTCTCTTGCTTTACAATGCACTGACAACAAAGCAGGGTAACTAAATGATGTCTTGGAAGGGTGTTTTAATGTCACAGTTGTCTCTGCGATGGACCATACATCTTTTAAGTACTAGAAAAATCGCAATGTTTCTAGTAATTTTTTTTCATTTTCAACAGTGCTAGCTGCTGAGATCTGAAATAGCAACGTAATATGATGCATGTTCTAATTTTGTCTTTGTGTGCTTTTTTGTGCATGTTTCATTTTTAGGTAAAACATCAAATAACTTGAATTATGTTATGGTGCCCTTAATAGAACGTTCTAGGTGTAATTCTGTCTATATCTATAATGGCATGATTTTGCCTACAATGATCTGTGCTGGAGATCTAGGAGGAGGAGTTGATTCATGTCAGGTAATTATTGCTAATTAACACCTAATAATGACAGGATTATTTTTGTGGTCTTACTAGTAGGTTTTTAAATCATCTGTTAATTACAAACATCCTATGCCCAAAAAAAAGAGTAACGTTTTGGTTGGGCTTCTGGTTCCTCTTGTGGTGCATCCTTTTAAAAGGGAGGGCTTTTGTTTCATCTTCTGAATGGCTGCTAGTGCTAAGTTCTCACTAAATAGCCGAAGAGGGTGAGGCAGTCCTTTTTAATGCTTCAGGGATGTTTTGTTATTTGGTACTTGAAAGTGAACGAATGTTCTTCATAATCACCGCAATACCCTAGCATTATGCTTGTGAACAAGAAAGTCAATAATGCATATCTCAGTGCTTAGGGAAAAAAACTTTCATCCCTGTTGCAAGCAGTCATCATTTAATACTGTTAATTGCCATTATATTTTGTTTTAGCAACTGCCGTAAAATGGTGGCTAGCTTTTTTTGTAACTTAACCTGTATTCCTGAAGTGAAATGGATTGTGTCTTTCCTGGTGGCATGGACTCTAATAATATGCTTGTATTTTGTGCAGGGTGACAGTGGAGGTCCCCTAGTAACTTACAAAAACTCCGTGTGGTGGTTAGTTGGAGATACCAGCTGGGGAACTGGCTGTGCTAGTCCCAATAGACCTGGAGTGTATGGGAATATGACTGTGTTTACAGATTGGATTTATAAAAATATGCAGGTAAAATATTTGGGTGTTTTCAATAATTTTAAATCTCCTAAATTCTGAGACTTGATTTTATTTATAAAAATAAATACATGTGACTTGCCTGCTAATGAAGCTATTCTGTTGAGAAGCATCCAAGTAATTGTTAAGATAGTCTGTCAGCAGAACTTGAACCTTTGGTTTTTGTTTTGTTTTTTAAACAGGCAAACAGATGACAACGCTGTCTGTCCTTCTTGCCGATCGATGTTTCTGAGAACAAGACTAAGTGAAGCCATGGGTGCCTGGGATATTTATTCACTTTGCAAATGATTTTTTTTCTCTTTGAATTTTCTTTTTAAAAATGACATGAAGGATTGCACACTCGGTTCTGTGCTGGCTACAGTGACTGATCTTAATCAGTGAAGGATTATCACAATGAGCACCTTTCTTCTTCTTGTGGTGCCTGGCAGAAAGTCATTCTGTCAGCTGCCTTCTGAAATGTCTCTCTTTAGTTAAGTAACTTTCACTTGATAATCAGGTACAGCTTATAATGGCAATTTTAATCACAATTTAACTTAAGATTTTCATTGCAGGATACTGAGACAGTTGGTTTAGTAGTGTTTTAAATTAAATGTTAAGTAATGTGAACATTGAATCTCTGAGCTGCTGGTTGGCGATTTAAAAAGAAATGAATGTTTTTGGTATACATGAAGGGAAGTTTTCATGCACTATGGTAGAGGTACAGAAAAAAATACTGTATATTCAGGTAGTTAAAAATCCTCAGGATCTCAACACAGCAGTCATCCAAGTCAGACTGTTCAAAGTGAGACCAGTTTGATTAAAAGTACTGTTCTGCCTTAAGCTGCTCTGAACCCAGAAAGGGCAAGGCCTGCTGTCACTCTCGATGTAGGCTATGGAGAGGGATGCTCCCGAGCTGTAGCAGGACACGTTGAGTTACGTGTCCCGATGGCGAGGTCCCTGACTTCGCACGTGGAGGTTGAGTGAGGCTGTGTTGCAAGTGATAGACCTCTGATTGCAGACGCATGTACAGAGGCTGTGGATGTTCTATACAAAGAGATGCAAATTTGCGTTTCTGCCTAACCAGATGAACTACCTCATTTACTAAATTCGGCTTTTACTTCCTTAGAGCTCTCCTTTATGAATCTGCATGTATGTTTTTAGCAAAATGTAATTAATATCAGAGTGCCACCTCAACTGGGAATTTGAAAATAATTTATAATCATAGTAGAGAGGATCAAAAAGCCATACCAAGTCACTTTTGTTAAGAAGGATAAATCTTTTGAATGAAATGACTCTACTAGTCTTGTTTTCTCTTTTGGTACTGAAATGCAATTATCTTGCATGTAAACACTGCACCAAATAAATATTTTTTTTTAACAAATATTTTTCCTTAGTAGTGGTTTATATCTGTTTGCTTGGATTTTTTTGGAAGCGGTTACTGGATTCAGTGTCTGAAGTGCTTTGAGAATCTGATTTTTAAAAAAGCCCAAAACCAAACAAAGACAACACAAGAGGATGCTCCAAGAGATTGCTTTAATTCCAATATTTCAGGTCCGTAAACAAACTCAGAGGAAGAGAGCTAGTTGTCCAGGAGCGTTGGATGTCTTTAGTGACTGGGTCTGATGAAATCACTCTGACTTGTGAAATTGAATTAAATAAGGAAGTCTAGCCTAAAGGCAGCGAGTTGAGGGAGTCACACACCCTAATTTGTTATAACATTTCATGCGGCCTGAAGCATTGTGTACTTGCCTCTCTTCTCTAGGTGTGAGACAGGATGTTTTCAATAGCACATGAGCACCAAGTGTGCTTTGGGGGATACCGTGAAGTAGTCAACATGTTAAAGGTACTTTCAAAATAGAAAATAAATAAAGTTGTTATGGTATCAGGCCTTTTTATGGCTTCTGACCTGCAGCACTGCGTGTCAATAGTAGCAAAATGGTATGCTGAAATTTGGAAGACTGGCTGTAGTGCTAAACAGGGTTAAGAAAGCCGTGTGCTGTACTGGGGTAAACAGTGAGCAACAGTCTGCGGCTGCAGTTTCATGTCAGAGGGTCAAATACCTATTGTTTGTAGTCTGAAGAGAAGGCTTGTCTTGTAAGCATCTTGGAAATTGTTACATGGCACGCTGGTACAAGCACTTATTTTTTTAGCTGAATGCAGACATTACTCGTGCTATATAAAGCACAGCTTTGCCCGTTAAAATGAATCCTCCGTATGAAAGATGTTNTTTGGAAGACTGGCTGTAGTGCTAAACAGGGTTAAGAAAGCCGTGTGCTGTACTGGGGTAAACACTGAGCAACAGTCTGCGGCTGCAGTTTCATGTCAGAGGGTCAAATACCTATTGTTTGTAGTCTGAAGAGAAGGCTTGTCTTGTAAGCATCTTGGAAATTGTTACATGGCACGCTGGTACAAGCACTTATTTTTTTAGCTGAATGCAGACATTACTCGTGCTGTATAAAGCACAGCTTTTCCCATTAAAATGAATCCTCCGTATGAAAGATGTCNTAAGCATCTTGGAAATTGTTACATGGCACGCTGGTACAAGCACTTATTTTTTTAGCTGAATGCAGACATTACTCGTGCTATATAAAGCACAGCTTTGCCCGTTAAAATGAATCCTCCGTATGAAAGATGTTGTGAATACAGCGTGCAGTAGTATATTTTGCAGTGCTTCCATAAAGTGAAAGAGCTTTGGAAAGGTTCTCCTTGCCTTGGGGAGAAGGAGAAAGGCAGCAAGCCACATGCTGAGACACCCTTCTAATGTTTAACATCCTGGGAGATTTAATTCCTTTTGACATCCAAATCCTGCCATCTAGTGAATGGTCCATCAGCCCCAGAATTTCAGGCAATGCTCCAAGCATCCAAAAGAAAGAGCTTCTTAGGCTTTCTCTGCAAAGCACAGAACTGAAAAAGAAGAAACAGCCCCAACAGCATCCTGTGGGCGTACTGATCAGAGGAAGTTAACTTTCCTTTCCCTGTACGCTGGAACTGTTTCATACCCCTGTGTGCACCCTCTCTGCCTACTGGGATGGGACTTCACAGCGGTCCCACCTTGCACAGTTCTTTCAGGCGATGGCAGGAAAGGCAACAAAAAAGGCAGAACCACAAAGGGAAGCAGGGGATTGCTAAGGTTGTGCAGTAAACTTCATCTAGGGAAGTTAGTTTTAGATAATTTGATTTCTACAGTTTGTGGGTTATACAGCTCAAAGCCCCCATCCTCATTTTAAAAAAACCCCCACAACTCTCAGAGCTCTAGCTTTTTAATAATTATTTCAGTGATTGTACAGACTTCATAAAGCAAACGTTTAAAAATACTATAACATTTATTTAATCACAACTCCCCTAGTGTGGCACTTTACGCAAGGGCANTCCTTTTGACATCCAAATCCTGCCATCTAGTGAATGGTCCATCAGCCCCAGAATTTCAGGCAATGCTCCAAGCATCCAAAAGAAAGAGCTTCTTAGGCTTTCTCTGCAAAGCACAGAACTGAAAAAGAAGAAACAGCCCCAACAGCATCCTGTGGGCGTACTGATCAGAGGAAGTTAACTTTCCTTTCCCTGTACGCTGGAACTGTTTCATACCCCTGTGTGCACCCTCTCTGCCTACTGGGATGGGACTTCACAGCGGTCCCACCTTGCACAGTTCTTTCAGGCGATGGCAGGAAAGGCAACAAAAAAGGCAGAACCACAAAGGGAAGCAGGGGATTGCTAAGGTTGTGCAGTAAACTTCATCTAGGGAAGTTAGTTTTAGATAATTTGATTTCTACAGTTTGTGGGTTATACAGCTCAAAGCCCCCATCCTCATTTTAAAAAAAACCCCACAACTCTCAGAGCTCTAGCTTTTTAATAATTATTTCAGTGATTGTACAGACTTCATAAAGCAAACGTTTAAAAATACTATAACATTTATTTAATCACAACTCCCCTAGTGTGACACTTTACGCAAGGGCAGGTGTTTACGTGCAACTGATTATGGAAAATAAAGCCGAATTGATCACTAGAAATGAGTACGAAAGGTCTGTGCTGACAGTACATTTTTAGGGGATTTTACAAAGTTCTTCAATTGTGCTAGAAAACTAGGTGAAAAATGTTTCTGAAAAATTAAGAAATCTACACTGAGGTGAACTGTCTCATGTGTTGGCAGGCTTTGGTGAGACGATTAGCTCGTTCACTGAGGTGGATCCTACGTTTAGCAACCTCACTGTCCTCCTGAAGGAGATGGTTTAACTTGTCTTTGTCTTGCAAAAGTTGCAACATTGTGGTCTGCAAGTTATCCCCGAAGTCGTGAAGGGCAGAAGACAGGATGATCAGAGGTATCTGGTTGGAGAGGCGTTTACTTGCTTCCTGCAAGAAGGGGAAAAAAAGGCAGAAGACTTGTTTCCCAAAAAGAACTGAAAAAGGAAGGGGCTATAGGTAATCTAGTAAGAAGTGACAGCACGTTTTTAAAATGTTGTGTTGAGTTACTGTTCCAAGAAGTGAGTGCTTCTAGCAAGTAAAAAATGTTTGCCATTAGTCTCTTTTGTGTCTAAAGATCTAAAAATTAGAGAGTTACGGGAATGTCAGCTGTTGCTTTTTTTTACTCGGCCAACTAAACCCAAGGCAGGCTGTTCCCGGCTTAGCTCTGCCAGCTGTCACTCTTAAGAGTTAGATGAGGACATAGCTGACAAACAGTACTTGTGAACAATTTCTGGCATCAAACCTGTCTTCTCTGAACGCTACCAATCTGTTGTGGTACAGGAAATCAAGCAGTGGTTTTTCCCAAAGGTGGTAAATTCCTGTATTTAGATGGTATTTCTCATGTGGTTGTCCTGCTAAGTGTAAGACAGCTTTGGAGTAAGCTTTAGCCTTAAGGGAAAATGTCTTCAGCAGTAGTGAGACTAGACTGTGCCTGCATTACATCTATTGATGAAGAGATAATTTTCTGCTTAACCTGACAAACTGCGTGGTCTAGTTATTTATGCAAATTGAAACAGATTGACCTAGGAAAGCTTGTGGAGTCCTTTCCCCAGAGGCATCCACAGGACTTGGGGGCTCAGTTGGTGCCATTGGGTGATGGGAGGTTCAAAACCTCTCGAATAGCGGGAGTGAGCTGCCTCCAGCCCTCCTGGTGAGCACTTAGGCCTGAGTGACTGGTGGCAATTGAGAGAGGTGCCACCTTCCTTTCTTTTTGTGGCATCCGACTTGAAAATGGCAGTGAGCAAACCAGGCAGAGGCACATTTGATTTGTAGGTCCTATAGGGTTCTCAGTGGCTGCAAATCTTTCATGTGCAAGGATGAGGTTGAGCTTAAGCTGAAGAATACCTAAGATTAGATGTTTAGTTTTTCTGTCTAGTTTCCAGAGATCTCATCAACAGCAAGCAATTTGGCTGAGTCAGCTAAAGCACTTACTGTGCCTACATATTCTCTAGGCACTACTGACCACGACAGGAGGAAGCCTAGGTGCTTTAAATATGGGTGTTTTTCTGGAGCCAAACTCTACCCAGAATCTTAACAGTCCCGCTGTAGGTGACACAGATTCATGCGTGCCATTTTCAAAGGCCATGAACTCTTAAGAGCTTCAGTCTCATTCAAAGTGTACTTGCCTACGTCCCACGGAGACGTGATGCCCTGGCATTTGTTATTGTTGCAAATGATTCTTACGGCATTTACAAAAATGTATAACTAGCGTCTAAGACATTTGTGTTATAGCAGAGAATATAGCGAGGCTGGAGTGAAGAGCTTTTGTAGTTCTGCCTTTGTCTCTTGTTCTCTGAAAGCTGGTGGTTTTCTCTCCATCAGCTTGAGCAGCCTGAATGTTTAATTGCAGGAATTTGTCAAAACCTTGCTATTGAAATTCAAGGTGAGCTGCTGCCTACCTTACTGCATTATTAATATTGAACTTGTTGCTTTCTGAGGGAGTTTTCTGAAACAAAGATCAAAAGCAAATCCTGATACTGCGTGTTCTCTTTGCTGCCTTTCTTTAACATGATCCTTTGTTAAAACATCCCATTTGTCTTCAGCGACTTGAACTTCTATGGAGCTATCTGCAATACAGCATATGTACTCTGATCTCTACAGATAGCCGAATCCATTTTAACTTAACGTTTTATTATCGTTCCTCCTGCTGCATTAGTTTAGGATCTGACTGCAAGCCACTGACACCACTTTATGCTGGCAGCGGGAATATGCAGGGGGGCTTGAGGCTGACCTGAGTTCTCAGATGCTGTGCCAAATGCTGAAGTGCTGTACATAATGTTGTTAAGCTTGTGGAAACTAGCGTTACTTGAAAACCATGGGATGAACTTGCAGTGAGGAAAGAGATCCTAGGACTGTTGCGTCCTTTGCTAGAGAGGAGGGGCTTGCCATCAACTGAGTATCAGTAACTTCTAAGTACAGGGCCAAGGGCTCTTCCCCATCCTGTCTTCTCCTCCATGCTGGTAAGTGACTGTCCTTTTCTCCTTCTGACACTTGTCCCCGTAGGAAAGCCAGCAAGAGAGCCTTGTGCTGGCGTGGGGCTGTGTAGGCAGCAGGGAGTCACCCGCTCCTCCGTGAAAGGCTGGAGGAGGGCGAGGAGAGGACTCACTTTGCCGATCGCGTATTCCCTGAGCCAGGGGCAGCTGCAGCAGGGAGCCATGCCAGGCTGGGGGGTACCTAGCAAGTGGTTTAGGAGCCAGCTGTCATTTTAACAACCTGCAGCCTTTTCTAATCACCATATCCCACAGCGTGCAGCTACCTTCTCCCCGGCGACTGCGCTGACACGGCCCATCAGACCAGCTTTGCCCTGGCATTTTCACCACTGGTCAGAAGCTCTAATTCGTACAGAAGCTGTGCGCGTACCTGGATGAGACACGCTCTCTGTCTACTGTGCCCTGCATAGTAGTAGCATTGCATGAAAGACTCATATTGACTACAGCGAGATCTGGATGAGAGGTATATGCTATTGCATTCAGGGTGCAGAAGAACTGCTGTATCATAGTCTGTAAACTCACATTGCAGTAGGCCTTCGTGTGAGAAATCATTTCCTGGAAAAAGGAGATCTTTTGATTTGAAACGCATCCCATCTGGAGAACTTTCTCATTGCCAACTTCAGTAGCCTGTTCTGCCTTAGTAGAGTTTAAATTGGTAATGTATATGTCATCCTGGCAGTATACGATTCTCTCCATTTTAAACTGGGTCCGAATAAGTCTTTCAGCCTCTGCTGCTTGTTTCTCTCTAATGTCTTCAATTCTGATCTAGAAAAGAAAAGAACAGGTTTTCAGACATTTGCTCCCTCTGCAAAGGTGCTGGTGCTTAGCAGTGTTCCCAGGGAATGGCAAGGTGAGCACAGCATTCAACAGTCCTTGCTGCACCACTGTCTAATCCCAGACTGGCTCTTGGGAACATGGAGTAATGCTTTAAATTCTGGTTCCTCTGTTGTTAAAGAGCAGGAAAATGCGATGGTTTTGACCCCTCCTTAAACACGAGTAGGGTCAGTCAAAACCTTGTGCTTGGAACTTGAAGGAAAATACAAGGTTGATGGGAACAAGCAGCAGTGGCCAGCTAGGAGTTCAGCCTGCAGCCTGTCCTCAGTTTTCGCATGCATTTTGTTTGCGTCTCCCTCTTGCAGCGGGCACTGACAGCGGGCACTGATGTGAACTCCATTGCCCCTCCTGCTTTCTGCAAAAACCGCAGTCTCCTATCCGTTTTCAGCAAACCAACCCTGTCTAACCCCTCACTGTCTGGTGCTTTTATGGCAGTAATCTGATGCTTTCTGGCTTTTTTGACACTTCCACCTAAACGGCTGGAGGGGCAGCAAAGTTTCCTCAGTCATCCTCATATTCCCTTTAAAATGCTTTCATAGCATCCTAAGGAAGCATCCCTTTTTTTTTCTCTGATCTTCAGTGTATACCAGAACTTTCTCCCTCTTCATTCCTCTCACCATGTTATGCCTGAAGACCCTCCCTAAACACCTCTGTGTTTGGCTGAAATAGCTTATTTGCTTGCTGTCTGGTCAGCCTGGGAGCTCAGTAGGGTTTGGCATTGAAAGTCAAAACAGCGAACCATCTCTTTCACTCACATTTGCCTTTGAGTTTTCCTTTTAAGCAGTACCCTGTGAGTGGATTCTACTCCCTGGCTGTCCGGCATTGCTTCTCATCTCTTCCTCAAAGCTCTGAGGAATGGCCTTCAATGACATCCGTATCAGTTAACTCCACCCCAAAACATGCAGTCCCCCAAACTGTGAACAGTCATCTTCTAAGCCTCTCACAGCTGAATGATTGTGGGCTTGTCTGCTGCTGCTCCCTTATACCAAAAATGAGATTCCTGCACTGGCTAACACCCTGGCTTGCCTTTCAGAGATGGAAAAGCACTGTTCAGCACTCTGAGGCTACCCACATGCTTACAAATCATTGCAGGACTTAAATTTGAAATTAATTATAAACTCTTCAAGGCAGCCATATCAGATTTTCTTTGCATTGTGTTGTATGCATCAAGACCAGAATGAATGAGGAATATATGCTTTAGATCTTGTCAAAGATGTACTGAAAGGCAAAATGCGCTTTCGTTAGTGCCATTATAAGCACAGTATCATTTTCAAGCTCTTTCTTGTTTTACAAAAACTGTAGGCCTGCAAGAAATTCTATGTTTGCAGTGGGATAGGTACTGTAAGCATGGCTGTATTTACAAATGCCGTTCTGTCTTGCTCTTGTCTTATCTCAGGTTATAGGCAGCGTCTCACCTTAGCAGCTTTGTTTAGATTGTGAAAATTAGCAAAATGCATTTTAGTGAGTTCCATAAATTTATCTTCAACCAGTCCTAAGGGAAGAACAGACAGAGAAAGTCAGGTAAGCAAGTGAGGTTTTTAAGCTAACGTTAATACGAGACATCGGAAAACTACTCTTTCTCTAGATTCATCCAAAAATAGCCAAGCAGCTGCACTGATGCACTATGCCTTCGTGAGCAATACAAACAAGTAGGGATTTAGATTTCTAGGTCCAAGAGTGTGAGCCATTAAAGACCTCCTGTAACCACTCAGCACCTGAGAGATTATCACTGAGATTTCTTTGACAAAGCAATTTTTGTGCTTACAGCTGTGTCTGACCAGATGTGCCATCACTTGGCCATGTAAGCACATCTGCATCTCACCCCCCTGAGTGGCCTCCTCAGGAAGAGGGGCTAGCGCATACAGTACAGAGCGCTGAGTCTGGCATAGATGCCATAGCTGCCTTCTAAGGCAAACATAGGAGAGACAGGATCATGGCATGTTTTTCCCTTGGTTGCTTTTTACTGGACGAACTATGTACCCTTTCCCCCAGCCCCAGCAAGTCACTGTATAATACATACAACGTCATGCAAAGAATTGGCAAAGAAGGTGGGTTCCCAGTTCAGGTTTGTGAATGCTGCTCCCTGGGCTTGGGAATACCAGGCTGCTTGGCTGGCACCTGCTACTTCTACCATACTATTTCTTTACTGTGTTATTTATTATAGTTACTTTCACCAGCCACTGGGAAAAGTATTAACAAATGCTGGAGACCATGTATAGACTTCGGAGGCTCAAGAGAAGAAGCAAGCCCTCAGGTTGAATCAGATTCACTTCCGCACTCTGAAATATCCTGGCTGGAACTCTTGCTCTAGCAGCGAGAACATCGGTTTACCCTGGAAAAAAACTTGTGAGGCACACCAGTCTCCCAAGAGACATGTGGCCTGTGAGACGTACCGATCACCTTGTTCATCATCTTGACAGCTGGCTCCTCCAGTTCTATGATTTGCTCTTTTACAATGTCCTCAAATGTCCTGTAATTGGTAAAGCCTGGGAATTCCCGCCCACGATACTGATCTTCATATTTCCACACTTTACTGGGTACATTTTTTTTAACTGTAATATTAAAATAACATTGCTTTACTACTAAAAAATTCAATTTCTAAATTTCAGATTAAAGAAGGAAATCTATTTCTCCTCTATGAAATGCTCTTGAGAACAACTACTGAGATGATCTTTCAAGCAATACTGTTACTACACAACTGCGTTAACACACATTATTGCTCAGTGAATGAACCATCTCACACCCTGGATCAAGCATCTAACTGACAGAAAGCAATCCAGAAATTGTGATGGGGCTCAAAAGTACTGGTTCTTCCTGGAATTGCTACCCTCACAGAAGTGGCCATTACCAGTCATTTCTGAGTTTTAAAAAACCGAGAACAAAATAAAATCTCAGACTCGCTAAACAGTCTTATTCCAGGGAATCTACTGCTGACTAGCTATTTTTCTTTAAGATATCACAGTCAATATTTCTTTGTTGTTATCCTACGAATTTGCCATCTTAAATGAGGTATATCCCTTTGAATTGGTTTACGTATTCAGGCAAATATGTGTTTCTAAGTGTTCTGAAAAGTTTTGATACTGCCCTTGTTTTGGAGTCAAACTTGTGAATCATGGATCAAGTGCACATCTGGAAGTAGAAGTCAAGCCATGAATGCATTCAATTCTAACATTCAGGTATATGAGTCCATGGTTGGATAATAACAAAGAAAAAAAGAAAAGGAAAAGACAGAAGTAGACGTGGAGTATCTTTTTCAGAATCTGAAAATGTACCTGTGCAGTGAAGGCCTTAACTACAAAGCTGTAACACGGCCACAAGAACATCCATCAGCTTTGCAGCAGAATGTTCAAGACTTCAAGTATCCCAAGTACCTGCTATTTTTAATACTTTCATTCATCATAAGAAAGCTGAAGTTAAACAGAATCATGTGATATACAATGATGCATTCAGAAATCCTGGCGGTGGCTGATAATGGTGCTTTTCATTGAGGAAGGGCTCACTAAAGCTACCACTAGTTTTCAAGCTATGTGAAGTGAACGTACTCTGCTGCACCTGTAAACACTTCACCTGAGCATATGTACATGTAGTTTTGGGGTAGCATATTGTCAGCAAGACCTGAGATGTTGTAAGAGCTGCTGTGTGCTGCTACCCTGATCCTAGTGTGAAGTCAGATGTATTAATTTAAATCAACAGTGATAACCTGAAAGTGCCCAGAGGGTTTCCCGCTGTGGTTCAGCTGCCATGTGATGCCTTGCCTATCGTCTGCAACTCAGTTGCTCTTTGTCCTCTGAAGAAGCTGCATCCTTCTGCTAGAGCTTTCTGCCAGTTTTTACGTCTATTTCTTCATGATTTCATTGTCTTACTTTTTTATTCCTCTCCATAAAATCATGTTGATTGGCTTGGTATGTCATGGATGGGACATAAGAGACATTGACGTACACCAATGCCTCCCTGTCTGTCCATCTTCACATGTATGCATATATATATATATATGTATATGTATATATATATATATATTATATATATATATATATTTGTCTCTGGCTGATGGCACCTTTGCAGCCTATTTGTACCTATCATTTTAGAGTCGCTAGTGATGTTGACACAGATGTGCATCAAAGACTGAAAGAACTGGTTTCAAGAGCTACTGCTTGACTGGCAGCTGATGCTATTCAATCTCTAAAAGCAAATGACAGGGTCCCTGGGAGGTGTGAAAAAGATGCTGCAAACTATGTTGAGTGTACAGCAGAGTTCAGTCTGTGTGTATCACCCTACACCTCAGTTTAGAACTGAGTTCAGTTAAGGAATAAGCAAGGTGAGTGATGCACAGAAAGGGGTACTCTGTGCAAGGTTGTGGTTATTTCAGACTCAGAATTGCTTTCTCCACATCTCAAACCAGAGCTAAAGTAGAACAAAAAAGACCAAAATTCCAAAACACTCCTAATAATAATAACAGCAATGGTAATAGAATTATAACAAATGTATCATATAGTTAATAACAATAACAATAATAATAATAATGTGTTGGTGTTGTTTTTGTTGCTGTTGTTTAGAAGAGTGGTTCAGAGGATCACGAACCAATTCTGTGCCAGGGTCCACAGTCTTTTTTTTATTGCTTTCCTGGGAGAGAAGAAACATCCACTGATCTCTCCGTAATGACAGCTTTTAATGCTAGCTTTGTCCCCAAGGACCAAAGCATAACTTGCCTAACAGTACCACAGATGAATGTTCTATCTTCTTGTTTTTCACTTTCTTGAAAACAACTGGTTGCTGATTCTGTGTCTTGATTTAAAAGCAAGGGAATGGAATCTCAGGTCACCTGCAAGTGATTGTTTTCTACGCTTACCCTTTGCAAGACACTCTAGGAGGTTCACTCCCCATGTTCGAAACTCCCTGCGGATTTTTGCAAACAGTCTGATTTCATCTCCAAACAATGGTTCCTCTCCACGTATTGTCTGAGCAACGTCTTGATTAAAGAGTTTGATAATCTGTAATTAATTAAAGAACAAGCAAGCAATGTAGTAAAGTTTAATTTCTTCAGACTAACTTGCACGTGTTAAGTAAATCTGCAGTCATTTGATGTTAAAGGAGGGATACGGTTCATTGAAAACATCCCCTATTTATCTTTTATGCTCTTAGCTCCTGGTTTGGTTTGTTTTGTTTTGTTTTGTTTTGTTTTCAAAACCAGCACAGCTAGAGGAGAACAAACATGATATTCTCTTCTTTTGTTAGTTTTGTCCTGATTTTTTTCCCTTTTCCTAGGGACTCTTAGAAACATTTATTAAATTCTGATTGACCAAACTTGTATGAAGTCTCTGAAGGCTGATGAACCTTCATAAGCACCCTCTGCTGGCCTACCAAAAGCTTACTGTGAGGGATTAGCTCCCCAAGATGAGACACTTCGATGAACTTGCAAACCATATTTTGGTATCAATCAGGAGTGCATTTGATCTTATGAGTGCTGTAAACAATGGAAACCTTTCAAAATTTTGGGCAGGCAGGAGTGTTCAGTTTTCCCTCTCTGAGATGATTGATTTTGACTCATCAACCAAGTTGTTCGGTTCTCTTGTCACATAATCACAGGAAAACAATTGCTAGAAGGGGCCACGAGTTCCTGTGGTCCATTATTTTTGTGGGTACGATGTATTCCGGCCAGAAGTTTGTCTATGTTACTCTCAAAACACTTTAGTGACAGATACTGCAAGCTTCCTGGTGGTCCATGCCAACAGTTTGCTAACTTCAGGTGGTTTCTTTTTCTCCACGTTTACCTTCTCACTCTGCTCTGTGACCAAACCAATATTGATACTTACATCTGCGAGGAAAAACAACTTCTCAGACTCTGTTCCAGGTGTGGCTCCTTTATACTTTTGTAGATCCTTTAATGTTTTTTGCAGCATCTCACATATTTGGTTCTCGAGTGTTGGCAAAATTTTCTGGGAGGTAGACAGTAAAGAAGGACATTTAGGTAGGTTGAACATGTCTGGTTTTGGAAGGAACAAAAAGAACATCCCTCTAAGAATGACCTACACCTGCACATGATCTTCACTGCTCTTAGGAGTCCAAGAGCTTGCTGTCCTGGCATTCCATGTATGATAGTGGGATAGCACGGAAGTCCAAATACGGCCTTCATTAAGAGAAGGCAGGGGGCTAGGATCTCCTGGAAAAATCAGGCTGGACCTCACTGTGAGGCAGGCAGAGTAGATGCAGTCTACGGCAGCACTTCACCTATAGTGAGCCAAAAGCTACGTCCTCACAGGGTGTGCCAGGGAGGTGATGGGTGATGTGGGGAACGTACTGACCCCTCTACTTCTGATAAATAACTGATTGAACACGTCTGTTTAGTTGCTTATTTTATATAAGGTTACATAAATACCTATTTTTTGTCCTTCAGGACTGAATTTAGAGGTTCCCTGTATTTTAGCATTTTCATTTAACGGAGTAAGGTAAGTTACTTACACATATACTTACACATACTTACACATACACATATACACATACATACACATATACTTACACACATACACACATACTTACACATACTTACACATATAAAATTAAGAACCCAATATACTTATGTAAGTATATAATATAATAAAACAGTTAGTTAGATCTTACTTGAGATTTTGAAGACATTTTTAGTTAAATAGAAATCATAGTGTTTTAGGAAGCTCATAGCAGTGACTTGCCACCTGGCCGATCAACACTCTTCACAAACAACAAGAAATATCATGGCTGCCATTGAAAAGGCAGGAGTTATGAGTCACAAGTAGATGAAAGTATTTGCCTATTGTCAGTCTTGAGCTTAAAGGCAAATCTGAGGACAGAGCATGGGTTTCTTTACCTCTAACTTTCAGTTCAATTTTTTCTCAAATTGCTGGATTGAAGGATAATTAAGTACCATCTATGCATATAAAGATGCAATCCAATTGCAATCTATTGCAATCCAAGGTTGAAGGGCTAGATAGTAACAGATACAAACAGCTTAGTATGACACCTCTGTTACTTACAAGAATATGTCTCACAAGTTCATTTGTGAGCTTCTGTGCCAGATGAGGGATAGTAGCCTGCCCTTCATCCATAAGAGTTCTGCAAAAAAGAGGAAAAGGTGGTTTTGAATAGACCAGTGCAGGGCAAGGAGGTGGCACTGATGTTCTACTCTGTTTTCACTAGTTCTACTGCACAAATTGAGTAAAGAAGGGGCCTTCTGGGGAGTGCTAGTACAGATGTGGCAGCAGCTCAGGACTCTCTAGGCACCATGGCTTTTATGCAAGGGTTGTTTGACAGCTATTGCTGCTGGCTAAGCAAAGGGAAACAGAGAAGAATTGGAAAATAGTAAATTCTAGCAGCAGATTATTCCTGTGTGTGTGAAGTACACTGATTCCAAACCCTTTTCACTTGCTATTCTCTATATTATGATTGATTTGCTGCTGAGTCATCTTCTGGGGAAATCTGTGCCCTCAATACAGGCAATATCCTTTCTCATGCTGAGTTTCACCTCGTTTTCCAATGAATAGTAGTACTTGAGTGCTTCACTTCAAGTGCTCAGATGCTTAACTTGAATTCTTTGGGACTATTCTGAACTTCTGAAGTTCATTGCACTTCTCCTAGGGTTAAGGAGAGATACATATCGAACTTGCATACAAAATACATTTTAAAAGTTTATTTGACATGTAAAATTCTTCTGTCTTACTGGAATGCAACACTAAATGGGCAATGAGAAATGGCGAGTATAATTAATACTTGTTTGTAACCCTAATTTAAATCTCAGCAAGTCAATCGGAAGCTTTGAAGTGACTTTAATATGTTTTCTATTAGGTCCTTTCTGCAAGAAGTACCTGAAATGTTTGTGAGACTTGAAGAATTCTCTCTCCTGCTGAATTGCAGCAGCCAAGGTCAGTTTGTTGTGGATGTCCTGCTGCCCACGGCACTTCACAATCATGTAACCTTTTTTTAGGGGGATGACCTGGTTTCGTACTACATTAATGATAGACTCTTCAGTTCCTCTGTCCACCAGGTCAGGTTTCGTGAGGATCCCTGTGAAATTACCCAAAGAGAAAGTTAGTTGAGCATGGAAGTTGAAGGTGGAGGAGGTGCAGCAGGACACCCCACCACCAGAGCAGGAACGCTCTGTACTGTGTTTCATAAAGCCACTTCTCTTCGTTTTGTTTTCTCTCTCCTAGAAAGCTCTCAGCTCGTGGGCTTCGCACTGTAAGACTTGCTCTACAGCTGGCTTCTCACCATGCCTTTTTTAACAGGCAGCAGCAAAGCTTTCCTGCCATTAACTCTGAGATTTTCAATTTCCAATTATTCATAGCATGAATGCCAGCCGGACTCAAAATTGACGTATTCTTAGAGCTACTGGATCATCTCAAGCTTTGTAAATAGTTTATTTAGGCTGTTTTTTTTCTTTCTTCTTCTAGTAGCTAATTTCAAAGATCTGGCACAGAATACAGAACATCCGCCCTCCATGGAAAAAAAGATTTGCACTTCTCTTCAACTTGTAGCTTAAAAATTGCCTCACCTATTGTCCTTTCTCCACTGGGGTCCACCTCTTGAGCCATTTTCAGTGCTTCTGTTGTTGCAATATCCACATTACATGGCACTACTACCAAATTGAGTGTCTCTTTGCAGCCAATGATTTTTTTAAGTAGCATTTTGATCTGCAATGCAATCCAGCAGTAATGGAGTTCAGTGAAATCAGATGCTTGCATGTAGGATGTGACCATTTCTAGCAATAGCAGTCACTGTCTGATGACATTAAATGTCACATATACTGAGGGTAGTATTACATGCTAAAGGATGGCATGGAAATGGGTCAGCTGAAGAAGGCAGCCTCTTCTCCTGTGTCAAGATTAATCCAAACACCTAGCACGAATGAGACCAGACTGCTGCTATGTCTGTCCTGAAAGGTATGTAAAGTTTAACCTCTCGCGCATATAACCTTTTCTTAAGGAAATAGTAAAGACATTTCATAAACAATCACATGTAAGAAAAACAAGTTCTGATGTCTAGGTTCACAATTATGGAAAGAAAGCGAGCTAGATTATGCTGATAAATCTCAAATGTGTGTCTCTGAAAGGAGAGCAAATGTCTTTGGCTTATATTTCAGTGGAGTATTTGTGAAAAAAAACCTGTGTTGCACATGACATCTAGTTGGCATTGTTACAACGCCAAACTAAAAGAGTTTCTCATAGTTTGTGTTGTATTGCAAAAGGTTCACACGACTCTATTGTGCTTATACCATAGTAAGTTAACTTTTTTTTCTGGGTTTTGGTAAAGGTACTTCTCTTTTCTACTTCCCATCCATCACAATTTCTGACATGCTACAATGCTATAGCCTCCATGTCTGAAGCATGCAGGCAGCTGGGGACTATGGAAATGTGTGGATCATGTCACACCTCCTGCTTTCTTCTGAGTATGATAGAAAGATTACTATCTAATTGTGAAATGAAATGACTCTTCTCCCAGACATTAAAGCCCAGACAATCCAATCTTGTCCCATTTTCATTGACATGTCTAGTTTAGTTTGGGCTACTCTTATTCCAAGTCCCTATTTAAAGATATTTTAGGAGAAACAATACATCCAGCTCCTGCACATCACCCTCACAGCTAGCCTTGTCCAACTAGAGTTTTATTTGCATTCCCCAGCATTTCTTCTAAAAGCAGCTAGAGGAAGAGTAGAGATCCCCTCCACTTCAGCACATATTCTGTTTACTTCAAAAACAGTCTGCTGGGTTCCTTAAGGGATGAGAAAAACCAGGACTGATTCTGATGTGCTCTGTAAGTAAGGTATGACAGAGCAATGAACCCTTACGAGGGCCAATTTGCTGCTTTGCTCCGGAATAGCTTACAAGAACTCAGACCTATTCACCTTTGCCAAATAAATCCACAGAGCTGTAAGATACAGCTCATTTTTGGATGTATCTATCTTCCAGACTGCGTTCTAGCCAAGGGACATGGGGGCAGCACTGTCTTCAGGGTCCACACGACTGGGTTATTCTGTGCTGCCATGGGCAGGCTGTGTCAAGGCACCTGAGGTGTCTCCTTCATGGTTAGCGTGGGCAACTCCCTCCTGCATGACAGGGCAGATAGGAGTTCCTGGAGCTCACTGTTCCTATGGGCAATTCCTTGCCTGAAAAATATGCCTGCCTGTTTGTTAGTGTAGCTCTAACGCTGGCTCAGAAGCCCAGCATAACAACTCCAGCATCCTACAGTGAAGGCTCACATATGAGGTAGGTTACAGAAGTGGCCCCGTGCACCGGTTGGCATATGAGTCTGAGTTTTACCTGATCGCCGATGTCTTTTGGCTGATGCCCCACGGCCACTCTGGCAATTCCAGGAAGATCAATTAGTGTCAGATCTGGGACATCCGGGGACTGAATTTCTAGGGAAATTAGTTCTTTGCTAATGGCACATCTACCACCAGCCACAATATCCTGGGCTGCAAGGAGAGAACAACAAGGCAATGAATGCAAGCTTCAAAAAATGCATCAAAGCCAAGCTGAACACTGTGACTTCAAAAACTACCTACTACCACCTAAGGTTCTTTTAGGCTTGGTTTTTTCAGATCCATGCATGTAAAACCACTTATGTGAAAATCTAAGGAAACTATTATGCAATACATGGATACGTGGAGTCCTTTTGGAATGTAAACTTTAATATTTTACAAAGCATACGCTTATGACCTCTCATATATGCAGACAAAATACACGTAAATAAACCACAACAAAAGTCATTGGATAAAATACTGGTCAGTACTAGATATGCTTCCTCAACATCAAGACACTTTGTAAGAATTAATTAATCCTTGGCTGCCTTGAAAGGTAAATAGTCATTATTGTATATTCTTCACATTTTCAGGTTGACAGATCAAGTAATTTGTCCCAGATCTTATAAGGCAATAATGCTTGAACTGTGAACAGCACAGAGAAAAAGAGAAACCCCATAGTTATGAGAGATTTTCAGTTCTGTAATTAGCTTAATCAGTTCATACCACTTGCTTTGGCAGTTTTGGAAGGATATATTAAAAATATCCAAATAATATATTGAAAAGCTAAAGAAAAAACATCAGGACAAATAACCATTGCAGAGCTGTGCCAGTCCAGGAAATAAGGACAATCCAAGTTCCACATTTAGGGCAAGTGCTTACTGCTCTTTGGGTAAGAAAAATGTTTCCTTGCACAGCATGAAATACCGTAAAAGTAAGGCTGTGACGTGGGAAGGGCAATGATTGAGGCTTTGGTCACACTAGGTGGCACAAGCTGCATATGCCCTCCACTCCGCCTTCTTGCAATTTTCTCCAAAATTTTAAGATTTCCAGCCACAGACACCTCCAGCATTCTATGAGCTTTTGAACTGATGACAGGAACCATTTAGGGCTTTCCATATTTAGAATTTGACAGCCAGCCTCCCCAAACTGGGCAGACAGCATTCAGCTGAAGACACAGCCTGAGCTTTTATCAGACATCACGGATCATCTTCACCACTGAAGTAGTAAGTAAAGTAGTACAACTCTCTTGAGAGAGTTATTTTATGCTACCCCTCCTTCTGCTCTGAATTCAGCACTTGGTGCTGCTTGTGGCTACAATAACTGTGTTTGAGGACTGCTGCTCAGTTTAAGAAAAGGGAAGAAAGGATGCAGAGGAGATTGAGCAAGCCAAATTAGAGGGAAACACGTTACAACTCGCCTTCTCTTATTGCATTCTCCACCTCAGAGGCATTCTGGATCTCTTGGCTGATGTTGTGGTAACGGATTTTCCCTTTCCATGCCTGGCTGGCAGGTATTTTTTTCAGTTTAAGTTCCAAGGGACATCGAGTAACAACACCTGCAGCAGTTCCAAAGACAGAGTTAACTCTCTCAGCAGTTGTTATGCACGATACACAGACATGGACTGCGTAGCATACACAGGGTTGCCTAATACTTGGCTCAGAGACACTGAAATGTTCCAAGAGACATTGCCTAAAGGGCTCTCGTCTGACCTCCTGCTCAGAGCAGGGCTGTCACCAGCACTACATGAGGTCAGCCATGACTCTGTCCAGCCAAGTCTTGTCTTGCAAAGCTCCACGGATGGAGATTTGCACCTCTCTGGGTGACTTGTTTCAGAGCTGCACCTGCATCCTATGAAAACCTTTTCCCCAAGTCCAGCCTGAAAGATGAGATGGTATTGGCAACTCATACAGAACTTCCAGAACACATATGCGCGTGTATACACACACACACACACACACACACATGCACAGAGCTGGAAAGTGAACCTCTTGAGCTGCAAAGCCTTCCAACAATCTTCTCTGACTTAAATAACATCCAAGGCACATGTTTGTAAGTAAAGATCTCTTTACATTTTTCTGCCAAAAAAAGGTATCTGTAAGAAACCCTTGTTTAAAAAACCCAAACCAACTCCAAAAGCAAATTTCAAAACTAGTCTTCCATGTGAAACCGATAATCTGTCGCCCTACTCTTTGCTAGGAAATGCACAGAGCCAGCTCACGCTGCCTTTCAGTCTGTCCACGGTCTCGCACAAGTATGCTACACTATACTCTTACTACTGGTCTCTCAACCACCCAGAACATGTGCCTTGTTAGAGTTACCCTGCAGTGCCCCACCTGCACATCTATTTCTTCTACTGCAAACCAGAGCTGAGAAGGCCCCTGGAGTCTCACAACTTACATATAGTCTCAGTGACATGGAGTCATAAAATCCCTGCCAAAAAAGAAAGGAAAAAAAAATCCCTTCCACCTAATCAAAGTGAAATTCAGGTGAAAACATGAGAAAGTGAATGCTTACCATTGCCCCTAGGAAGAGCAACACCAGACAAGGCTTCTAGGATGGAGCTTTTCCCGGAGCTCTGGTCTCCGATCACTGTGATTGCGGGCAAAGCCAGGTCTTTTTCTATTCCAAGATGTCTTAGGCTGTCGATGAGATCAATGCAGGGTCGGATCTTTTCCTCATATTGGTTGCACAAGGTATGTTCTGCTGCCTGCTAGAGTTAAACTTACAATGAATTTTCCATAATTTTAAACTAAGTTGTTTACACAAAAAAACCCTTTTAGGCATCTTTTCCGGTTCATCATTCTCTAGTAAACCTTACACACTGGCATCAAGCTGCACTTCGTATCAGTGTGCATTCTTGTACCTCTATGCTATAAACAGGTGTCTGTAAATACAACAAAATCAGTTGAGATTGGCTGAATGACCATGCTTACTAAAAATGTCAGACTTTGTAAACTATCCAGAGAAGAAAAAGAGTAAAAGGAGACCTCATTACTAAGTGTGCTTTGTTAATTTTTTTTTACTAACTGCCATTTTCTTCCGCTCGTCTACAGATGCACTGAAGTATGTGTATGCAAATGAAGACTAATCTCACTAATAAGAGAATTTAATATAGAATAGCTTATTAAATCTTTGTTTTGAAGTGTGAAGGTTTAGTTTTTGCGCAGAAACCAAAAGCATTCAACTGTAGTGTACTTAACAAGTGGCTAAAACGTTTTAGATCATGGCTCTTCTTTCTTTGCCTCATTGTAGGCTAGGGTGAGGGATGAATACGAGTAATTTGTTTTAAATGACTGATTATTTTAAATTTTTGGTACACGTGCCAGATATTAACACAGGCTCTTCATTTTCATGAAAACAAACCAAATACATTCCAGTCCTTTACAAAACTGGCCCACCTGTTGTTAAATATGCCCAGGTAAAGTGTACAAAGATAGCTTGGCCTCTTCTCTCTGTTCCTCTCTCCACGTTCCAGCCTGACTGCTGCATTTAGAAATGCGATTTTGAGAATACCACTGTTTTACAGACCCTAATGCAGCAGGCACATTCACACTTCATTTTTTGAAAAGAAAAATGGAGGTTTCTCACCACCACCTTTGTCTAAGAAAGCCACCTTTGAAAATACGTCTATCAGTCAGATGTAATCAAACAGAGCAGATTTTTCTTTGAAGATGAGAAACACAGCACACATTATTGGAGGCAGGTATTTTAAAACCTTATTGATAACCCCTCCCCACTATCTTAATTACGATGTTTACTAGCCAGTAAATCCTATTCATTCTCCAGGAACTTCATTAACTATGACATAGACTTAAACCCAATCTGTTTTCAGTGTCAAATATTCAACACAGGTTACTAATAACCATTCTTTGTATTTCTCTTGAGAGCAGCAGAGCCTCAAGCAAAAAATATCTCAGATTTTAGGATTTCTGTTCAACATTTGCTAATTGTTACCAATGAAACAGATGCACATTGCACATTAAATTGGCTGCTAGGCTGCTGCCATTCTATTTTTTAACACCTGCATTTTTTATGCCTGCAGATTAATTCTGGGAGGAATATAGGAATGTTTTCAGAGCATGCAAGGATGCAACAAGGAAGGCTAATGCCCACTTGAAATTGAATCTGGCAAGAGAGGTCAAGGACAACAGGAAGGGCTTCTACAGGTACATTGGTAGCAAAAGGAAGACTAGGGGAAATGTGGGCCCGCTGCTGAACGAGGGGGGCGCCCTGGTTACAGAGGATACAGAGAAGGCGGAATTACTGAATGCCTTCTTTGCTTCAGTCTTCACTGCTAAGGCTGGCCCCCAGGATTCCCAGTCCCCAGAGGT
>VZSC01018208.1:157477-191637 GCA_013398225.1 Steatornis caripensis | reverse complement strand
TCAAAAGCCTTGCTGAAGTCAAGGTAGACAACATCCACTGCTCTCCCCTCATCTAGCCAGCCAGTCATGCCATCATAGAAGGCTGTCGGATTGGTCAAGCAGGATTTTCCCTTGGTGAATCCATGTTGACTACTCCGGATAGTCTTCTCCTCCTCCACGTGCTTAGAAATGATCCTGGCATCCGGATATTTACAAGTGGTGATATTTTTCCCTAACCTCTTTTCTACTTTCCAAGCTTATGACGATGAGAAAGGAATAGAAGAGCATTGCCTCTTACAGATAAAGCAAATGAAGTGAGTTCCTCACAGCTGTTTAGCTCTTTAGTGTTACAGTTAGGGGTGGGGGGCAGTCTGGTGTAAAATACAGCACATAGTGTATACGATTGCCCGTGAACTGTTTAGGTGGAACTAGCTTTGCTTGTGCTCACTCCACTTATGTTCCTTTAATCTTTTCACGTTAAAAATTACTGAGATGAGCTCCTCAATTCATGTAAATTAGCACTTTCAACAGGAAAGTAAACAGTAGCAGAGGATCTAGCAGAAGAGCATTGGGGAATTTTTATTGTACCCCTTGAGGTGAATTAAACCCACCTTTGTGCTTAAACACAAAAAGATTTAATGAATAATGTATTGGGCAGAGTCTTACTGCCATAAGCAGCTCTACAAGGACTATGCAAAAATGCGACGCAGGCCGATGCCTTATACACTCTTGCACCTGTACCCATCATGCGATAGTCAGCACAGGGCACCTCAGCCCCATGGTCCATCCCCCAGCATCAGCTCTGTTGCCCAAAGGTGTCCCCTGAGCTCTGCCAGTGCACTACTGCGACAAGGCAATGCTGTGGCATGTCTTATCACCTAGGGAAACCTCACTCCCTCACAGGGAGCAGTCCTGTCTCTGGCGTCCCCGCTTCTAGCCAGGGTAACCTCTTCTTGCCCTTGGCCAAGAATGACCATCGCTGAGGAGTTACAATTTCAATTTCCCCTTCCTGGCATACTAGCAAAACAGGTTATGAACTAAATCAATGCTGTCTCTCCACTCTGAAGTATGACTGTATCTCAAGCTGTTTGAGTTTTGCTCCAGCAAGACAAACAGAGGTGCAGACACCAAGCAATGGACTGGGCAAGGAGGAGAATGGTTTCACCACATCTTGGGAATAAACGCAGGGACAACTACATAAGGAAATCTGCAGGGCCAGTTTCAGGTCTGAATTGCATCCATTGTGTCTTATGAATATTCAAATACTTCAGGAACAGCCTTTTTATAAAGGAAAATGTAATCTCTGACAGATGTATATATGTTTCACTGATGTTTTATGGCTAAACTGTATAGAAGTGAAACAATACCTTAACTTGTAAATCTCTAAACGCAAATTTCTCTGTGGGAAATCCCAGGGATATCACACGCTAGTTCCACAGCTTTAGAAAATGACTGTTGCAGTTATACACACATAAACAAGGAGTCCTTTATGCTCTGCTGAGCAGGGTGAGCGTGTCTCTCTTTCCTTCATTTTACTGCATCCCTAATAGAGCTAGAGCTAGCCCTGACAGCTAAGGGATGTGTTGCATCCCTGCCGAGGTGCCCTGCAAGACAACCTGTGGGAAATTGTATCATAGAAAACCCTTGAGCCCATGTTTTAGTACAGTGCTATGGAAGTGTTAAGAGAACAACAACAAAAAAACCCCAACAAAACCTCCCTTTTTTCCCATGGGGTTGTTAGCCAAAGGAGGGGAGGAGCAGTGCACACCATATGCTGCTGGGCTGGGCTCCCGTCTCAGGGGCATGTTACACTTTGATCCAGTACAGGAGAGCTGTGGGCACCAGCAGGTGAAATTTCCTTCACTTCTCTGTGGAAGTATCCCAGGTGTTTGGGGAAGGGCAGTCTTCCAGAAAAAGGTTCTTCTGCGTCAAAGTCCTGCCAGCCTTCCTCCAGAGATGGTTCTCAGCAGCACTGGTTGGAGCTGTGCTTGGACATGGGTTTTGTGACAGGGAAGCCTGCTGGAACCTGAACTTTTTGTGCTCCTGGCCCATTTCTCTGAAATGACATGAAACAGGACCCCAGGACCCTAGAGAAGAGGGATGAAAAAGCCCTCACACTTTGTTCATACGAGTCATCAGAGGTGAGACGGTCAGTAAAGAAGAAGAGATCACTCTAAAGCAGTTGCTGGGTGTGTGCAGAGGTGCCCTCAGGCCAGCGCTGTAGTCACTGCAGGGGTGAACAGGGATGTGCGGAACCCTGGTAAAATTTGAGGTCCAGACACTTTACATGTCTTTAAAAATCATCACTAGTTTATTTGTGCAGAAGAAGCTTTGAGTCTCAGGACTTCCCATGAAATCACCTGAATCACGTATGCCCGACTGAGCCTTTGCAACCTTCTTGTGATGAATAGAGAACAGTATAGCTTGGGTACTTGATGTAAAATGCTACCTCAGAGAGTAACTAACAATAGCCACTCATGAGGAACTCCTCATTCGGCACAGGTATGATCCCTGCAAGAGGTCCTTTCTTCTCCTGTGACACTGAGCATTTTAACACGCTCAAAAGATCAATAGCTTAACCCTAATTTTAGATCAAATGTGCACAGTGCCCAGAGAAGTGGTCCTCAGAAAAAGCCCTGCGGTCTAATCCTTTTCTGGCCCAGCTGGAGGCATTTGCTGCTTCCACACATCTGAGCCATCATGTCTTTGCACCGTACATTGAACATCCCGATCTTCTCCTATACAATATATACTGGAGAGTCCCTGAGAGCAAGTGCAAATGCAAGTGATGCTGTACTAGTACAGAATTACTAATGTTGTATTGGGCTATAACAGCTGTTTGCCAAACAACTTCTCCGCCAGCACTGTGGTGGTAGTCCTGCACACAGGGAGACTAGCTGCCGAAAGCAGCGGTTGAGCTCCTGATTTTACCAATATGGGATTATTTTTCTCTGTAATATCAGAAAGCAGAAATTACCTTGGGCGGTGAATGAGAGGAAAAGGCCTGGCCCTGCAGCGAGCTCATGAAGAGCTTGAGAGCCCTCAGTGCAGAAGAGGCCTGGCTTTGCCAGCCGTTGCATGGACTGGAGGTGGTTGTTGGGCGAAAGCTCAATCCTAAAAGCCCCGTCTGTATTGCTTTTCCTAGAGGCTGCAGGAAGGGTTGACTTCAGTGGCTTTCCACCCCAAGTCTCCTGCAGTACCAAGGGTGCATTTTGCTTCAGCTCCGTGACTTTTGACTTGCTTTTGAAGCAAATCTCGGGATTGTCCCCAGCTACAGCATTTTGCCTCGCATCATAGGAGAGACTCAGTGCATCCAAACTGGATTGCTTTTGGACAAGAGCAAGCCAGCAGCTGTGTGCCAGGAGCGCACCTCACTCTAGGGTGTACAGTCCCTGAGAGCAAACAAACCGTCATCCGAAGCAACCTCCTCCTCCCCCAGGAGCTGTGTACAGTGAGGCCACGGGAGCCTTGGCAGGGAGTATTTTGCCCCACAGATCTGTCTGCATTTGCCCGTGCTGAGGGAGCCAGACATGGCCTGAGTGAGCTGAAGGAGAATGGAGGCAGTATCTGCGATCCCAGGGACAGGCGAACCTGAGGGGGGGTCTCAGCTGTGCCAGCCCATGGGCAGCTTTGCCCCGCAACCCTGTCTGTCAAACTGAGCTACCGCTTTGTAAAACAGGTCTGACTATAAGATACTTGCACATGCATGTATGCAATGGCAAAGGGCACTGTACATTTTAAGTGAAGGGCATTAGAAGCCTGATCAGAAAATCCTTTGTGCCAGGAGAAAGCACTTACCGCAATAAATGTTAGATACCTTGATCTTTAATGCTGGTCACCTGCAGAGCAATTATGGGTGGTGTATTCGGTTAGAAAAGACAGACAGGTGAGGAGTCACATGGCAGTGGCCTCCAAAGGGGAGGTGAACATTTGGTGTTCATTCTTTTTGCAGAAGGGAGTTGCTTTTCTTTTGCTTTGAACGCATCAGCTACAGTGGCAAAGTAAGTGAGAGGTTATTTTCTGTTCTGATCTTTTTTTCTAGCTCATCTAAATAAACACACTTGTAGATACACTGAGTATTGGGTGTCCTGTCTCTCAACCAGGATTTACTGGCTGCTAGTGGAAAGAGTATTTAGCCAAGCATGACTAGCTACTGAAATCAGGTTCCCTGCCTCCCAGATGCCAGGGACTGTGAGATAACTGTGGGAGACCAGCCGCAAGATGCTGAACCCAGAGAGTCAAAAAGGGCTCTGGCTGGGAAGCTGGTGTATTATTTATAAGAGTAAAAGTTAAAGCACCCTGGTCTTTGAGGAGCTCTTCTGTGCGCGGGGGGCAGTCCCTGCAGCAGCACTGAACAGAGCTGCAATTTTTTTCACAGAGAACAGCGGAGAGCGAGCAAATGAGGTCTGCGAAGCTGGCGCGGAGAAAGATCTCTGTGTGCTGTCATCTCTGAGTGGAGGGAAACAGCTTAATTCTGTAGACAGGGCTGTTACTCTGCGAACAAGGAGACTTCTATTAGGATTGTGTGCAATGGTGTTCTTCGGAACGCAGGCTTGGGTTTTGTAGCCCTGGGAGGCTCTTATTATAGGGCTGGCTCTGCACTTTTTCTTTCTCTGCTGCATTTAACATCTCAAACTTTTCTCATTCCCTTTTCCTCCCTTACTGTCGAAAGAAGGAGCAGGAGAGATGGCTTTCTTGCTTATAGTATCCCAAGGATGGTGCCATTGTCAAGTTAAAGCCTCTGATCACTGAGAGGGTCCCAAATTTGTGTGCACGTGTGTGACAGAGCAAGCGGGGAGCCCGGCTCCCCTGACAGCGTGGCAGTTTCTCACCAAAGCTAAGCTGTGGGCAAACATGGGCCAAGTCACAAGGCCTGCCCAGTTCAGCAGCAGTCTGTTCTCTCTTCCTCCTACCACTTCTCTGCTCAATGGAGTTAATTTTCCTCAACATTACTTCCACATTGCTGCTTGGAAAAACTGTAGGGCAATTAGCTCATGCTTCCATGCAAATGTGGGGTAGATCAGTGAGGTTTAGTTGTATGCAAGACCCTGTAACTCCATTTGCTGTTCCTAAATGTTTCACACATTGGAAAATGTTGGAAATCCCCTGCCACTGCTTGCTATCCTTGCAGAACAAATGAACTTGGACAAAGAAGGTTTACGGACGATCCTGCCATGCGGTGCATTTGGGGGAGTAGTGAGGAGGGGTCTAGGCTGCTATAGTCAGGACCCTGAAAAGGATGGCATCTGGGCTGCCAAAATTACCCTCAGGGCCTTGTTGTCTTTCTTTTCTCCAGGAAAGGCACGGGTTGTAGCAGGGATGAGGAGTGAAGGGGTTCCCAACAGCCTCTCAATGGCACTGGCCAAGAAATGCCTCTGAATAAACCAGTGGGTGACATCCCCACCTGAAAATGGAGAAGATGCATATTCGAGGCATGCGTATACACCCATGATCCTGAGAGTAACAAGTTACATAGACACAGACATCCTGTGTAAAATAGAGTGGTTCTAAGTCTGTAAAATCAGTTTATATGGCTCCAGTTTTTAAGGAAGGCAAATACCTGTAGGGCCATTTTGTACATCCTCCTGTTGTGCTCCTACAGCTTACCTGGAGAACAGGCAAGATTTTTTTGCAGGCAAGAGCCTTGATTCACTCAAAGAGCAGGGGGAAGAATACCTCAGTCAGGAAGTGGAAAGGGAGGTACAACACAGGGGTTAGAAGAGTTGTCTCTTGCAGCTCTTGGCTAGTAGTAGAGGAGGCACAAATTTCCACTTCTTCTGGGTCACCAGGGAGAAAGAGCACTGCAAGCAGGAGATGCAGCACTCTTACTTTCAAAGTCTTGTTCATAGACAAAGAGGAAGCACACCTCTTATATATACATGTATGTGTGTATATATATACTTAGACATTAATTTATTGTTAGTATAATGGAAATCTTAACAGGCTAACACAAGAATCATTATTCTATGATCTAATTATTACAGAGAAACAAAGAACAATAAAGCAGGTAGAGTGCTTCTACAGAGAAAAAGTCACAATAATAGCAATAATACAAATAGAATTGTAACACACACTTCTGAGCTCACTGCTCCACTGCTCCTCTGGGTCCTAAGGTCAGTGGTTTCATGCTGGTGGTGGTGGTGGTGGGATATTACAGAGAGTTTTAAACACCTGGAGTCCTTCACAGAGAGGAATATGATGCTCGTGTTGATGGTTTCTTCTTCCTCTCCTCTTTCTTTTCTCTTTTTTTGTCTTCCTCTCTTCCTCATTGCACTTAGAGACACATACATGTGTTTGCTGACACATGTTCACACCTATCTCCTTCTTCATGGGTCTGCAGCTCCAGGTTACATCTGAATTTACTGTATGCAGTGCCATTTACACGTTAGATACTATTCTCTTGTTCTCTTTGCCCTCCCTAAAACCAGTTCTATCCAGTTCCAGGTCTACAGGTTGGGATTTTTGGTTTATTTGGTTTTTTTTTTTTTTTAAACTGACAGACAGTGAGTTGGCTGGGGAACACATTTGCCACCTCTGCAACAGAGGCAAGCAAGCTCAGTGGACAGTACAGCTGGTGGTGGTAGTGATTACGAACAATGGGGTTCTCAGCACTTTTTGTTAAAACCTCAACTATTTGTGAGTAACCTGGAAAAAATTAATTACATTTTTAATCAGAGCACAGTGAAACATGTGAAGAGCTTTTATATCATTATACCATTTCCTGCGGCAGAAGATAATCAGGGCTAAAACCTTGTATCAGCTGGCGCAGCAGTGCTTCAATGTTTTTTCAGATGGAGTAATATTAGGACTGGTATATTTCCAATTTTTCCTTTTTTTAAAAAAATGACAAAGCCTAATTATAGGCATAAAAAGAAAACAAGAGGAAAGGACTAAAATTATGATCAACAAACAATTCATATTAGAAGACATTATTTGCTGCTGGGACAATGCTTACCAAGAACGGATAAAATAAATGAGGGAAAAGCCTGTTATTTTTTGTGTTCTCAAGACAATGCTTCTCCAGGACTGATTAAGGCTCAAGTTCTTCAGAAAACTGCAGAGCTAATTGCATGGTGCCGTGGTAAATGCTGTTGCTAGGACCTTTGCTGTGCTACAATGCTGGAAAGCCACTAACAGATGAGAAAGTTCAGGGGCTGGCTTGAAACCAACTTTGGCAGCAGTCAAGCTGGAGCAGCGTGAGGTTCAGCATTGCATACATTAGTCTGCTGAGCTCCAGATTGCTATGGCTAGTTCCTGTGACCTACCCAAATCAGCTAGCTTAGAGATGAAACTAAATGGATGGCAGTAGTTTATCTTTGTTAACTATCCTTTCATATCTCCACCCAATGGCTTGAAAAGTTTCTAAGTGGAAACTAATTTGTGAATTGTAGAATCCCTTTTATTATATGTATGCCCCTTTCCTTTTACTTGAAAATTATTGACTGTGTTTCTAGATTTCCTTCTCAAGGAAATTACTGATGCCCCAGCAGAGCAGGAAATAATTTACTGCAGAATGGACTTTTCCTAACGGCTGAAGGTTTCTTGTAGAAGGACCAAATCCATTCAAACCACATTGTGCCTGCAGGAGTACCTCACATTGCACAGAAATCTCCCTCATGAATGTGGAGGAGGTGAGGATGGAGGACGAGTGGTCTTTCTCTTCCATTTTTGTTACAATGGGGATTTTCAGCAATCAGCAGTCAAAAGACTGCTGATTTGGGACTGCTGAACTCCCGTTCATTTGCTGAAAGGAATGCTTGCTTAGCTGGTGAGTGGCAACGTGGCAAGCAGAGACTTCAGCAATTAACTAAACATCCAGAGATGTGGATCGCTATGATGGACATAACCCTCGCAGAAAGCAGATCTTTGCTCCTGGGTTCCAGTTCTATCTTCTAAGTTATCAGAAGGAAAATGAGAAACTAGCTGCACATCGTGTGTTCTGTTCTGGCTGCAAAATCCAGAGATATGCAAGGTCTAAGCCTTCCACTTCTAGTCCTTGCAGGCAATAAAATCTGATCAAGCAGCGCAATGCTATTCAGTGAACCAGGATGGGAGCAAAATCAGAATTGATAAGTCAGATGTGACCTCAAAGCACTAATAACCCTTTGGGAAGTCTTACTTCAATACCTCATTCCTCTTTTCCAAGTCCAGGTTGTTATAGATCTCCTGGTCTGGGAGAGAAGGTAGAAGTTCAGTCTCATTCCTGAGAACACTTGTAGGGGATGCCCAGGAGATAGAAAGCAGCTATATAAACCATAACCACATAAGATTTACATCAGAAGTAGAAGGTTGACATGCATATTGCTTTTGGTTGAAATATAGCTATTAAAAAAGTATTTTTTTATTTTTAATGAGACCTGCAATGGAGACTGGGCCAGCCTAAACCATCTACCTCTACGTTTTTGTCTGTGGAAGTGGGAAAAAGGAATGTTCGAGTTCCTAGTGTAAAGTTTGTATTTGAGGGGGGAGAATATGTGTTTTCTATGCTGCTGAAAACATCCCGTGGAAAGAAAAAGAACAACACAAAAAACTCCCCGAAAGAGTAGAGAAGTGAAATCAAAACTTGAGTCCCAGCAAATGAGGAATTGCTGTTGCTCAAACATTGTTAAAACCACCCATGTTAATCCCATGAATTCTAGTCAGTGCTCAGCATTTCACTTGCAGCTGAGAGATCAGAGGCATGACACTCATGTATTGCTTCCTACCAGGCATTATGTGTAAGTAAAAGCATGAGCTTCTCTTTGCTTTTCTGAGTAGATTGCAGTCAGCAGGAGTTTTCCTTTAAGCACAGCCTGCCTGCAAAAGGGCGTCTTTCACTGAAGAACTTTTCCTTTCTTGTATTTTTCTTTTAAATATAGTGGAAACTTCCCGCTTTGAGGTAGGTAACATTACACAAAGAACCTAAAGAAGCAGTTACCGCTGAGAAACTGAAAATGGTACCTATTATTTAATCAATGTTTCCTACCGCTGCCATCAAATTGGACTGCCAGGGATCTAGGGATTTTTAAGACATGTCAGGACACTGGCTTTTCAATCTCTTAAATGGAGAGATAAAAAGGGGCTTCTGTGCAGGTACTTTGTTCTTTATGGGACTGGTTGTGTCACGTTCACACTGGAGAGAGAAGTGGGACCGATAGCTACTTTTTCTAATTGCTTCTATCTAAAATGTCTACCTAAATGGTCAGGGGATTCGAGGGACCTTCTTGAACACTTCTGGTGAGAAATGCTGAGCGGCAGGCTTGCGCTGGTGGGGATATTTGAAATGGGAGCCTGCTACTGGCAAAGCACAGGAAAGGAAGGTCTGGCACGTTAGAAGCCAGGCTGCTGGCTTCCCTCCCGGCCACAAGGGAACGGCTGGGTGACCTCCACCCGCGTCCGTGGCTTGCAGTGCCTGTCCACGACAAGTAACCGCAGAGAGATCGAGTACTTCTACAAACAGAGGCAGAGGCTCTGGAAAGGCACTGCTGCCACCTGCTGTGCCATTTTGCTTTTAAATACACAAACCCACGCCCTGAGCTATGGTACTGCCTGAAGCTCATGTTTTCCCATTGGATTTGCCTACTAGAGTTAGAAGAAGTTGAATTGCTTTGCAGGTTTGAACCTTGTTTCGTGGTGGTGATCCCGCATACTGTACTGACCGCCCAGAATTATTTCACAAGGCGTGGTGCAGACCACAGCACCTACCTGGCCCAGGAGAGCACAGCAAATTGCTTCCTACCCGCTGCTTGTGGTTGGCAGCATCACCTGGCATCGACAGCATTGACCTCCACCACTCGAATTTGCCTGTGGTGTAGAGCACACGACAGAGAAGGTAAGGAAGGACACCTGCATAAGAGGTCCTACACCCTATGGCCTCGCCTCCGAATAAAATTAAATGTTTAACTTCCTAGTCTTTTGTTTGTTTTTAAATCCAAAGCTATTTCATGTTTGCCCAGATTAATTTTTCAGAATTACAGTTCCATGAGAAAGCTTTTAACTCCTCCTTAGAAGGCAGCTCATTTAAAAGTGCTCAAGTCGTTTGCGCAAAGTCGAAATCCCACTTTCAAACCACCCCACTGTAAGATTGCCTCTGTTCTGAAAAGTTATTGAAAAGGTGGGACCTTTTTTGCTCAAGTGACTACTTTTCCATGATTTCTTGAGATCAGAGAGTTATTAAAGCACTTGAGGCACCTCTGTACCTACCGTATTTAAACACTGTGACATGAGCAAAGACAAACAAAGCTGATGATAGCTACTTAGCACTGCAGATTTATTAACAGTTGTCTAGATGACTGCTCTGCATCTCTGAAAAAGTGAAAACACAATGGAGTTAAAGAACATTTTGCAGTGACTTGTGCTGTGAAAGGTTCTCGGTGGTTTGATCTGTGATTCAGATGACGGGTATGCACCTTTTATGGCTGACCATTTGTAAAGAACGGAGTACTTGCGCAGAGTGCGAAGAACAGAGTAAATGTAAAGAATGTAAAGAACGAAGTGCTTGCAAAGAATGGAGTACTTGCAGCACTTGCACACTTCATGGTAACTGCTAACAGAAATTGATGTAAAATTCAGTTGTAATTGATGTAAGATTAATTGTGGCCTGGAGTAGAAGGCAGCAGCGACTGTCAGACTGCTCAGAGTTAGAGGACTGTCTCAGAGCTTGGCACTCTAAGGACTGCTGACCGTTAGTACTGTAGTTACGTTATTTTTATAATTCAGGCATGTAACAAAGGGTGATTGTAATGTAAAGGAATAAATGTTCTACCAGTAACATGAACACTGCCTGAATAAATTATTGGTGACATGAAGCCATACACTTAAGAAAACGAACACACACAAGCCATATGTCTTGGCATAGCTTTCCTCTCTTGCTAAAACACGTGTGTAAGGGACAGCAGCAGATGAAGTTTTCTTAGCCTGCAGCTGCTACCAAACCTTGGATCTTCCATCTAAATCCCTAGGTTTCAAGAACGAGGCCAAGTTCAGCATGTGTTACAATAGCTCACATGCATTTACTATTAGATGTGTAAAATACCAAAATGAGGCCCCTGACCTATGCAACTTGCATGATGAACAAGCAAAAAGAACAAAAGAAGAATGACTTTGTGGTCGGGTCTGTGTGGCGGGGCTTTTGTAGCAGGGGAAGGAGCTACACAGGCGGGTGGCCCCTGTAAGAAGCTGCTTGAAGCTCCCCCAGCTCCAGTCGGCCCCTCCTCGGTCTGAGGCTGGGCCATTTAGAGACAATAGATGGCCCTCTGGGATAATGTATTTAATAAGGGGACGAGACAAAGAAACGGACCTTGAGACCTGCAGCAGAGGAAGCAGGGTGATGTGAGGAAAATACCTATGAAGATACCGGGAGTCAGTGAGGAAGGAGGGGGTTGGGGAGACACGCTGGAGCAGAGATTCCCCTGCAGGCCGTGGGGAGAGGGCAGGCTGTGCCCCTGCAGCTCACGGAGGATCGTGGTGGAGCAGCCCGTGAAGGACCACGGTGGAGCAGATGGGGACCTGAAGTCCGTGGAAGACCCCACGCCAGGGGAGGTGCCTGCTCACGAAGCAGACCGCGGCTCAGTGCGCACCCCACACTGGGTCAGTGCGTTCCTGAGGGGCCGCACCGCGCGGGAAGGACTCCCGTCGGAGGGGTTTGTGAGGGACCGTCTGCCGTGGGAGGGACCCCGCGCTGGAGAAGAGGAAACGTGTGAGGAGCCCTCCTCGCCTGAGGAGGAAGGAGCGGCAGAGACAATCTCTGGTGAACTGACTGCACCCGCCATTCCCCGTCCCCCTGCGACGCTGGTGTGGAGAGGAGGGAGAGACATCGGGAGCGAGGGGTCTCAAGCCCGGGAAGGAGGGAGGGATCGGGGGAGGTGTTTGTTTTTAAGATCTGGCTTTTGTGCCGCCTTATCCTGCTCTGCTTTGATTGATGACTGATTAAATTGATTTTTTTCCCCCAAGTTGAGTCTCTTTTCTGCCCGTGCCAGAACTGGTGAGTGAACCCTCCCTGTCCGTGTGTCGACCAGGTTTCATTACGTTTTCTCTTCATCCCACCGTGGGGGGAGGAGTGAGCGAGCGGCTGCGTGGTGCTTTGTTGCCGGCTGGGCTCAAACCACGACACATGCATGTGGAAAAATATTGAAGCAGCTATTTAAATACTAAATTTGTAACCACCTCATCAGTAGNTGTGGAAAAATATTGAAGCAGCTATTTAAATACTAAATTTGTAACCACCTCATCCGTAGCAAGGTGATAAGGAGCAACCGTTGTGAGTCTGCCACAGTCAAATGGAGCCAAACTAATTTAACTTCTTTCGCAGCATCCCTGGGTTGTGGAGCAGCTCACAAACCAGTAGCAGGGAACTGTAGCTGTAGGGACTGGGGAGGGGGATGTGATACCAGAAAGCTGCTGGGAACACAGCAGTGACTACAACTAGGTAGTGACAGCTGTGACATGGGTAGCGATTTGGAGAACCGCTGAAGGGCTTTGACCAGGCAACATGGAGAGCAAGAGTAGACTGAGCCTGGCTGTTGGCAGCCACCCTCTTAGGTCACCACTTCTGATTTTCTCCAGCCCAAAGTCTAGAGCGCAGGACACTGGTATGTAGCTGCATAGCATGCTGTGACCCATTTGAAGCACAGCGTGTTAAGAAAGCTGCTGCTAAATGAACATTTTACTGTTGAGAAAAACGTAAAGAAAAATTAAAATATACTGGGAAGGTTCAGTCCAGGGATGACAGAGTTGATGAGGACAGTCTTCAGATCCGTAATAGACTGGCATAAAAAGAATAGCGATGAGTTATTGTCCATGTAATTGGCTTGGTCCCTTTAGGTTATTTCAGTATGTTTGGGGAATAAATAGAATTAACAGTGAAATGTTACAGGAAGCTACTCAAGCTGTGGAATCTGTCATATGGGAGGCTTCTGAAAAACAAGGAGGGGCAAACACCAGTTAAGAAAGGTCCAGACATACTTGATGTGCTTCAGAAAAAGGGAGATTGAATAAATGAGTTTTACAGTTTCCTTACAATGATGTGTTTGATTCTACAGTTAGCATGTATAATACTTAAGCTTGCATGAAGTCACTACATTTTTAAAAGTAAGTTAAACTTACAGGAAGAAAAAATAATTAAAACAAACCATATAGATTTGCAGCTTAAATGTGGTAAAATAATTCAAGTAACTTGAACTTCACATGTTAACATTGCTATTCCATGTTGTCAACATCACTAAAACCAGCTCAACAAATGTAACTGCTATTTCCATACTTCTTCTGAAGAGAAGTGACATTATTATAAACCAACATCAAGATAATTTGCTTTATTGCTAGTGATTTTATATTACAATTTAGACTAAGTTCTATTTGCATACTGTCTTTAAATAAGGGAACCAAAAGAAAACACATACTAAAACCAAATAAACAAAATCACACACTAAAATTACCAATGACAATGTATATTCACTTTCAAAAATCTTGGCATTTTATGAGTGACTTCCAGAACACTGTAACTCCAAACCAGAGTATTTTATTTCCACTTGTCATCAAAATACCTATTTGTTTTCAGCTTAGANAACAAAATCACACACTAAAATTACCAATGACAATGTATATTCACTTTCAAAAATCTTGGCATTTTATGAGTGACTTCCAGAACACTGTAACTCCAAACCAGAGTATTTTATTTCCACTTGTCATCAAAATACCTATTTATTTTCAGCTTAGAGGAAAACCTCACAGATGAAAGAAAGGTTAAAAACTGTGCCTAAAACTTATTTTACAATTAGTGTTCAGATGCTTACTGGGTTCTGGATGAAATTTACTAGAGGCATAGATATAAAAATACAGAATCATCTTTATTAATGATGTATGCATTTGTTCAGATCAGGTTTCTTGGGATACAGCCTTCTATTTGGATTTCAGCTGGCCAGCCACCGTATCTGTTCCTCTTCTTGTCAGAGTGGTTTATCTGTTAAAAAAAATTAAAATAAAACATTTGGTTCTCCATTTACAAACTCGTTTGTCAAACCTCATACTACCGAAGCTGGTAATGGGGTAGGACTGGGAAGCTAAGTAGCACATTTCACCCCTCGCTTGACATAATGGGTGAAGATTCCACGAGTTTCTCTCTTACACAGAGTGCTTGCTTTATTTATTTCCCAGATGGCTGTCATAATGTACACTAAATTGAATACCTTTTTCCTGTAGAAGCTCCATAATGTGAAGAAGATTGCAACAATATTTTTTTGGAAAAAAAAAGAACAACTATGGAAGTTTCATATGCCTTTGGATAGAGTCAGTAGTATTATCAAAGGAACTGACCTCTGTATTGGATTTTCTCATTTCTGTCTGCTTCTCATAGAGATGAACACTACTGGGCTTACAGAAAGTGAATACAACAAGGTCACAGATGCAAACAGAAATCTGATAGAAAAGTGGTATTTTAAGTCCTCCTGAAGCCTGAAGGCAAGTTATTCAGAGAAATTTTGTGATGCTGCATTTGCACAGCCAACTTGAGACAGCCCAATTTTCATATAAAACCAGTCTTTATAAAGTTTACAAAGTCCTTGAAATTTGTCCTTTCAGAAGGAAATGTAAGTCTCTGTACAGCATGTCAGGTTGGACATTTCAAAACTGAGACTCTCTAGAACCACTGGTCACCTCTGAAATTTTGTCTACAGATTATTTAGTCCTGGTGTGGTAGAAGTCAGCACTGTATGTGGCCCAGATCCAAAGCAAAGACTGACGACACATTAGAGAACTTGCTTTGTATGAGTGAGGCTTACCGAACAGAGACTACAGTTAATACAGTGACCACACAAAATCTGCACCTGAAGGTTATACCTGATATGCAGACAAATACAAAGTTAAAATAAAATGAACCTGACCTTTTCTTTTTGGATATTATCTGGCAGCTTGAAGCCTTTGGCAGCTACAAAAGCCCAGCTTGACCTAAATGTCATCTTCCATATTTCTTTACTTCCCAGCTCTTCTACTAATTTTTTGGCGTCATTTTTCAACCTAGGAAAATTTAGTGAAAAAAAGTGGTAAAAATTCGGGACCTGAAAAATGCCAAAAAAGAACAGTTGATTCATACTTCACATTAGTAGGTCAGCAGAAGCAACAAGGAAAAGTTCTGAGAGCTGTCTTAGTAGCATGCCATTAAACTCACAGCAAAATTCTTTTTCTTCCTCCTCTCTACATTCCTCAGTTAATACAACCTGTTTGTAACAGCATAGCAGAAAGAAAAATGTATCCAAAATACTATTTGATGTTTCAACCATTCTTAAATAAGCACAAGGGCATCAAACGTTTATCAGTCAAATGATTAAGTCTTTCCCTGTATAATTACCATATAATGGATTAAAAAAAAAAACCCCGAAGATTTGAAAGCACTTGAAGAATCAGGTTAAGACGCAGGAAGGAATGTGAGCTAGATAAATTTTAATTGGAGGCTGGATACCTTCTTAATAGAAGGTTGTGACCCAGAGCTAACAGCAGTGCCCTTTATGAGGACAACTGGCGCTTTTAAACAAATGTAACATTATCTATCCATCTTCAGAAGCATCAACGTACATGATATGGGCAAGCACTGAATGTACATGGAATCAAAACCTTTTAGGCAGGAAATGAGAGAACAACCCTGACTTCAGAGTGAAATTTACCATTCCTTTACATCATTATGTAATAGTGATTTTCATTCAAGCTATTCATTGCTCTGTTCCTCAGCCTGTCATGAACAACTTGCTTACCGGGTGCTTCCATCATCGTGAGTCACCATCAAAAGCAGGGATCCTTCTGGTGCATTTTTAATGAAAGTCATCATCTCTCCAGAATGGTCTGTTGAATCAATTACACAACTGATTATGCATCACACACATATCATATTCCATCTACTTTCAACTTGTTTTCACTTTTTGGCTTTGTCTATTCAAAATGAGACCTAATTAGGTCATTTTTCTGTTTACAGGCAGAGGGCCTAATCCTGAAAGGTGTAGAAAGCTGCTAGCTTTCACTGAAGGCTAGGAGAGCATGGATTGATCTGCATTTCCCAGTAGTAAATAAACATCCTTCTGAACTTCTACAAAAGCCATTTATGCCCAGGGTAAGTATATAGATGGTTTCTTATGTTTACCTCACATAATATTATACATGCAAGTAAAGCATGGAATAGCCTAGGAGAAGTCATTGCTGCTCTGTGAGCTTCCTACTACCATGCTAACTGCAGAGCCGAGTTACACACGCCACTGTACACCCGCTTTCATTAACTGGCATCCTATTCGCAGCACTAAGCTATTCATTGGTTTTGCAATTGCTAAACATACACAAGACACTCATTTTCCACACAAAAACTCTGGAGACATTACAGTCTACATACCGTATATAAAATTGCAGCCCCACGATTAATCCTAATGTGATTTCTATTCATGCATGTAAGGTCACAAGCATTCTTAAGTGGTCAGAGAATCAGCTTCCAGTGCCTCATAGCATTCTGTTTCTCCTTACTCATAGGTAAGGCAACTGTTATCGTTCAAAGTTTGGAAAACATGTTAAAAGCTATTCTTAAAGTAGATAATCTTTCTAGCTACAGGGAAGTATGTTAAGAGGCAGACTAGCATATTTCCTATGATGATTTTACAAGTAAAGTAGAACAAAATATGTCACGAAAAGAAATTCTGCTGAGTGAACTATCTGGATGTGGTACTTGGTTAAGTACTATTCCTACCAGACTGAAATAATGCGGAAAAAAAAAGACAATTAAAAAAATGACAATTTGACAGTTAAAAAAAAAAGGCAGCAAGACAATTAAAAAAAACCCAATTAATTATCTTGACCAGCAGGAGAAATTCAGCTTTTAAGGCAAGATTTGTTATCAGATCTGACCACAGCATATTTTACGAAGGTAACAGCTGTTTGTTTCTAGCTAATCCCCTCTGATAAAACAATCACAGTAATTTGAAAGAGCAGGATAATTATATAAACGTAAGTCCTTTCTTAATGCTGAAACACAAACAAACACTCTGTTGCAGTCTTTTCCCTACCTCCTTCCCACATGTCAAAAAATTTTGCCGATGTAACTTTTCCTGTTTTATCTGTAATTGAAAAAAAAGTTGTGTAAATATAAGCAAAAATTGTTAAATTCGATCAGCATATACAGCGTTTTCAGCTAAAGCTAGGCATCTCTGATTTTGTGTAACACTGTGCTTCTGAGTTTTCTTCTGTTTAAGTTTTTAAATGGGAAGGAATATGGAACATAAGTTTAAGATTTGGGAAGAATATTTTGTTTCACGTAGTCTCTGAATCATCAAATGCGACTAAAACATTTCAATTACTTTTTATTTTAAAGAAGGAATTCGGTTTCCTGTGTACTTCCATGTTTTTATACATGCATATACTATACTGGGTCACAACCGTAAGTAGGAAAATTGGTTAAGCCTAAGACTATTTGAATGAGCTTAGTACTATTCTGTGCAGTGTTTCAGATGTGCAAGCTTTCACACCATTTGAGTCTCAGTGGACAGAAACTCAACACTCATCATTGCCATATCAGAAATTAGGCATGCAAACAATTAGTCATTCCAAAGCATTTTGGTCAATATTCATCGTTAATTATGCTGCTGTTTAGATGGCTATCTTTGTTTAAAGACGACATGTACAATTGGAAATACTTGTCAAATTTCTAAATCCATGCCGACCGAATTAATTGATTCTCATTGTCCAAGACCCGTATCCCTGCTACATGACAGGGTCTTTTCCATTTGGAGTGCGTCAGCTCATTTCTAGTGAGAAGATTCAGCAGTTACTGATTCATTTCTGGCTTATCTTTGATACATATATGGTAAAATCATGAAAGCAAATTCTCTGAACATAGGAATCTAAATGGCAGGTTTATCACGCTGATGAGGGGAAAAGGTGGCAAAGATCTGTCAGTAGTAAAACATCATTCTAGAACTGGGTTGCTTCTGAGCAGAGATCACAAAAAATTGAAAAAGGCTGTTGTGAGGACCGCAGAAATCCACAAAATTCTCTCTACCTCTGTGTTGGTAGCGTGAACTTAACAGTTCTGTCTTGCTTCTTACAAAAGACCATACTCGTTCAGAGAAGAAAGAGGTATCAATATGGAATAAAAAACAAATGTGATGCCATAAGAAACTTATTGAGCACAGTCATTAGCTTGACTGATCTAATTAGAGGACATGTAGAAAATCAGTCTCACTACAAATTGGTTCAAGATAATGGACAGATTTACCTGCAGATGGAGAGGAAACCGTAGCTAAAATGACTATATGTGTGATGAAGAAAATGGATGTTTAAAAATGTGTAACATTTGATATATCACTCCTTTTCCCTCATTAATGTCGGATGCAAAGACACTGCTAGTTCCCTAGTCCTATTTGCTATAATCTTGCTTATGCATTCAGGATATTTGCCCTCTTACTCTACAGCTCTAAGCTGAAAACTAGTTTTTAACTGTTTAACTGTTATAACCAGTAAAGTTTTTATGACTCCTGGAAAAAAATAATGCAGTGGTTAACTGCGGGGGAAAAAAAATTGGAACAGATCTTGCCTATGGTAATTTAACCCAGTGACTTCAATAAAATCATGCAAGTTTAGACAAGGTCAAGATCTTGCTTAGCAATACTGAGACAAAAAAACTGGAACATGTTTTGTGATCAAAGCCAACTTGACTGTGCATCTGAACTCCTTTCTTCCCCTCCCCCACAACATTTAGGAATTCATTTCTCTCAGAATCCATTATTGAATACACTGCATCTTCTGCTTTCCAATAGCTCCTACTATAAGCAAAGACTTATACTGACAGTTTAATATTAATCACGCTTTGAATTTGTCTTTCTGTCACTGACCAAGTCAGGAAAAGGAATTTGTACCTTGGGGCAGAATTGCAATTCTCAGTTACTGCTTGCCCCTTATCAAGGATTGAACCTGAAAGTTGAGTCTTACTGCTGGAGATCATGAATATTTTTGCAATGTTACAGAAGAAGCAGTTCTTTTATCTAATAAAATACACATATACCACTTCTATGTAGACATTTTCTATTTTCTTATATTGATTATGAACATGTTTCTTTTGTTTATCCAGAAGACTATTTCTGTCAAACACAGATTTGCTTTTCTTACATTTAACATGAATCCAGTTTGCAATTTTTTCCTTTCCCTCTCCTTGCATACTAGCTAGTAAAAAAAAAACCAAACAAAACAAACATCCTCCCTGCCAAGAACCTTTCTAAATTTTTGTGGTACAAAGTTTTTTTTCTGTACAAAGTACATTTTTTCTCTTACTTACAATTCACAATGGCAATGTTTATACCTCTTCCAACATTACCTTTCTCTTCACCTATAAGCCTAGAATCAAAATAAATAAGCATCAGGAGAATGCATTTGTCCAGAAGCTCTGATCCAAAGTTATATTTACCAATCCTAAGTAACTTTCTGATGTCCATGTTTTCTTCAGTTATTTAATTCAAGACTCTATAGTAAACAAAAGCTATGGCTTAAAAATCTTGCACCTTATATCAGTCAGTTTCCTTCAACAATGCACAATGAGTCTTTCAAAATGAGCCAGACCGAGTAAGTACTTTGCACAAATTCAGCCAGAAAGATAAAGTAGGAGAAAAAACCACGATGAAATGTGGTTTTGTGGCAGTATTCTGTATGGACTATATCTACACAAAAGATCGTTGCAAGGTTTTGAAGTCACTCTGCCTGTCTGGTTTGAAAAGCTGCAAAAGAACCCGACTTTCAGGTGGTATTGACCAATCAACATACTGTAAACTCGCTATCCTGAGCCATGAATATTAGAAATCCTACGTGAAACTAACAGTTGAATGCNTGCACAAATTCAGCCAGAAAGATAAAGTAGGAGAAAAAACCACGATGAAATGTGGTTTTGTGGCAGTATTCTGTATGGACTATATCTACACAAAAGATCGTTGCAAGGTTTTGAAGTCACTCTGCCTGTCTGGTTTGAAAAGCTGCAAAAGAACCCGACTTTCAGGTGGTATTGACCAATCAACATACTGTAAACTCGCTATCCTGAGCCATGAATATTAGAAATCCTACTTGAAACTAACAGTTGAATGCAGCTTATGTAGGGAACAAGGAAAATAATGTAAGATTAGGTATTAAGAAAAAAAAAGGGGGGATGGGAGAGGAACAAAAAAGAGAGCCAAATACTGTCAGATACATTCTGAGGTTCATCACCAGAGTAGGAGACCCCTGGTAGGAGCTTAGTTGCTGCTAGTGAACCAAAATGAAACATCCTTCTTCACACTACAAAGCACTTGCTTAGATTTAAAGTTACACTGGTACTCACAGCTCATCCTCAAAACATATTTTAGCCAGCTTCGCTTTGCCACCACCACTAAGAATCCGATAGGCGTAGTTCCCAGGTGAGCAGGGAGACCAGTGATCACATTTCTGCCTTTTTGGGACTGGAGCTACAACAACAAAGATCAGAAGATGTTTTCTTGGATGTCGCATAAACAATTTCTACGCAGAAAGAATCACTTAAATGTCAACAGGCTAAGCTCAAACATACATACACAGAACCGAATCCTGCCAGTTTTCCAGTATCATGGCAAAATTATCACAGATTTGCCTGGGCTTTAAGTTATCACTGACTTTCAAACAGCTGCTGGAACCAAAAGCAAGCTTATCTAGGGAAAAATGCCTCATATAGTATGGTTTGATTTGAATCTGAAGTAATTATTTTGTGCTATTTCATGTAATAGGAAACAAGGGCTAGAGGGATGAAGGGTTCCTACCAATAGGTTGAAGTTAATAGTTATCACTCTCATTTGAAGCCCTTTTCACATGATAACAGAGTCACAGAATGAGAAAAATGTACACATTAAGCCACCCAGTCAGATTAGAGGGAAAAATAATGAGAACTTAATCACAGAGTTTGGTTAGTGATTCAACAGTTTACCACAACTGTAAAATACATGTGATAGAACCACAGCTGCAGCTGCAGCTTTGTGCTTATACGCCAGCAAACGAATAAGGTGTTCTTATATTACTTTTCGATTAATTATACTTGCATACTGGCAAATATAGGCTGACACTGTTTCTTCAAAGATAGTGTCTAAGAAATAGTCCGGACTTGTGCTAATTCATTAACTTTACACAGCCAACTTCATTCTTACAATAGCACGTAACAAATCATTTATTAGCTAACAAGCCATTTGTCATTTACGAAGTAAATACACAACATTGGAAAAAAGGAAGAAATACAACTACACACCCCTCAACATTGATTTCTTTCCAATGTCTTGAAGATTAGCAGTAGAAGTTGTTGTTGCCTCTTTGAGTATAAGAGCGGCAATGAAAGATCCCAAGTACCAAGCAGCCAACAATGTCAACAGGAACCCTGCTAATTTGACAAGATCTGCCAAGGAAAAAAAAAATAGAAAACCACAGAGACATAAAGATGTTTTCGTAGCAACACGCAAAATCTTGTATTTTGTCTGGCATTGCTACACGAACTGGCTATTTTATTTCTAACATACTGTGTTAACCACAGCCTTCAGAGATGGGGCAATAGAGTATTTGTTTCATTCCCATCTCTAACAAGCCCTTACATTTCTAAAACTTGATCTTCAAGCAAAAAACTCCCCCCAAGACTCCCCTCAATCCACACCCGTGATACCCGAAGTTCAACTTAATCCCTTGGCTCTGAAAAGTTACCACTAGAAACTACACATGACTATACAGGTTGTATGAAGTTACTATTGATTTTCAGTGATAGACAGTCACTACCGGAATATTTTAAAATGCTGACCAGAGGGAACTCCTGCCCTCCATCCTTTGGACATGCTTGGTAAAAATAACTGAAGAAGGGCCAAATAATCTCATTCACACAATGAGCTCTGTCTGCACTCAAACATGACTACAGCGACCGTTTCACCTTCTCTCTGTTGTATCACAGTTTCCATGCACTGTATTAGGAGTGCACCTACATGCTACGAAAACAACAGGATTCACAATTTTCCTGACAATGAAGAAATATAAATCAATTCCATATTGGATATCTCCTCTTCCTCCTCATCAGAAACACTAACATGCAGAAGAAATGCACCACTAATTTATGATGCCAAACAAGGAAATATTACACTGCAGTTGTGAAACACTAATGTTTTGATGTCTTGAGATACCTCCTGATCTGTAAAGAAACATGTCCTTGAACATAACAGTCCGTTAAAGTGAAAAAGGCAAATTTTTTGTTTCATAGTCCTGAAAATGAAGTTCAACAGAACCAATGTCCAAAAATATCCAATATGTTCACTTTGCCAGCCTGCTAGAAAATATTGTGTATTATCTAGCCTAAATCTTCCTCATAACAGTTTACACTCAAGAAGATATTCCTTTCCTTCTTGGAACTGCATTTTATAAATGTTAAAATTTCTGCCCTACCCCTTCTCTCGAATAAGGCCAAATTGTTCACTTGTTCTCCTCAAGTCCCGTTTTGCAGGTCCTACCTCTCTTCTGTGAATTCTGCCCAATTGGTCCACGTCTTCTACTGCAGAATGGACACGCTAGTCCAACACACAGTTTCTTGAGGCTCTGCCTCTAGTTATTCACGCCAGAAGAAAGTTTGACTTTTTTTGTTAAGAGTAGACTTTATTGACTCAGGTTCCATTTATAATCCACCATAAACACCAGATCTTTTTTCCTGTAAAGATTTTACCTCTCTAGCTACTCCCTATCCCATATTTGTGCATGTGGTTATTCCTGCATTCTACCTAGCTTTAAAAACAAAAAGCCTAACAAAACCCTGCAGAAAACACAGATAGGTAAAGCTAACAGGGAACAGTACTATCACTTGAACTCATCCTTCTTTATAACAGCAACAGAAGTAGCAAGTGGCCCTCTCTGACTCAGTCATCCTCAACAACTGAAGCACAGCTGTACTCCAGTCCTTGAACCTCCGTGAGGAAGAATGTAGATTATTATGAATATTGAAGGTTCTGCTGTAAATAATCCCAGTTTCTCATTTCCTGCATCAGAAGAAAGAAAAAAACAAGAAAAAGAAAAAAAGAGAGGACAGTAAACCCTCTTAGGATACTGATCTAAGCTTTTAAAACGTTCCGTGTCATTGCATTTAGGAGTTGCAAGTTTGAGCATTTGTGTGACTGCAAGGAAGATACTATGAGAAACTTACTGTATTTTCATCAAAGGATTAAGACCGAGACAGTAATGAATCTTCAAAGACATAACAAATTTCCCAATTATTACCTCAGTCGAAGAAAAATCTGTCTCACTCTACCACTAGTAGTGGTGCAAACCTGCACTAAAATAATACTGAAAATTACCCCAACATTTAATTCACACAGTGAATGTGAACACCGACAAAGATCATGCACACAAAGAAGGAAGCTGCAGGAACCATACAGAATGAAACTTACTTACTTTTTCTCTTTTTGAATATTAAAAAAGATACCAGATTTATACATAAAATCAATTTAATTTGTAAAGGAGACCGAGTCACAAGTTTCAAAGACAAAACCCAGGAAGAATTAAGCAAAGATTACAAGAATTTTATTTAAAGATTTCAGTGATTATTTTTTTGAGGGGGAGGGGTGCATTGTAAAGATCAAGGAGACCATCAGGCAGGTTTTGTTTTGCTTTTTCTGTTGCTGGCTTAGTAGGTTTATTTTTAGAATGCTTTTGCCCTGTTTTTCAAAACTATGGAGCAACTCTGCTACAAATAGGCTCAACACCACAGCATTTGACCTAACTGGAAGAGAAAGCATGGAATGTCTAACTTCTGTTATTATATTCCCTATTTTACTCACACCGCAAGCTTCTTAAGTGGTTCTAAAACATGCCTCTTAAGGTTTAAGGTTTATCAACTCTCCTGCACAGTTTGTACTTAGTCCTCAAAATTGTCAGAAAACGTTTTCACTGTCAACGAACTTCTGGTTTTGCTTTCTTGAATTCATAAGGCACTTGGGGATCGCATTGAAGCTACCTGCTGGGTTCACCCAGATCTCTTAGATTTACTGAGGTTACATATCCTGAACACGTATACTTTTTTGAGGACCTTTTTGAGCACCTATTGTGTACAAACCCCTACACAATAGCAGCTAAGCCATAATCTCAGATTCACCTAAGATAGTTGAGAGAGCCGAAGATTTGCTATCCACAGCAGTTTGGAGTTATAAAATGCAAAGCCCAATCTACACTCACGAAAGCCAGACTGCGCTTTTGCTGATTTTAGAGGCTATGGATCCTCAGCCCGCTACTCGGCTCAGCACTGAGGCGCAGTATGGGGACGGCGTGCTGCCGAGGCCCTTGCTGTGCTCAGACAGGTGGCACAAACCTCCCTCACTGCGTTTCTGCCATGGAGAGGTACTCGGCCAGGGATACTCAGAAGTACTTGGCCAGGGATACTCAGCAATACTCACGGTATATACTTACACACAAGTAAGAGGGCAGAGAAGAGCAGGGGGCAAGAACCCGTGCGGACAGCTGGGGTGGCGGTGTGGTGGGTGGGTGGAAGACAGCAAAGCAGAAGGGAAAGAAGATGATCAGCAGTCCCACCTTACAGCAACTCCCAGTTCCCTTTCTCCGTTGCCCCTTAGCGGCAACTAAAGCACTAAATGTAAGCACAATATGATTAATTTTGTTTTTTTGCTTAGCAGACTTAAAATCCCCACACTGCCACACCTAGCTAATACACATCCACCCGTACGCAGCAGGACTTTTAACGGGTGCGGGGAGGGAATCGATTTAAGACCCGAGCTTAAATTGCTCCAACCTAAAAAGCTGCGTGGTGTCGATCCGTTTTAAGACGTCGGCCAGGCGCCCAGCCGCCAGGCCAGGCGCTCGCCCCTCGGGTCCCGCTCGCCTCAGGGACCCGTCGGGAAGAGACCCCGCGGCGAGAGGGGCCTCGGCTCGCCCGCTCGCCCGGCCGGCCGGGCAGCGGCTCCGGGGCAGCCGCTTGCGGAGGGCGCAAGGCGGGAGTGTGGCGCCGGCTGCCTCGCCGGGAGCACCGGGCGGCGGCCCCGGCGCACGCCGCGCCACCCTCTCCCTCGGCGGGGCGAGCCCCCGCCGCCGCGGGGCTGCTACTCACATTGCCGGTTCAGCCACATCGCTCAGGACGGGGTCGCGCTGCCCGCCCCGCCTGCTGCTCCTCCTCGACCCTCTCCTCCTCTCGGGACGGGCAGGGGAGACCCCCGCCTCGTTCTGCAGCCACCGGGACGGCGCGGGAAGGGGAGCGGCCACCTGTCAGCGCCGCACCGCCCCGGCGCCGCCGGCGGCGGGGCACGGCTGGGCCGTGGGCCGTTTCCTCTGACGGGGAGGCCGCGGAGAGCAGCTGCCACCCCGGCGGGAGAGGCTCTGCCTGCCGAGAGCAGGAAGCGGCCCTGCTGTGGCCATTGCCCAGGGGAGCCGCGGGGCACCTCAGGGGAACGGAGCTGGGGACGGCGCGGGGTGAGGCCGGGGAGGCGCGATGGCCCCCTCGCCTTCTCGGCCGCTTTGCCGTTCGGTGGTGCCGGGGAGGACTGGGCGGCATCGAGGCCTCCCGTTATCTGCGTGGCAAAGGCGGTGAAGGGCCTGGTGCTCCTGAGGGCTCCGGCTGCTCCGGAGGAGGAGAGGGCACGCGGGCTTAGGGGAAGGAGGATTCCCCCGCCAAGCCACCCTCNGAGGACTGGGCGGCATCGAGGCCTCCCGTTATCTGCGTGGCAAAGGCGGTGAAGGGCCTGGTGCTCCTGAGGGCTCCGGCTGCTCCGGAGGAGGAGAGGGCACGCGGGCTTAGGGGAAGGAGGATTCACCCGCCAAGCCACCCTCCTGTTGCGCCAAGGAAATACGACCGTAGATGCCACCTAAAAAGTCAAAACAGAAGAGGTAGTGCTAAAAGTTCTTTTCCGCAGAAAGAAACCAGCTGGCTGGTGTGATCAAAAGGGAGGCCGATGCACCAATCTGGCAGCCTGTTCGGAAAGCTGTTTCCCCCCAGATCTCAAAATGAACCAGTTATTTTTATGCCTGTTGAACCCAAGCCAGAAAGCAAACAGCAAGCAAGGAAGGGGCTTTTCCTTGTGATGGCCAGGGTCTGCCTGGTGTAGCTGTCGAGAGTGTGGGGCAGGGTCCCACTGGAGCTTCTCCCTGTTTCCTCCACCCACCTCCGTGGCCCCAAGATGACGGAAGCCCTATCACGGGCACCAGCACACCGCGCCAGGCCCTTGGTTCGTCTTTTCACGCGGTGGGCCCTGAGGGTGCTGTGAGCAGGGCATTGCGCACTCTCGCCTGGATGTTTCATAAAAGCTATAAATGTTTCCGGTCCCTGGGGAAGAGGCGTTTCTTGCCTTCACCTGTGAGTAGGATATTGTAGCATCCTATAAATCGCAGGTAAAACCTGAGGGAGTAATTGCTGCTGGTTATTTTCAAACGTACTGGGGCTTGCAAATGAAAAGCAACATCCAATAAAACCTAGGCGTGTGAATAATTAAAGTGGCAGCGTGGGACAAATAGAAAATGAAAAGCATAGGACAAAAAGGAAAAGGAGTTAAGAGTGGGCAAGACAAAGTTAAGGACAACACTGTTTTGGGTTACTTTTCCAAGTACGTAATTATTTCTGGAGGAACTGTTATCCTGCAAGACGGCGCGTCAGAAAGCGATGTCTCTGTTAATAAATGATCGAAACTATTGAAGAGTGCATTTCTAGCCTTTAAAGTAGAAGATTATGGGCCTTTAAACCCAAAATACTACAGTTTGTGGTAGCCAAATGAAAAATTCTGCTACTTTATTAAAGCAAGGAAAATTAACTAGGACTTGGGATAGTTTAATTTTGAAATAAATTTATTGCATGAGCATTGGTGGGTCAGAGGCTCCACAGACAAAAACTTCAAGCCCCTCAGAGCTTTGTAACCACCTCAACACCTTACACTGAAAAATCCCATCACTGGCAATCGGTGTCTGTTGGATAACTGCTCATTCACCTGCTTTTACCCCCAAGAAAAATATAGCAGGTTACTTCATTTTCGTTGTTGCCTAAACTACATTGCGCTACACCCAGGCATTTGCTACAAAATCAGACCACACAGTAATTGGTTCACTTGCCTGCCAAAGCCCAGGGGCCAGTGGTCTCTAGCTGAGGGGATTTTTAAATACCAAAGACTAGGAAACTTTAAAAGGTTTTACTTCAGGCATATCAGTTCTGTGTCTGCAAAAGAAACGCGATACTGTTCTTTCTTTAGTAATTAATCAAAGATGTGGGATGCAGAACACTTCTGAAGTATCATTATTTCTGTTCATTCTGTAACTATTCATTATGTCATTTGAAAGCTTAGAGGAAAAACTTTCAAAACATTCATCTTTGCTCTCGATGCGTGTGAGGCTGTAAGACCCTTTGGTGATAAGCAGCGCAGGAAACAAACAGCTCTTGCAGACACTAAATGGAATACGTGAATGTATGTACACAGTGCTTACGTGTTAGACCTGTCTTATCATCATAAAAGCCAGAGCCCTTAGAGAAAGTTCATGGGCATTTGCTAACACTGTAAACTTACAGCAGAGCAAGTTCCTGCTTGCCCTTTGAGCTGCTGGAGTACCTCCAGAGGTATTTTCTACATCCACCCCAGTTGGCTAACAAATTAGCAAGTGTCATTCCAGTCCGTGTAGCTATTTAATTTACATGTTTTCCGCTCATCCATAAATGGCCAACGATGTATTTTGAATCCTGCTAGGATGAGTTAAAAGAATTTACTGATTTAAAATGGAGGCAGGGTTCGTAAGCCAGAGAAAGAATATTGTACCAAATCTTCACTCGTAGAGGTTACATGGCACTTCAAGAGCTACTAGAAAAACTAGACCACCTACACAAAATACGGAACTGATGTTTAAGTTAACTAATTTTACCTAAGACTTGGGACAGATAAGAACATGCACATGGACAACAGGGGTAGCAATGTGGAAGAGCAGCTCTTTAAGCTGCCGTAACTCAGCTGTGCTTCACCGTATGTGCCTGTGCCCATAACTGAGGTAGAGAAGCTCAACATCCTGAATTGTGCTAGCGTGAAGAGTAATGTGGAGAAATAGAGATTTAATGTATATTTTAATACAATGACTTTTTTTTCCTGGTATGGTTATGAAACCCAGGAGAAAATACTTGTAACAAGATGACAGCTTTTAGATACTTCTTTTGTGGGTATATTAAAATCTTAACACCTTCCCCCCAGATATGCAAAAATGGATCATCTAACAGAAGGCAAAAAGCAAGCAATGATTACTTTCAGTTGGTGAGCTAGAAAACCAGTAAAGCTAGTGAGTCTAGCTCCCAGGACGTTGTTGGTCTGTTAAACAACCTTAAACACATTAAAAATGTTTAAGGTGGGGCATATTTGTGTGCTTTGCTTACACTTCGTTAATCCAGAGATACACAATGAAAAGCTATTCAGCTGCACTTCATCCAGACAGATGTTGACCAGCAAAGTCAACAACCCTACAGGATCTCTGTTGTATGCTTTCTTGAAATGCTGCTGTCAGCACAGTCATTAGGCCTACAGGTTCTTATTAGCACAGACCTTGTGCAATCCCACATGGTCTACAGCCAAATCTGGATGTAAACAATTCTGTAAGCCCACTCAGCCAAGTAGAGATTTACCATAGCGCGCTGGCAAGGTCCCTCCTATCAGCAATCCCAAAGCACTTGTAGCTTGACAGCATCCTGTGGTATGTCCTGGAGCTCTTCCCTCGTCCATTCTGCCAACACCTGGTTTCTCAAGAGGGACGTGGGCTGATGCCGCCGTGACAGGCTCAGGTCACTCGAAAATGATGCTGAAGTTTTAAAAGAGCAATAAACCACAGTAAATCCACTTTTGAAGTCCAGTCTGCGTACACAGCGAGAGCTGGGCTTCTTTCAGAGCTGTCCTCTAGAGAGGGGGAAGAGAGAAAAAAAGTATCACCTTACCTGTGTGCCAGGATGGCAACAGACGTGGGCAGTCACAGCGGGTGGATATTGCAAGACGGTGTGGGAAAAAGGTGGTACAAGTTAGTCCATGAAAGGGAATATATGAGCAAACTAGAAAACTGTGTAAAAATACATCAGCAGTTAAAAATCAGTATAAAACACCAGCTTAGAGAATGTCCAAGGCATACAACAATAAAAAAAAACCTCACACAGAAAGAATATGGAAAGCTGAAGTTGATGTTAAGGTTACAATTAAAAAAAATCCAAACAAAGGACACGTAAATAGTATTCTCACGCGTAGTACTTCAGAACAGTGCTGGGTGCATGAAAACAAGTTGAATACCACAATACCTTGTTTATTCATAAGAAGTAGTCTTCTTTAGCTAACAACTATAAAAATCCGATATGCTAATATTTATGTTTACACTGGCTGCATAGATTCTCATAGTTTTTACAATGACCTGCATTTCTTAGGAAATGCTATTGAATTTCCTAGAAAAACAAATGATGAGTCAAGGTGTTACCTGTAAAGCCTCTAGAAGGAAAAAAAAATCAAAATAATTTATTTTTAAAGAGGTTTTTTTGGTGCAGAAAGGGAAGAATCAACGTTAATGTTTACAGTTTTAGTGGCCAGCAGAGTTACACGTCCTGAAAAATCACATCGAGCACTTGAATTGTAAACCTTCATGTAATTGTCTGTACTGCACTGTGGTTACCAAAAAAGCCGTATTCTTGCAATAAAGTCTTACTTTTGTGTTTCATACACAATCTTAAAAGGTGTTTTGTCGAGATGGGCCAGCTTTAATGGGGAAAGACAAGCAAGACAAGTGTGAATGAGCACACACTTTTACAGTTTTGGATACAATAAGCCTGAAGCACAGAGGGTGCTCTGATGATGACAGTGGTTTCAGAAGTGTAGGAGAAGTTTAAGCGCAAGAAAAAATGCGAAAATTTGTAGGAGTACCTGTGTGAGCAGAGCTGTCTAATAATAGTTAGGCTTTACCGAGTATCAGGGCAGTAACACGCAAAACCAGCCAGCTTTCCAAAGCGTGAAATAAAAACACCGTATCAAGCAGTTGGTGCTCATCTGTCTTGCCTGAGCAATCCTCTAAGTTTATCAACATGCATACACCACGCTACCTTTAATGATAAAAGCTCAGGGCTTAAAAATAACAGACTTCTTAAAAGAGCATTTTAGGGGGGAGGGAATAGGGATATTACCAAGTGGTCAGGAGGCCCCAGGTTACGGATCTTTTTAGGTAGGATATTTAGAAAAGAGAAAAATTGGGAGTACTTCTAATGCACTTCAGCCAAGACAACCGAGCATGCTGCCACAGGGCTCGTGCCGTTCGCCAAACGAGCCACGCGCGCCACCTGCCGGGCTGCGAGCGGCAGCGCAGAGCGAGCACCGCGGCCGGGGCGGCGGGCTGTGCCAGCGACACGGGCGTTCCGCTTGTGCGCCTTCTTGGGGTGTAGCTTAGGGCAGCAGGCAGCAACGGTCCAAAGTATTACTCGGATCCATTCCAGATGATCAGAAGATTCATCTTCTCAAGTTAACGTTTTCTGTGCTCGGTTTCTGTCCAACGCTGAAATAAATCGATGGAAAGCAGAAGCAAGAACGTCTCAGTTGTTTGGGTGTAAGCAGGAAAAATCACCTGGGAGCTAAACTTGCCTGCCTCCTCCCTTTCCCTCGAGGTTCAGGTAAGATCGAGAGCAGTTCTGCCTTCTCTTCAGAGCTGAAGCCAGAAGCTGGAATTGAAAGACCCAAAGTACTGGGAAGAATTTGGATGGATGTAATTTACCAGCTTGGAAGTTCACCTTAACAGGATTTAAAAAGACACACTGAATAGGTTGAAAGAATTCATCATTTATTTTAAGCAGCAGAAAATTTGATTTTTACATAGTGTTTATCTGAAAACGGCAAGACCTGAAAGCACAAAATATAAACTTTTGGAAAATTCAGTAATGAGGCTTGACAGTAAGTGGGACAGACATCCTAACATCACCTGAAGACTGAATTAAAAAGACTGTACCCCTTTTCCTTTCAGTCAATGTTACATCTCATCTATTAAAAATAAAAAAAAATCAGGTGAACAAATGCCTCTACAAGATGGAACACTTTCCTTAAAGGTGAAATCCTTTCCACGCTTCCTAAAGAAATATCAGGTAACAGCCGATGTAGTGTTAGAGTCTTAAAAGGTTTCTGCATCTCCATATAAAATTTTCAATAAAAACTGTGAACTGCCTGTTTCAGATAAATCTTATTTAAACACTCAACCTCGTATAGTTTATGCACACACAGAGTATTAGCTAGCAAAGCAATTTTTTCCAGGACATATTGTAGTAATCCATGCCTTGGTGCTATCAGTAAATTGTCAGTACAGCTTCACAACACGACTTTCTCAAGTCCATTTTTTCCCCCAGAATTTTCTGAAGGACAGCTGTGCCGCAAATACAGCCATCTAAACATTCAGCTATATAATTCCTCTCTAACAACACAGGAATAAACACACCCTTTGCAGGTTTGACATGGCTCTGTGAAAATTTCCCTCTTCAGAGGGATGTGATGAGAGGATGGTTACAAACCGCAGCTTATTCAAGCTGTAAAATCGGAGCAGGCTGAGTTGCTCAACTGGAAAATGCAGAAGTGTCTCAGACAGCAAGAAGAGCCAACAGGCAGTAAGGGTCTGTGCTTGGTGGTAGGACAAAAAACGGCAAGGCCTTCAAGTAAGGGGCTACCATCTGCTTGAGGAATGGCACTGTCTCTCACAGCTCCTTGTGGTCCTCCCCTCCACCTCTGTATTTCATAAGGACAGAGAAAAAGGAAAATGTACAGGACCAGTAAGGAAGACCAAGTGGTTAAGTATTTCCAAGTGGGAAGTGAAAGAGGTCTAGGAAATATAGTCAAATGAACATAAGGTTTTTCTTGCACAGAGACAAATTCAGGGGCTGCTGACATAGATGAAGTTCTGGCTCTAATTCTCCTCCTAATACTAATGCAAGTCTTTTCAACTTAGAGTTAATTTCTAAAGCCTTACACACTACTTTAAAACAAGTCTGAATAGTCACCAAGGAAAATGTATCTTTTGTTAGAAGGCTGAATTTTGGATATAGAGGTCTTTAGCTTTTAAGAATTTTTTTTTTTTGGGGGGGGAGGGGAATGAATGGGCCAGAAGACAATCAGAAAAAAAAAAAAATACAGCCAGTGAATTACTAGGACACCAGCAATACTAAAATACATTAAGTGATTTCATCAATCAAAAAAAAAGAGAGAACACTTATTGAGGGCTAGTTCCTTTTAAATGCTGAAAATTACCTTCTGCATTTTACTTTTTGGCTACCTTAAAAGAAATTCTGCATGTGCCTTTGTAGTCCAATCTAAAATTCCCAGTATTTCAAAAACTATCTGACCACAAAGATCCAGCCAAAGCCTAGATACAGTGAAAAGGGAAAAAAGCGCAATCACAAAACATTCTTATATTACTACTGTCCAGTCACCGATGTCAGTATGTTTTACAATAACCTGTTCTGTTGCTTACAAACAGACTATTGCTAGGGATGAAACATATCACTGTGTGCTTTGTTATACGGAGAAGGGAATTTGCAGTAACTGGCCAATGATTCTATTTAAAGATGATCGTGCCCCTTATTCACCTCTAAGTGGATAATTCCCAGTAGCAGCAATAGGCACCTTAGAGTACACTGGCTTTCAAAACATTCAGACAAGTGAACCCTTACCAAAGAAGCCAGGTGACTGGCATTACACTTCCAGCAGCTTGTCAGCAGCTGCAGTCACTCTCCCATTCTGCGCTACCAAGCTGCCTCAACCTTGGTCTGGAATTCTGATAGAAGACTCAATTATTTAGCATCTCCATATTTCACACCACCAGCCAGCACCAGCTCGCCGTAGCCCCTCTGTCAGTTAGTGCAAGTCATAGCAGTGGCTTTTGTGGTACAGGTCTATCTCATCCAGGGGTTCGGTTGAAGCCAACAATTATATTTCAGATAATGTTCCTGACGAGCCATTACCAGAACTCTGGATTACTCACAAGCCTGGCCTAATGTCTAATTAAGCCCCAGAAGCCAGAAAATCTGACTGGCTCAGAAGATCGCTCGTATCCCATTACCAATCTGTCTTCACTTCCCTGAACAGCAGCAAGAACTCCAGCAGCCAGAAATGAACAATTTATCAATCAGAGGGTCAAGTGGCCGGAACCAATGTCTTGGTAAATTGTACAGACCTTTCTTAAAAGGATCAATCCGTTATGCTCTTAAAATTTCTAATGAAGCGAAGGGTAGCTGACTTATTTCTCTTTCGGTAATTTCCTTTACTTTCACCTCCATCGGTCATTGTACCGGCCCTCTTCATTATGCAGCTCATATTACTACTTATATATATATGAAGCTCGTGTCTGAGATATGACAACCAAGCAATTTAGTTGTCAGAAACCTCTACAGAAATCAAAGCAGCTTCCAGCAGCACAATCATTCTGGATTATCAGAAAACTTAAGAACCACTCTCTCTCCGAAAACATGCTGTGTTAAGCAACTCTCATAAGCCTTTTCATATTTAAAAGGAAAAGGTTAGTACACAAATGGTTCATCTGATACCCAGCAAGTAGGTGGGTAGAATACACATAGGGTGACTTTAGCTGATAAAGAGTTAATTGTTGTTAAGCAGATGATATGTTAACAGGAGATACCAAAACCTATAGCTCTGGGGTTACCACTAGTTAACCTGCACGGCATCAAAGCTAAGAACTGGAACCGTACAGCTGCCTTCATGTATCGCATTTAGGTTGATTCAACATACAAATCCTAAATACAGCCTCTTTCACCTTAAAACCAGAACAATTCCCTCTACCTAACTTCTTTTATGGAACCTGAAGAAAAGACATATTAAAATTCTTCATCTATTTTCGTCAGCATTTAAATTGAGCCAAAAAGCCCATGATAATATTTCTAAAACTTGTGAAGGCAGTGGGATAGAAGTAACGTATTCCCATGCCTGAACTCAGGTTTAACTACTTGAACTCAAATCACACATCTTCAAATCCCTAATGATTGAACTGATAGCATCAATTATCTAAAAGGCTGCATCCAATAAAACATGGCTTTTTGACATTTTCATGGTACATGATATTACATTCACATTAGGAAAACACTGGTTCTGCAAGAAATATGGATATGTATGCAAAGAATGCAAGGAGTCCTGTGATGTGTAGAGAATGTTCTCCAGCACCATCTTTACTCAAAGTTCTCGTTTTTGTGCCCCCCCCCCCCC
>VZSC01018208.1:127048-156219 GCA_013398225.1 Steatornis caripensis | reverse complement strand
TCAAGGGAACAACTTCTTGTTATAACATGTACTAAAAATTCTAAGACACTGAGAGAGATACATATGGAAAACAGGGAGAAAACACCTAAGCTCTACAGTTTCTTACATTCCTTATAATTCATCATTTTTCTCCTCTTAAAAACTAAGAGGAAGAAGAAGGAGGAGGCAAACCCCACATTTCCTCCTATTTCCAACTCCTAATCCCAAGAGAAATAATTTTCAGATGTTGGATCACAGCACCAATTATTTTACTCTACTCAGCCAAGCAATCTGAAAGTACAAGAATTCAAAAGGAAAGAAAACCACAGGCACTTCCAGTTATGAAGTGAAATATACAAGTTGGTTTTCAAAAAAACCTACAGCGCTTTATGTTCACACACATTACGCACACCTCTGTAAAAGCACCATTTCTGAAAAAGAGAAATCTTTGCTTATTCCACGCAGAGCCAGATGCAGAGGCAGTGTGAATCAGAAAGCTGTATGAAGGGATTATAAGCAGAAAATTTTCTAGGCAAAGGAGTGGGAAATTCAGAGATAAGCTTCTTTTTTTTTCCCCCTCCTTGTTTCCCACACAGATATGCAAACTACTCTGCTACTGACACGCAACGGAATCTTTTTTCCTTATTTTTTTGTTTTTTAAAAGGAAGATAACTAACAGATATCACTGGACTCCTCAACCTTGCATTATCTTTCAAACCCACTGTGCCAGTGTTACACAAAAGCGATGAAGGTCCTGCAACGCTCACTGACTAGATACAAGAAAAAAATTGTCCTATCTGCAAAGAAAATCCCATGTTCTGACCTCAGCACTAAGATCTACGCTTGCACAAAGGAGGTCTGGTCAAATACATTCTTCCGTGCTCTCTCCCACTATTATTTTCAGTGTTACCATGTTTGTTCTCAGCCAGTCAGCATACACACTTTCGATTTGCTTGACACACTGGTGAAGCTAAGCTAAACACCTCCAACTGCTGTTCAAGTTGGAAACTGAGCCAGCACCAAGACTTTCACTTCACGGTCTGTCCATCGAGACAGATGCTTTTTTCCCTTGAACTTCCAGGTTGCTAGGCTCAGCCTAAAAAGGTTGTCTTTCTCATTTTGTTGTTTCCTTTTTGTTATGTGCTCACTAGAATACAAAAAGAGATGGCAGAAAACGGACCTTAGCTTTATCATCTGTCCGTACATATGCAGACCAGCCTTTTCTAAATATCAGTCATCCTCAACTCAAAAAACCCAACAAACCCCATAAAACCTCTCATTAGGGGGAAAACCGAAAGGCTTTTTTTTGTGCACCAAAGTGGAAAGTCACAAAGTATTGATTTTTATAAAATCCACTGCCTCGAACCCAAGGAGTTGCATTTGGTTGTATGGAGCGTCTTGTGCTTCAAGATCAGTTCTAAGCCACACGCTTACCGGTGGTAGCGTCCTTGTAAATTAAGAGAGGTAGTCTTGTTTTACACTAAGGCTGAACAAGTTTGTTTCCCAGTTTTCACCCCTTCAAACTATTTTGTAATGACACTCAGGAAGGGCAACCCTCTCAAGTGGCAGCAGTGATCCTGAGGAAAAAACTCCACAAGCTAACATTTCTTCTTGACCTCACTTGCTTTTCTCTGCTGCTTAAGTCTGACCTTTCTCCCTCCCCCACACCATGAGCAAAGTTTCAAAATGAATTGATGTAAACAGAAAGCAGTATTCATTTAATGCAATTAATAAGAAAGATTTTTTTTTCTCTTTTTCTACAGTCAAGGCTGAAATCGTTAGAAAATACTGACAGCTCCTTTTTTTATGAAAGACGGATGGACAATTTTGTTCAGACAGTGGAAGAACACAATGGTGTGTTTTTTTTTTTTTTTTCTCCTTTTTTTTTTCTTAAAAAAGAAGGTACTATTGAGAGCATAAAGGCTCATTGTACTGCAGTAGCAAATCCAGTACCATAGCACTTAAGAGGTGGTTAACAGTGCTTTGGTTCAGAATCAGTGTTAGAAAATAAAGCTTAAAAAGTTATGATGCGGGATATTTGGTGGGATTTCAACAGCAATTTGTAATGAACGTAGAAAGGACTGAGGCATTTGCTTCTTCCCCTTGGCAATACTTTGTTCTTCATTCTGTTTTAAGTCCCAGGTTTCATGACCAAGTGTCTCATTTCCATCGATGACGCACTAAGGAGGATTCGTCATTGACCACGTCATTGTCGGTGTAGCGATGCTGACACCGTGGTGGAATAAGCAGCAGGATGATCAGTACAAGGAGGATAATTCCACACAGGCTCATGAGAGCATAGGATGCAATCCACAGCACTGGTTCATGGAAAGAAACGCTAGAAACACAGTTGCTTGCAACATCTGCTGTTGTGAAAGGGCCTTCAATCTCAGATACTGGAGAGCCATCAACTTCTGAGAAATTACAAAAAAGAAAAACAGTAAGTCTATAGACACCATTTAAAAGCAAACGGCAAAAGATGTATCCTTAATGCCTATATATCCCTTTCCCTCCATCATCATACATCTCAGCATACTCATGTTTTATTGTATTTCTCATTGTAATAAATACGCTAGTATTCCATGTTTGTAAAACGGGAATCTGAACCATAAGGAGACCATGAAACTCCCACATCTACACAGGCTGTCAACAAGAGAGCAGACACTTAAATCAAGTCTCCCACAGCCCAAACTAAAGCCCAAGCCACTGGATCCCATTTTCTCTCCGGACTTACCTTTCAGAAATGTCAATTTAACAAAGTTTAAAAATCGCACAACACCTATACTGGAGCAGGTCAGAGCCTGGGCACGTTTTGTTTGTTTCTGGCATTTGCGACAACTGGAAGAGTACCTCAGATGATTCTTACATCTTCTGTGTTTGCTATCTTCCAGGGTCTTAGGTAACAGCATGCAGGATCATTAGCTTCACAGATACCTTAAAGGACTGTATCCTAAACACCAGGTGCAGGGTGGAAAGCAGCACAGATACTCTTGGTGAGTGGAGGTGAAAATTCAGAAGGAAGAGGAGGTGAGACGGGTGACAGCTGTACAGAAAAGGGGAGCGGTGGAGAGGAAGGTCAACGTCAGGAGTGAGGCACTGGGACATGAAGGGCAGTGCTGTTGGGCAGGGACGGAGAAGCCAACCAAGCAGCTGGAACAACTGAGATGACAAAGCTAAGGCACGAAGCATGACGGGGTGCCCTGGCAGCTCCGTTTTCGAATGGCCATCCATCTCGGTAATGTCACAGACTGTGTGACTTGTTTCATTTCCATCACAACCCCTTACTTGTTAAATCAGTATTTGCTAAAACGGGTTATGCTGCCCATGGTTGTCACAGTAACCGTGGCAAGCACAGCAAAGTTCCCCCGAGTTGTGGACAGGGCTACGCGTATTCTAAAGGCAGAGCAAGTGAGTTGCCTAGGGCAACAAAATATTCAGAGCATTTCACATCTGCAGGTTCCCTGGGCAGGGAAAGATGGATACCTTTTAGCTTGCTTGGGGCAACTAGGAGCCTGCAGTTAGTACTGTCTGTGCATTTTAACAAGTCTTCTGAACAGTTGCAATTCACTTCTCTAGTCAGATACTTCGAGACACATTTGTGTATTTCTTATAAAGGCGTCAGTTTTAACCTTCCTGCTTCATTTCTTGTTCATTTTACACACAGACAGACACACTCTTGCCAAATTGTAAGTGATCCTGCCTACTGAAAATAGTAGCTCAGATTTACATCTATCTTAGACGCGACTCCTGAAAGCATGTTTAAAGAGATTAGCATAAAATACCCTTTGGAAGGAATACGGGAGCCTGGATTTTGGAAAGGCAGGAAAGTGGCCTTTAAGGTTCTTTGTGGAGAAACAAAAGCAGAACAGGTGGGCTGCTTTACCTGCAATTTACTGGGAGAGATTTTAGTTGGCATTCAGTTCCTGGCCTCCCAACACCTCATATTATTTTAAGGTTGAAGTCTCATTAGACTTAATTCAACTTAATTGCGAGCTGCTGCTGAAAGAGACAGTCCTGCTCGCACTCGCTCCTGTCCCTCTCCGCCTCTTTTGTATTGGCGCTAGTGACTGGTAGGCTGCAAATGGGCAACTTGCTGATCTGGTGGAAAAGCAACCTGTCACAACAAACAAAATGCCCAAATGAGGAATTTTCTGTAGGACCACTCGACTGAACCAACCCCTTCTCCGGCTGCAAGTGGGTGAAGACTCCTTTAGCAGCAGTACACTGTCAGGGCTGCACCCACAAGCACCCTAGCGCCGGTGAATACCAAACACATACTCTCACAACTCATCAGATGGTAATAAACTGGCCTGTGCACCCTATATCGTCAGCATATCTTCGCCAAGACACTGCTGTTACATATAGATGGTAAGGCAGCTGCACAGTCGTGGACAGACTTGTAAAAGACTACGTAGAAGGTCTGTGGCAGAAATCCATTTTGTTCAGAGTCTCAGAATCGCACTTTGTCTACTATGCAATTGTTTCTTCTGGACATCCTGCCCCCTCACACCATTCCATCTGTCTCTATGAAGTCCTGCAGCAAAACCGAACTACACCATATTTAATACTAACGTGAAACGCAAGGCGTAAGTATTACTACTTAGGAATTTAGTATTTCGAAGAATTTAAAAAAAAAAAAAAGCAGCACAATTTTCCACCTTGGAGATAGCTTTGAAAATAAACAGTCCCTAATTACCCATTATTTGGCTTGAGTACAAGAATTACTTCTATTAAAAAAGGCAATACAAAACAGTTGCCATAGTGGCTGACATTTTAAATTACATTTTGAGAATGCTTGATAGCAGCACAGCCTCTGCTTTCTTCCCTCCAAAAAGAAAAGTTTTCCCTCACCCTCTTCCACCCCCAGAGAAACTGAGAGGAAATCAGAAGAGGGGAAATTTACCGAAATTGTTCAAGCAAGCCCTTAACACGCAACACTTAGCATATTACACATTAGCTGTAATAGGATAGTTTGGCATATTTTTATCAGGGTGGTAGCTACCTACAATAAGTTCTTGACCTTGAATAAATGGGATTTTCTTCATTATGGATGACTACAGAACAAAAATATCACCTCTAGAAAAATGCTATTTTATATCATTTGTATAGTGCTGCTTGGAAGGGGCCCCTTGAAGTCACCTAGTCCAGCCTCCTACTCAGAACAGGACTGTCACCATCAATGGATCAGGTCAGCCGCAGCTTTACCCAGCCAGGTCTTGTAAAACCCTGAGTATGAAGACCCCGCGATCCCTCTGGGCAGCCTGTTTCAGTGCCGTACCACCCTCCTTGAGAAGAAGAAATTCCTCATGTCCAACTTGAACCTTCCTGAATGTAACTGGTGGATGTTGCCCTTTGTTATGTAGTTTCACTTGCACTCACCCTTGGCTTGCATTCAGCTTGGAGCCCACCATAATCCCCAGCTCTTTTTCCACATTGCTGCTATTCAGCCAGTCCCTTCCCAGACCGTACCCATGCATGGTGGTTTTCTGCTGAAGGTGCAGAATTTTGCACTTCTGTTCACTGCAACTCTTGAGGTTTCTGCTGCCCAGTCCTCCAGGTTGCTAAGGTTCTTCTGCACTGAAGCTCTGCTATTCACCATGCCATCCATTCTCCTGAATTTAGGGCCCACAAATTTGAGTGCATTCTGTCGCATCACAGTTTAGTGTAGAAGTCATTTATGATTACAGTGCTTGGTGCATTTCTTCCCTAAAAAATACCCAAGTCATGCTCCTATGATCGTCTCACTTACTACAAAAATACTAGGGGTATAATTCTGCTCAATGCCGAGGTAGTGTAAGGTTGGTTCACGCATACTAACTCGTTGATCTGAATATCTTGTCTCAAGAAGGGATCTGATCAAAAACCTTTCCTAGTCATCCTGTAAAATTTCATCCTGAAATTATCAACAGGCAACTTGAAACAATTTGAAATTATTAACAGGCAGAGTAAGTCTTAAAGGGTTTCACATATTGAGTAAAAAGCAAATGTCTTTTTCTGCTACACTGGAATAGCTTCCCACAGCCTTCTGTCTAACTCTCCTCACTCTTGGAACATCCTGGAGAATGAAAATGGTGCAAGCAGAATTGTGGGATAAGCCAGTTCTCATCTCTAGCCAAGTCTCAATAGAAACTTGGGAGTTCTAACTTGGGAAACTTTTAGTCCTGTTCCCAGCATTTTTGTATTCAGCACATACCCGTTTAACATCTTACAAAACACAGGCTTACATTTAGTGTTAACACTCTATTGTAAATGAGAAAGCATAGGTCATTGCAAAGCCACACCAAATGGTCTTTTATATTTCTCTATTTATGAAGATTCTGTGCCACCAGTAATTCAATTTAATTTATGCCTACGAACAGACTAGAAAGCTCCAAATAAATTACATTAATATAGTTGCTATGGAGGACATGGCTGGCCTCCACAGGAAGCCAGTTAGCAGCTTAATCCCTCACACTGCACTGACTGCTAACCACTCACGGTTGTGGTTTTCTGATGAAAGTAGTGTTAAATATGGAAACCACAAGCTGTGAAGAAGTGAATTCAGAATAACTGGCACATCCAGCAAAATGTCATCTGCCCTGTGTGAGTGGAGTCTGACAAATCAGTGTATCTTGTCTCAGTCAGTGATTTGTCTCATCTGATTTCTCCAGAAGCTAAGTTCCCATGATGCTATGTTAGAAACATGCACAAAACATGGACATAGAAACAAGGAGGAAATGCGTTCTAGCACCAGCTGGGTATCGTCATGTGCGCAAGCTCATGTAAATTCAGATTTCATTTCTATTCAGCAAGCTCAGTTCTTCCTCTCTAGGTGAGGTTGCAGAACTACATGACGTGGCCAAACTCTATGCTTCTATGTGGCAATATTAATGTTAAGGTGTTATTATGGTTCCCTGGCTTTTTCCTCAACAAAGACGTGCTGTCAAAGCAGTTCTTATGAGCACCAGCTGGCTCACACCCCCTGCTGACTGCGTTTTGGTCAATATGTTCTGTCAAAATGCCCCCTCTTCTCTCCATTAATGGCTGCAGTGTGGCAGGGACAGCAGACAGCTCTACACTTGCTAAAATTGCAGTCAGGAAGCGCAAGGAAGAATGAAAGGCAGGAAAACTTGGCCTGCAGTATTTGTCTAGTTATACTCTCCTTCCAGATGCATTCAAAATGTGTCTTTCATCACTGCATGGCACCTCATAGAGGTCTTCATTAAGCAACTCACATCAATATCCAGATTTTCTTTCATAGCAAGCTCAAAGATGACAACTTTGAACCCACTAACAACAGAGAGATTAAAAAAAAAAGAAAAGCTTTTAAAACGCCCTGGAGCTACAAATCAGCTAGCTAGTATCTCTTTTTTTTTCCCCTCAATTACCTGGTTGCATTAAGCACTCAAGTACTTACTGCCCTTACCCTCTCTAACGTAAATACTAGAGATTAAAGAAGCACTGTCAGTAGTAGTCTGTTTTTCAGGGCATAGACCACTTCTGTTTGGGACAGAGACTTGCATACAAGCGTGTGTCCTTTCCCCCCCTCCCACTTCTATGTTCTGCCGTGCCAAAGCAATGTCTCATCAACAAGGGGAGGAAATCCCAAAACTTTGTTTTCAGCTACCCGTGGTGAGATAAGAGAAATCACGCAAAAGCAAGAAAGTTAACCAGGACTGTAAAATCAGCCAAAAATTATGAGCTTTTTCACATTTTCTCAGCAGTTAATTAAAAAATTAATGGCTTTCTACTTACACTGAGAGACCTATTTGTTTAGAACGAACAAAACAACCACAAGTCTCAATTTGAGTCCCATTTTCATCTTAGCTCTTTCTCTGAGTATTTGTGAGAGGCTGAAAAGGCACAATTTACATTAAGAGAAAAGCGTGAGTAAGGTACTTCACCACACATTGCAAAAGTTCGTTGAAGAATCCATTTATCCGCAAATTAGAACAGGAACGATACAAAAAATGAAGCTGCATTAAAACCAGGGACGAGTCTCATGTAACTGTTGGGGAAACTGCACACACAGACAGATGTCTGAGAAAGAAGATCTTCTCTCAGAGGGAAGAACGCAGCTAAGAAACCCAGAGCTGAGGCTGATGTACTTCACACCAAAAGACTGTTGCGTGCAATACAGCTTTTTTTTTTCTTCTCCGTTTGAAATCTGAATAGCTTGGGATTGCTCAAAAATATACCCTTCACACTTCACGAGTAACTAACTGCGCTTTTCCCCATCAGACAAGTGGCAAAGGTGTTTCTCTGAGAGCAGCATTTTTCCTCACTCACCAAGTCCTGAACAGTATTTCTCTTACCTGCACACGGACTCACTGCAAAGCCCACTCTCCTCTGGGCTCTGTCAAATATTACATAGAAGCCTTCCATGACTGTAGCACCAATAACTAGAGCATTCGTGGAGGAAGAGATGCCAAATCGGTAGCACTGTAAACTGTCTCCTATTCCAAGGATGGGTTGAATATACAGCTATAAAAAACAAAAGAAAAAGCCAGAGCATAAGAAGTAAGAAGCAACACCACACAGTACTTAGAAGTTCACACCTTTTGATTTTTATATTCAAGCACTCAAACTCCACTGGAAATAGAGAATGAATAGTGGCAAAAAGATTTCTGTACATGATTTAAAACTAGTCAAAGCTTCCATGCAGGTAAGAGGTAAAGCTCTTGGATTCTAAGCTTAAATTTGAACACAGTCAGTCACTACGTGAAGGTCAACATCAAATTCATGTGAGCCACTTTTTATTGTATTTTCTAGAAGGGAAGGATAGTTGAGAAAGAACTTGGGATATGAACTCGAATTAGAGGATAAGTTTACTATTTAAAAAATTATCAGGATGCAACTGATTCGGAGACTACTCAGTGTCAGCTTCAAGGCTTTAGATTCATAAATTCAAGTCACATTTTACCCCTCGTCTCCTCAGGGAAGATGAAAGATTGCCAAGCTATATGATCAATACAGAAAAAGCTTATCATAAGGTTTAACTGTATTTCAAGTTAAAATGTACTTAAAAGGTTCATTCTCCCCTTTGGTCCTGAGCATCCCCTAAGGTAAAAGACTGTATTAGTAATGTTAGAGGATACTAGCCTGTACCGCAACCTATACTGGGTGGCAGGACGGGGTAGCCAGAGAGGAAAAACAAAATTGGCACATTATATTCTAAAAGCTGGGATAGAATATTAATGAAAGATAAACCAAACAAGTTATAGAAACTGGTGAAGAGACCACACAGGCTCATGGCCAAGACTGTCAAATTCAGGAGAAGTGCTCCAACTCAGTATACCACGAAAAACAAATCAATCCGCTTCCCAAGACAAGAAGATCAAAATGAGCAGAGACATTCTGTATTGACATCTAATGTGGCTAAAGCTCATCAAAACAACACAAAAACTTGCCTATTTTTCCTGACAATTTGAAAAAATCATTCCCAACTACACGGACTGCACTCAGAGGGAAACTGTGTTTTCCTTGTTTGGTTTTAGGTTTGACAAGTTTGTTATTTTCCCTATTTAAAATCTGATTTTTAAAATTTCATTTAAAAAGATTTCTCTTGCATGCAATAAGCCAGTTCTCTATTACTGCTAAAAACAGCTCCTATTTTTAAAAGGCATGTGCTTTATAATAGTAAAAACAAACATATAACTGAATAAACAAATGAAGTTGAGACCTGTGGTAGGATAGAGATCCGAAACGACCTACTGGAGTTTTCAGCCCTCAGGTAAATGGAGAGTTTGGGAAATAAGGACCAAGGTCTTTCAGTTTTATCCCAGCACGCAAGCTGTGAACCAGTCCAGAAACCAGAAGAGAATTCTTGTATCTATCAAAAAAAAAAAAAAGTAATACATACAGATTACACACATTTTGACAGATTTTTGTAAGTGATCACTACCACTATTCGATACTTCTTCCATTCCCATGGAGAAATTCAAGCACGAACACAATTCTGACAAAGAGGTTTTTCTTTAGGGATCAAAGCAAAAACCTAACATACAAATCAAGGTGCATTACACCCTGTTATGACTTGGAAGAAGGGGCAATGAGGCAAAAGCAAGTTTAGCTCTCCCTTCCCTCCCCACCTGTGTCTCACTTCTGCAATGAACGTGTATTATCTTGCTGAGCAATCAGTACCACAAAGAGGCAAAGCATGAACGGGCTTTTACCACGTATCTGTCTCTTCTCTAAACAGCTCTGACCAAACACCGACGTTTCGCAGCAGCAGACTTTTTTTAAAAACACAAACCAAAATACAAACCACATGAATATGTAACGGAGTAATCTCCCTTCCTTACATATTTACAGCTTCTTACTCAACTTCAGGGTTTTGAAGCCAAGGGCTAAGCCAAAATCTCCTGGCATCTAAGGGAGTCAAGGTCTGCGGCAGTCAACGGAAAGAAACACATCCCTCTGTCTCTTTCGCTGCCCTGCCACTCACTACCAATACAACTTGACATGCTTTTGAAATAACCTTGATTAACAGTACTTCTTAATATACCGACGGCACTAGCAAAGCAAAAGCAAACCCCTACAGAGCTTGTTTGCCTAAGACAAAACATCTTGTCTAATGTTCACGCTCCCTGAAGCACTCAAAGCTGATCTGCTGGCAGATCAGAGGAAGACTCTTCCTTATTTGAGTACAATACTTTGTGCTCGTTCTTACTCCCACGTGAAGCAACATCCAAGGCAGTGTCTTCTTCTTACACTGCATAGCCAAAGCCTCCCATCCGGGTGAAGAAGATGGAATCCAGCCTCTCTACTGCCCTGCTTTGTATTTATCTGTGATATTGATTAATTTGTATGGCTCATACATCAGGTACACGGCACGTTACAGGTGACAGTTGCTTTCACACACACCCACATACCCGCCAATGAAATATTTGTTATGGCTGCACAGTATCAGAGGCTTAATACTCCCAGGTGCTCATGTCTCTTCCTGGGCCAAGAAGCATACACTAACGTAAACACACAATGCGACTTACCGACACAAACAGACTGCTTTTACCCTTAACTCTCAAAGCATGCTTAAGTGTATCTCTTGGCAGAGGACAGAATGCTCTGGCCCTCACAGCTAAGTCCCACGCCAGACATGCTGAAAAATACAGTTCTCTCTTTTCATGTTCTCTTGGAAAGTAGAGCTTGTGATCTGAGAAAAACCGCAAGATAACACCCAGACTGGACGGACCAAGTCTATAAAGTGTTGTATTTTAAGTGCCTACTTTCATTTCCCAGAAAGACTGCTTATTACATTGCATTTCTTTGCCATACTGCTGTATGCTGAAGAAATGCATTGGGGGGATTTGGCTGCGTGATACCTAAAAAATATTAAACTAAAGATTTTAGGTTTAGTTGATCCTTCCTTTCTTCAGCTTATTAACTCAGCAATATATTAATGCCGTGAGTAGACATGCTGTTCTGACTTCAGCTCAGCAAGTAGCTGCCATCCCTCTGTGGCTCATGTCTGCTCATCTGCCAAAACCACTGGCCTTTAGATCTGCCAACATCAAACTGCATCTATAGCTGCTCCCTAAAAGACTTCGATCCAAGTAAGTATGGTTTAAAAAAAACAATCAGCACCACTAAAGAGCATAAAGCTCACAGCCTTGTTTTTTTATGGAGCTGAATACAGAAATGCTTCACATGCAGTTATCCCAGTATACCTGAGGGGGCAATGACATCTTGCTGGGAAGCTCATAATAAGCTGCTAGGAGCAGAAACTTGTTAACTTAGTTAACCTGTGGTCAGAGAAGTATGTCTGACTACAGCAGATGATTTTATGTTTCAGTGATATGTAGCCTGCCAGAAGCACAGAGCGCTAAGGGTACAGTTGTGATGCCGTGGTACAATTGTTGAAAATATTCATTTTCCTGACATCGCTCCTACATGGCTGGAATCTGATCCTTACATCTTGTAACTACTTTCTTGTTTAATAGAGTACCTCCTTTGCTTAGAGCCTGTGAAAGTAACTTTTGGTGTGTGCAGAAGGAAAAGGGCGCAGCAGCAAGGTCCTTGAGATTAAAAAGAGACCCTAAAAGAGAAGAGTTAGTTTATGCATTTTTAATAGGAAGAACAAAAACCATTAAGCAGAGTGAGCGAGTGGTTCCCCTGTAATACCTTATCGACCAGTTGACGGACTATTTACTTGTCATGTGGAAGGCCCTAGTTCAAATGTCCTTCTGACCAACGTCAGAGAGGAATTCAGACCACTGTGACCCACCTCACAGGAGGATGCCATATCCACAAGATGCCACTGCAAGAGCTCTTGGGTAGGCTTCTTTCAATTCCCCCCCGCCATCGACTGAAATTGTTCCAGTCATTACTTAAGTGCTTTGCAAAGATAAGAACTTTTCATCCAGGGACGCTGAGATACGTAAGATAACTGGTACATTTATTTCAGATACTGGACGCCTGCAGGCAGTGAAGAACGCTTCATGCCAAATCTCTGCTCTCTATCAGGTAGGAAAAGGATCTCAATCTTGAATTATCAGCATATAGGCAAATACTCTGTCTTTTGGGCAGACAGCCGATAACCCGGTTACTGTATTTCCTGTGATCTGCAATGTCTACCGCTGTCTGATTGTGAATCCAAGACAAAAATACTAAAACTGTTCACATTGAAATATCTGGGATTTATTCTTAATCTTTAACCTTCTTGGTGCTGTATTGTACTAAACCAGAATTTATGAATAGCTTTTATTAACCAGAAAATGCCACTTCAGTTACTCTACACTCAGAGAAATCCACCATCCTCATGCCCTACTTCTAAAGCCCACTGTATTTCCAAAGAAAGATGCTTTTAAACGTAAATAATTCAAGAATGAAGGTCAAAAGCAGCATTATTGATATGAGTAATCCTAATGAATGGCATCCATTCTACACAACAATAAGCACTATACTTGGAAAGGAACTGCTTGCAGTAGCAGGCTCTTCTACTTCATAAACACTCCATTTTGAATGAAAGGACTGATTTTTGCACTCTTAATACTTTGAACCAGAGCAACAGGGATTACGCCCGTGTTTTTGAAATGCTTAGAACAAAATATTCCATCTCAGCACTATTTCTGACGCATTTCCATACACGCGCCTCTTGTCTGTACTTGGGCCCCCCCTTTCCCTCCTCCCTTTCCCTTTTCACCTCTTCCTTTCCCTTTTCTGTTTCCATCAAAGACTATCAGTCATTTCGTACTTATTAACAAGAGTAGAGCAGGAAAGATTCTGCTCCCCTCAGGTTAAAACCCTATGACTTACAAGGTAGGTAGCAAAGATGACACTCCTTTCAAAGATCATGTGATCATTTAATAAGAATTTAACATTTCGAGCAGATATTATAATGACATTAGCTTACCAGGGACGTGCGAGCTATTGCTTGCACAACAGCAGTGAAGACTTTCTGGGGCAGACGGAGGAGTGTGGTCCCACTGTCCACTATCGCTTTATCAGCATTATACTAGGGAGGGAGGAAAAAAGGAGAGAAGTTACACGTTGTAGCTAATGTAATGCTAATTCTGCTGTTTCATAACAATAACAAAGCTGTTCATTTTTGGTAGCTGTCTTCCCAAACCTGCATGCCATACCTGTCAGCAGCTCACTCTAGTTGATAGCTTGAATTCAAATGAACTCTGAGAGCAAAAGCAAGATACGGTCAGCTTAGACACAAGAGTGAGTTTATCTGCACCACTCAAGAAATTACTGTGTGTCATCACAGCTGGTGCAAACGGCCAAACCACTGTAAAAAGAAGGAAAGCCCAGGCCCTTCCGGATGTGTGAGCTAATCCACTTCACCTGCTGTATGCTTTGGGCAAAAGCACTCTCATGGTCAGTGCACAGAGATGCTTAAGCACGCTGAGGTAGCTGACATGTATGTCCAAGCTCTGGATCATGTTCTCTGCTATCACGAAAACAACTCACTCTAAACACAATACAGCAGCCTACTTTTAATGACTGGCATATCTAATTTAAGAATAGTCAGGGAAAATTAGGCCTCATTACATGCCATGTTCGGTGCTGGCTCAAGAGTACAAATGCCAAATGCCGCACCTTTCTCTTGACTGCTGGAAACCACTGAAACACAGACAAAAACAAGTACAAAGAAACTTGAAATGTCAATCTCGCTGCCTGAAAATCCGCACTACAGAAACTAAGCAAACATTTCATTATGAAAACCTGAACCCTCAGGTTAAGAGATTTCAGCAAACTTCAGATACAGTAAACAAAGAATAAACATTTTTAAAGGTACATTTTTTTCATGAACTCCTTAAAAACTGTGATTAATTGGTGGGGATGGGGAGTTAAGTAGCAGTGGCAGCTGTTTGCATTAACTACTTTTGTCATCAGCTGAGACAGCAGGATCAATATAGCTGAAAAGTGACATGTTCATGGTATAATCATAAGACATAAGGTAATATACAGCACGAGCTTTTTAGGAAGAGGTCAAACAGCAAGCAAATTTAAAATACATTGGTTTAGATATCAAGTCACATGGAATATCTTTAGCGCAGTGACAAAAATAAACCCCAACAAGACATAAAAAAGGAACTCTTAGTTATTTTATTTTTGAAGGAAGAGATGCTATAGGCTGCCAAGCAGAGCCGAAAGAAAAGCAAACAGGAAACCATTTATTATACACTCAGAAATACTTCCGAGGAGTGGAGGGAAATATCAAGGTATTGTGGAGTCCATTTTAACAGATTTGTACCACAAATACACAATTGCCAGCATCCTGGAGAGCGATCCTTGGAAAAAAAGTAGGTAGGAGGCACAGCCAAGAGGGTCAATCGCTAACATAAAATGACGCAAAATGGCTGGAGTAGCAGGATCACTCGGCCAGGGACTAAGCACCGGGATTTTCATGCTGTCTACAGGGTACTTGCAGCGGGCAGAAACTTCTTGGCTTCTCAGTCTTTCCAGTTAATATTTAACAGTGCACCCTATGCAGGGTGCACTGCTGGCAGGTCAGTACTTCTCTCGGCCCTGGTCTGCCAGGCTCAAGGCCACAGCTGCAGCGTAACACTGGACAAACACCGAAGCAAGGGGAGCGCTTTTCCCTTGAAAGGAAAGGAGTAGCTGCTGGTTACGGTTACAAAAAATGTTCCGCTTCCTAGAAAACAACTAAAAGGAGAGAAGGCACATAGTTCATTGTCCTGTACACTGAATTATGCATCCTCTGCAAGTCCCTAACTAGCCAAACTTTAATCAGACTAGCTCTAATTTACTTTTCTTCCTCTAAATTTTTTTGCAGAAGATCTCCTTTGATCAAGACAGGAATGATACCTCCTGTAACAGTGACTAGCATACTACGCCAATACGTACAATGTGAAAGCAAACCCTGGCTCAGAAAAGAGCGACAATAACAGGAAACTTTCGTAACACCGCTAGGCTTTTAAGTGAGTTGTTTTCTGGAAACAGCATGTATTAAATCACTAGTACAAGTACTGCTCTTCAAAAACATGTTGACTGTTCTTTAAGGCAAGAAAGAAAAGCAAACACATTTATGTCAGAGGACCAGCAGTTTTGCTTTCCTAACAGTATCATAGAGAGAGGCATTTAAATAGACCTTGTTTTGCTTATTAAGTTGAAAGATGATGTAAGTAATTTAAAATATTTTATATTGCAATATGATTTCCATATTTGGTACAGAAATACAATATTTATGCACACGTAAGATTTTTATCATTAATTCCACTTAATTTGTATGGACTATAAAAACTTTAGAATTATCATGTCCCAATGATTTCCAACTAAGAGAACAAACATAAGATAAAATTAAGATGTCTAATGAAAACAGGGCATGAAAATTCTAGAACTAAAATCATAACATGAATAGCAAGAGGCAACAGTAAGAAACAAATGAAATACACACATATCCTCCAGAAAAAAAACGAAACAGCTTTGGAATGAAAACAACAACACATTCTCACTAGCCTGATCCAGAAACAGCAGAACATTATTCCCAATAAAACCAGGAAACATATCCATCAGGAATAATAACAGGCAAGGCTGAAGCAAGGAAAAGTGGATTACAGAAATAAATAAATAAAGAGGCGGCATAGGATGAGATACTTTGGGAAGCATTCCAGGATGGCACCTGCCCACTGCCATACTGAATTACATGCTTAGACATTGCCACAAGGGTCAATCTAAAATCTTCCCTTTTCTTTGTTTGACCAGAATTGCTTTAAAACCCTTTGGTTTGTTTTCACTGTATAACAGAAAACCATAAACTGTGGTTGTTTAAAGATGGTTACTCCTTGAATCAATGCACCATCTGCAGTGTTTAGACACCTTCGTCACAACTGAAACTAGCCAAGAGGCTGAGCCGTTCCAAACTACAGCAGCCTTATTTTCAGTGGACTGTTCACTTAACAATTGTAGCTTGGTTCCTAATTTACTAAAAATACTATCAATGACTTTAAAGTCCTCTTTGAAGCAATTTTAGCATGCTTGATGTACACACTGCATTTCACATGGCTCGTTCATTTCTTTTCAGACTTACCATGCAGCCTTAATTCTCAGAGGAGACTGCAATACACATCTGCTTGCAAAGACAAAACTGATCAATTAAGTGTTTTCCTTAACCAAATTCGTGTTTTATATAGACAGAAACACATTATGGCAAATACCTCTCTGCAGTCCAATTCGAGGTTCTGTCCTCCGACCTCCAGTTTGAGAATTTCAACCTGGTAATACCACTCCTCTTTGATCGGTGTGTACCAAATATCACCTGTGTACAGACTCGGTTCAACTCCACCCAGAACCTAAGGGAAAGGAGAAAGGAATTCACATGCTTTAAAATCCCAGGCATTTAGTTTTGGGGCAAGTACAGGAAAAAAGGGGAATATTTAATTGTGATACCCAGGGCATCAAAATTTTAATTTAGCAGCATTTGTAAGGATTTTACTGACAAGTTCTTTGCCAATAATAAAGCAGTATGAAACATCTAGACATTAAATAGAACACGCTTAAGTCAAGCAGAATTCCCATATTGGGCCAAATTACCAGCATCTTCGTCTACGAGCTCACACTCATTCTGTTTATGAAAGCTCCACTGTTTAAAATCAAAACAGTATCTTCAGTGGTTTAATCTAGGCAACGTGTGAAAAAGGGACAGAATATTAAACTTGCATATCATAAATGTACTTTATGAGATCAGAAAAGCCTTACTACTGCTTAAGAACATTTAATTTTTCTTTCACACATCCAAAATGGAATATGACCATCCCATCATTGCTATCACTATTAGCTTCCTCCAAGACTTTATGCTGAAGCTGACTGGGAGCACCCTCGACCATCAGATTTTGAACTGAACTAATGTAAGTGAGTTCTCTCTTGGGCTTCATCTACCTCAAGTGTGTTAACATTTACAGTTTGTGAATTTACAGCAAAGTAACTATTTGTGATCAACTCCTGTGCTGATATGCTTATTTCAGCATAATTCAGGAACAGTCATTCCAACCCCTGATCCAAATAAAGGCCAATTCTTGGTCCCATTAAAAGTCATGGAAAGAATTCCCAGAGTAACAACAAGGGGAAGACCTGGTCTTCAGATTATTTCCTTTGGTATGTTGTCTACGGAAAAAAAAAAAAAAAAGGAAAAGAGCCTTGATTCCTCTCCCCCTTTTCGCATCACATCATAAAAAAAATTACTGTAGTATTTTGATGAGTTTGAACAAGCTTAGCAGCTGAGTAAGGGACTACTCAGTTTAAGAAAGGTGGCAGAATACGCCCCGAGGAAACACCACAACATTTATGTTTTTATTCATTAAACTTGAAATGCAGTTTACTCAAAATTGAGAGAGAAAAAAAGAATGCAGGCTAAAACCAGACACTTGAGTTCTGCCTAAATGCTTAACTTTTCCTTAAAAAATTCTAAAACATTTCATATATTTAAACACTAAATTTGGAAGAATTAGGGTAGTCATAGAAAAGAGGGAGAGAGATTAACAAAGATACATCTTCCCTCTCAGATTGACAGATACCCACAAGACTACCTCCGTTGGTACCACTTCCAGAAACAGGCAGTCCAGCACCACACATCTGCAAGGAGAAAATGTTGGGGATCTTTGCCTGCCTCACAAGAGAATCAAAGAACGTCTCCACAGAACTTGAAGGCTTGAAGGTGTTGAAAAACAAAACAAACAAACAAAAAAAGAATTGCAGAAGTATTCATTAAAAAGTTTCTTTGCAGAGATGAGCAAATCATTCAAACAAGACCACTTTTCACAAGTAAATTGAATTTCTGACAACCAGGTGATGAAAATTCTAGATATTACAATAACTCATTAAAAACCCAACATCTGTCATTTCTCTGTTTCTGTTGTTTTTAAAAAACATTTTTACTCTTGACCACTGTCACAGAAATCCTTAAAGTACGAGATTATTTTTCAACTGCAGTTTTCAAACTCAAATACTAGTTTCGGTTTCAGGCAGAAACTCCGATGCTTTCTGTTTGGAAAAGGCTTTGGGTTATTAGAACAGTCAAATGTAACTTTCCCTTCCCACCTTTCCACAGTTAAAAGGCAGATTTTTAAAGTGAGGATTTTCAGTTTTTAAACATAGTTTAATTGTAATGAACTTTGAATTAAATGGCCCTAATTTCCTCTTCTTTCTTTTAAAGAACTTCATATCCAAGCACACTCATTTCAGCTGATTTCTAGCCAACAGGTTCTTTCCTGCACTGCGTGTCATGCTTGCTTTATTAGTGTACTGCAATTTCACTGTAATTCAGATTTCCATGCAGGTACATCTCATGACAGGCAGAGACCTTGGCGAGCTTGCGAGGTGCCAAGTGCTCTTACTACACAAAGCACAGAGCAGCCTCAGAAGCCAATGCCACTTAAGACTTTGGAAGAAGGGAAAAATAAATGCCCCGAATACACTATTTGCCCAAATCAGAGTTTGAGAAGCAGCTCTTCTCTGTCTGTCGACAGTGTATGACAGCAAATATGGCAGAAGTCAATACAGTTATCACACAACTCTTGAATAAAACACTTTAATTCCAGAGGCAGCAGGCAGTATTGAATCATTTGTTCTAACTGGATATCTCTCAGTTTGTGAATTTCTCAGATGGTTATGTGTAGTATTCCAATCACATTTTCAGTTTTAGATCATAAGGTTATGCATTTTAGACTATAAATACCAGGTTTTAATTTAAACTTCTACCTAAATTTCCTACCTCCACAAGAACAGGATATGTGCTTGGTTCTGTGTTCCTGAAAACACTGTAGCTAATATTAGTTCTGAAATTATCCACATATACCCTCTATCTCAACTTTTACTTGATGAATGGAGAATGTCTTAGGATGAACTGCGAAGGGCTTTGCCAAGTAAGTTCATCAGTCCATTGACAAGTCTCGAGGGAGATCAGCAGAGCTCTAACACATGACCTCCACACACATACCAGAAACCTTTACTCCCGTACTCTGGTACCACAGGCTCTGTAAAAGATTATTCATTCCAGAGGAGCTAAAATTGGAGCCTTCACCACCAGAAAAGGCAAAATCCTAACATGGGACTGTGGTATCATCACAATCCAATTTATTCTTTCTGGAACAAACACAAAGGATCCATAGGAAAGAGTGGTTGGAAGGGAGGAGTCTAATGCTGACAGATCATCTCACTTTATCTTAATAGTTAGATTTCTATTTATTGTCATTGTGAAAGACAAAGCATGATTTACCTTGGCTAAGGCATCGTAGGCAAGACCAAGAATCCCGTGCCATTTAACCCCTGGTAAGAAGAAATTATCCGATTCAAGAATGGTAGCAATGTTGATGGTGTAGCTGCCATAGATTCCTTTTGGGATAGTAATGACATCTGTACCCAGCACTCCAGTCCAGCTTCCTTGACTATACTTAACTGTGACATCAATCCCTTCAGATTTGTATGTACTTGACCTTTAAAAGGAAAAGATACACTTATGCATGACCTGTTCAATTACAATGCAAGACAAGAGAATATATTCGATCTCAATTTTTCCCAGAGAGGAAAGAAGTGACGTCTGCAAAGTCAATCACATAAACTCACAGAAGAAGGGGGACGGATAGTAAAAGCAGTAAAAAAGGCAGTCATAAAAAAAAAATCTTGAGGCCCTGTTTTTATCCTGAAGCCATCGATGACTCAAATCTTCACAATGCGTGTCTGTGGTTTTTTTTTTTATACCTAAGGTATTATGCCATCTAGTGCAATGTGTCCTTGACACAGCCTGGTCCATCACAATAGGAACAATACTCTAACTGGAGACAGAACATATTAAGTGGTGCTACGAAATGAAAAGCTTCTGAATTCAAATCTAAAATTGAAATGCCAAGCTAACTGAATAGCTGTAGACTATTACCTCATTAATATTATTCAAAAATCCATTTTGGGTAAATTGGAATATTATTGTCAGTATCAGCAGTAAGACACAGGTTTTCTCAATCTGCAGTTTGGTCTATCTATCAGGAAGTAAGTAGACTTGGATGTATTAACAAGTGATTCACTAACTTGGATGAGGAAAGGAAGGAGTTCCTTGTAGACCAGAGCAGCAAAGGCAAAGGAGGAGTTAAGTATGGCAAGCAAAGAAAGGAAAAGAATCCTGTTTAGAAGCCTTAACAGAAACATCAATAAATTTTTCATTTTAAAATCCTGTAGTATAAATACAGTAATCATCTTCCATTCGCATCACTACTGAAGAGCTACAGAAGTTCTAGATCTCTTACAATTTATTTTGGTCCCATTCCTCAACATACAGCTTCCGCTTCTGAAGAGACAGATGATCATGCTCAGTTCATCTGAACAGACTTTTTGTTTGGCGGCTTTTTAAAAAGTAAGTGAAAAAAAGAAGGAAGTTTAAAATAATTTCATAACACCACCTTTACATGTGTGTAAAACAATAGAAAGTGCGGACAGTTTTATCAACCCAGCTTTAACCTAACTCTGATAGAAACAGCCACATGAAGTGGCTTCACAGCCCCCCCCTCCCCGTACCTGAGCTCACCAGAATGAAGTCAGTGTGATTTTGCCTGCTACGGGGAACAACCTTTAGATGGCAACGCAGACAACTCCCATCCATTTGAGAAGACACTTTATCTTGAGGGACAATTTGGCTATAGGGACCATGCCACTGATTCTCTTCCTAGCTAAGGGAGGGAGGGAGTAGTAAGCGGCTAGGCTCCAACCCTAAGCAGCTCTTCATACTCCCAACACCCAACCCTTCAAGGGTCTTAGGGGCTCAGTAGCTTGTAACATCCAAGACAGCAGAAATACATGAGATAATAGGCCCCACAGATTATATTTCAAAATGCACAAATTCCAGAGATACTGTTACTACTCGTATCTGGTCACTTCTACTACTACTGCTGTTTTACCTTCCTGCGTAATTCTGCATTTGTATGCCACTTGGACAAAGTGACATCTCTGCACAGGCAGGGTCTTCAGAGCACCACTGCGATACTGGCAGTACATTTTACAAATTGAAATAGAGTCTGAATAATTAGTCACATAAGAGAAACTGAGGGGGGCAGGAAAAGGAAGGGAAAATACAGGGTTCTTTATGTAGAAAAGCGTCTGGCTGTGCAACCGAAGAGGAAACATGGGAAAACAGAAAGAAAAATTACTGCTGGGAAAATATAGCAAAGCGAATCTGCAAATACAGATGCTGCATGACTAACAGCAGCAGCACATAGTTCTTCCTTCGTAAGCGGTAACAGCCTGATGGATTTAGCTGTGGACCAGGACACAGAAAGACTGGGTTCGTTTTCAAGCACTGCTGGTGAACTTTCCTGTAGAAAGGCAGGACAAGCCAATCCCTCGCCCTTCGTGCCTCAGCTTCCCCACATGTAGAAACGGGTATGAGGACACTCATCTCATCTGTAAAGCGCATGAATGTCGTATGGAAGAGAAGGCCTTATTATTTCCTTTGAGGAGCAAAACATCTAGTGTGGGAAGGGATCTCACATGATCCTTGTGGCAGTAATTATATTCTGTTCTGAAAAACCACTTCCTGCTCCATCTTCTCGACTGTAATCAGCTCGTGTTTTTCCACCTCACTGATCCAAAGGAAGAAAACTTCTTTAGAGGTCAAAACTAAAGACATATTCTAATTCATGGGCTGAGTGTTTTAAACAAACACACAGCACAAAAAAATTCAAACAAGCTGTTGCGGCTACGATGAGAAAACACGAAATTCAAGTCTGCCGGCAGGACAGAGTATATCTTAGTCAGAGATAAGGAAAAGCTCCTAGATTATGGTGCTGCAGTGCCACTGCTCCCTTCTCCCTCTCCTTCCTCGTTATTACCTTCTCTCCAAAGCAGCCAACAGAAATGTGGTCCTCAAATGTCGAATGGCTCTCAACCCTCAGCTGAGAAAACTAGCAACAGTTTCATTTTTTCATGCAGTTAACTTCTCATTACCAGCATTACCAGCATATAGCGCTGAACAAAACACAGCCAAAGTACCATTTCTCATGCCATGCTTCATTTGAAGGAAGTTCAACACGGCAACAGCAAACTCACTATGCAGAAAGCCCTGCTTAACACTGAGCTCACCAAACACATGCAATTCCTTTTTAATTCCATGCTCTCTTGCCACTCTGCAACAACCCGGGGCTTCAGATTTTCCTGCTTACCCATTTACTTTTTTCTAAGCACCAAATCAATGTCTCCACACACAGCAATGGCAAAGAAGGGACAGAAAACAGCAGTGGGCAAAAAAATCTGAACAGAAGCTTTGATGTCCTCTCTAATGATGGCACAAGAGAAGTGATTTAGGGCCAACAACTTTAAGAAAAAGCAGATTATTCCACAAGATAAATTATTGATTTTCATAGAATCACAGAATCATAGAACAGTTTGAGTTGGAAGAGACTTCAAAAACCGTCTAGTTCCAACCCCCTGCAATTGGCAGGGACACCTTCCACTAGACCAGCTTGCTTTAAACAAGAAGTCCCATCTAATTTGCATGGGTTTTGGAACAAGTTTGTAATTTACCTCAAACCATAAACTGTACAGCGTACATGATCAAACTCCCAGGATCATACCGCAAAGCAGCAGCTTACTTTTGTATATATACCTTACATACCTTACTGTATTACCCCAATTTATTGCCTATAATTTTCTTACCTCCCTATCTCTTGGAATGACCAAGTCTTGAGCAGTTTGATCTTGAAACTTTAGATGGTGAGGCAGTAGTACTCGCACTGAAGTAAAACTGAATACTGTTGCTGAATAGTGACAGCCCTGAGTGTGTGTCTCTCTCACATACCACTACAAAGCCACCACCAATAATTTAAGTTTCAAGTGTAAAAATCCCTTTATACATCTGTTTAAGTAATTCTTTTATCGTAAGTAGCACACTTAACAAAAATTACTTGTTATTTTGAACAGCATGAGAAACAAATGCTGTGATTTCTTTTCAGTTTGGGACAAATTAGGCCATTTCCCAAAACCTTATACTTCACAGTGACTTGTATAGCGTGATCATCACAGCAGTATCCGAACTTTTCACAGCAAAGTTTTATCAGAGCCACTCACATGCCCAAGTTGCGAAAGAGTTAATGATAACAGCTTTACTCGTTTCATACAGAAGGACCCAGATAATTAAACAACAGAATTATACAACATGAATTATACGACATGCAACATCATTTAACAAGCTAGTTCTAAAATTGCTCAAGGAGGACTCTTCCTGAGCAACACACCCTCTGGGTCCTTTGAAACAAAGATAATGCCTTGCCTATGCACCCTCCTCAATTTCAGTCAAAAAACAATCATGCATTTAATTTCAGATTTTGATCATTTGAATAAAATTAAACTAAGAGTGTGGCAATCAGGAAATTCAGACCCATCACTCTCTTTCTCCAACACAATATTAATAATCTAATACACACACATCTGTAACTTAAAAAATACTAACCCTTCTTTCTCCTCACCTTCAATTTGCAGTTTATGACTTTGATATGCAAGCATTTCATGACAATATAGGGAAAAACTGCAGGAATGATTACCAGATGAGAGGAAACCTGTTTATCTAATATTCAAGTGTTCCATGCAGTGTGGAAGACAAGTGCACGTAGGTCATTTGTGTCATTTACACAGGAGTAAAGGACACTCAGGTAATTTTACAGATCTGGTTGATGTGATATCAAGGCCTCTGTCTACCATATATGCAAAATCATGACAACCAGGGAAGGTAACTTCACTACTGGGAAAAGTCTATCACAAGGCCAGGATCAAAAAGAGATGAGCAGCAGAGTCCAAGGAACTACAGGCCACTGGGCTTCACCTCAGGTCCGGAAATGTCTCAGAGAACCACCTCCCGAAATCTGTTCCCAAGCACATAAAGGACATGAAGGTAATCGTGGACACTCAACAAGGAATTTCACAAGCATATCATACCTGACCAACCTCACTGCCTTCTACAAGATGACTGGTTACGTGGATTAGGACAGCACAGTGGCTGTAGCACATTTTGACTTCAGTCAGGCTTTTGACACCATTTCCCACGACATTCCCGTTTGGAAGCTGATGATGTGGGGCTAAACAAAGAGACCACTGTGCGGGTTGAAGATGGGCAAGGCCACTGGGTCCAAAGGGCAGCAACCATCGGCTCAACATCAGGCTCGTGACAAGCATAGCGCCCCAGGGGTTGTGAGTGGAAGAAAAATTGTTCAACATCTTCATCAGGAACCTACATGATGGACAGACTGCACCCTTAGCAGACTTGCACAGGACACTACATTAAAGGGAGTAGTTGGCATGCTGAATGGCAGAGCTTGAATCCAAAGGAATCTTGAAAAATGGGAAGTCTGAACCAACAGAAATTTCATGGAGTTCAGCAACGAGAAGCACAAAGTTTCGTAGCTGAGATGAAACAACTCCATGCATCAGGACAGACTGCAAAGCAACTAAAAACAACTCAAAAGGGCTTGGGGTGATGGTGGACACCAGGCTGAATAAGAGTCAACACCGTACTTCCTCTGTGCATACAGCAAACTTTACACCAGGCCACTCTTGGAGGGCCATGGACAACATATCCAAGGAAGATGCTCTCACCCTCTGGTCAGCACTGGTGAGACCACACCTGGAACAGACTGTGGCCAGCTGTGGCAACCCAGTTCAACAGGGGTCTGAAGAAAGAGAGAGGGACTGGCAGAGGGCTACCAGATAGGGCAGAGTCCACAAACACAGGACCTGTGAAGAGAAGCTGAGACAAGCTGGGCTTCAGTTTTGCAGTCAAGGCACCAAGGGGAGATCTCACAGCAGCTTACAACAACTTGAAAGACAGTTACAAAGATGACACAGCCAAACCTTTCTCTGTAGTGCCAGACAAAAACACAAAGGGCAACACTCATGAGTTACATTTTGTGAGGATCAAGTGGGACAAAAGGAAATATTTCCTCCACAGGAGAGTGTGGCACAGCACCGAAACACACTGCCCAGAGAGAACATGGATTCTCCAACCTTAAAGGTTTACAGAACTTGGCTGGACTCTCGTGGCTGGCCTGATCTGGTGACAGCCCTGCCTCGTTTGGGATATGTACTAGGTGACCTACAGAGGTTTCTTGCAAACAACATTTTTGAAACATCTAACTGATTTCAATGGGGCCAAGGTCTCTCACAGATGACATTTATTTCAATATATTTAAGGTATTTAAAATGGAAGCAGTACAGCGTAGCCAGGTTCAAGCATGCTAATGGTTGCACTTTATTCTGAGTACATTGCTGTACTCTGTCAATCCAATCCAAACCCGAAATTGCTATTGCAATTGTTCTGGACTATAATGACTTGAGTTTGAAACATTTTACAAAGCACCCTTAACTCTTCAGGGCTGAAATTTCAAGGCTTCATTATTAACTTTCTATCAAAGCTCTTAAAATACAGTGTACACTGAGAACACTGATAAGAGACTGTAACCTTCAAGTTATTTCACAGCCTTTCTCGACACACAGCCTCTGCCGTTGTTGCTGTTTCTAATGGTTTATGGTTCTTATGAGAGAGCCCTTGCCCTTCCGGACAAAATAACATCACTGACGAGAAAATGGAGAAGGAATGCTTGTACTTTTAATTCCTTGCAATTAAGTTTTCTCTAGCCACTACCTATGGAAGGGTATAGCTGGCACGTAAAACTCTGCAGTAGTGCAGAAATGGCTTTCAAGTGCAAATCCTGGACTTTCCAGACCTGTGTCATATCACAGTGAGATGTGAAATATCATCATTAATATCTGAATATGTGACAGAAGGTAAGGCTATTCTAGTAAACAGCATGGAAATACTGGGTTTCCCTGCAGTATCAGTGCATCTTATTGGGAAAACAAGTGCAAAACCCCATGTTAAAATATATAAAGAGGTAATGAGAACGGTGGTACTCTCCAGCCTCCCAGTCCTCTAAGTATTTTTATCCATATGCTTCAGCTAAAGATAGACACTGTGTTTTGGAGAAGCTTACCTGAAATAACTGAAATAGAGAAGTGCAGAAAGGAAGGAAGAAAGGACGGAGAGTGATTCAGACAGACAAAACTATGCTTGACTGTGACTAATGTCATGTTTATGCTAAATGTTTATGCTAAACACAGCAAATTTAGTGGGTAACAAGCACCAAAACCACCAAGTCATTTCTTATAAACAACCAGATTCCGTAGGGTCTGTCCGGATCACTAACTGATCAAGGTCTTCGGCCAAACTAAACAACAAATTAGTTTTCGACTAACTAATTTTGGTTTTGCATGAAATGTCAAGGAACATATACAATTACTGGGTTTTAATTTTTGTTTTTTAAACAAAGGGAAAATGTATTTAAGCTTTTAATTCCTTCCAAGACTATTCGGATAAGAAATTGGCTGAGATTGGTGTGATTTTTCAAACGATTTCTACCCTGTAATCTTCTTTTTTCCTCCAGCTCTAATCAGTGCTGTGCTCAGAGCTCGGTGGGACTGTTTATGGTGTCAGGCAGGGCTTTGCATCAGGCAAGGCCAATCTCCCCATTCAGGCAGCAAACACCCCGCTCTCATGGGATGTCACAGGAGCCCCACGAACTGCCTTACCATCCTCTTTGGCATGGAGGAGTCAGAATCTGAAAGACACCCTAACCCATCGTGGTGTGCAGAACAGATACTTACAGCTCGGTATTGAAGTAGGAGGTGACATCAGGATCAGGCACACCTGCTACAGCAAAATTACTGCTCCCAGTGTCAACCAGAATATTTAACTGCCGAAACAGAAGAAAGGAGAGGTGTTTTTCATATACAGCTAAACAAACAAAAACATTATTAAAGTTTTTGTCTAAACTACCTTCAGTTTAAAATTCTAACAAAGTTGCCCTGAAAAATAAATACAAAGTGTCACTTCTGGGAAAGATAGGCTCCTGCAGCCCCTGAAATGCTTTAAAATAGCTGCGTTCCAGGAATGGGGGAAATCCTACAAGCTCATATTCGCACAGCAGAGAAATTCACGACCATCTCAAATTTCTTTTTGGCCCAACCCATGTGTCTCAGCAACCTGGCTCATCCAGGTCACATGCTGAATTGTGTACTGTTTAAACCACTGTTTGCCTTAAAGCTTAGGAGGTTTTTATGAAAGGGCTGAGCGCAAGTCTGAGGGAAATAAAAAGAGGCAGAAAGCTGCCGTGTGGCTTGGAGAGCAAGGGAACATTGCCCAGTGCGTCCCGAGCTGCAGCAACCTGTTACAGCCTTCGCCGCCTTTAAATAGGAGGATGGCAGATATATAAATGCTGTGAAAAGCATGGATTGAAAGGTGGCCTAAGAGCAGGCCACTTGTTCGGTAATTGGGAGGATGATTTAGGCCAAAAATTGCCTAACATATCCACATGGACAAAATGAGACGCCTCCTTTCCCCATTTGGCTCAGGTTAGCAGGCTGGTTCACCACAGCTGCACGACTGCTTGTGCTAGCACAGAGCAGAAGGTAACAGCACAGGAGCGAGCAGCCAGATGCAGGACCACCTCTTTTAGTGAGACCTTGAAACTACATTAAACATAGTGTCATTAAATGTAGTGTCATTAAATGATAATTTAAGTCAGCCAGACACTATACTGCTACCAAAATCAGCGGTCACACTTTCTCCCTGTTCTGGGTTGGAGGCTTCCCATGTCTTCTTGGCATAAGCACTCGTACCCATGGGGCTGTGATGTAAATCAGATCAGGTTCCTCACCTACAGTTACAAAAAAAAAAAAAAATCAGCAATCTGCCATATCAGTCAGCTACCTGGAAAGAGACGGTAGGAGCAGATACTAGAAAATGGTGATTGCCTCCTTTGGTGATAGTGTGGTCTCAGACTGGCTTAAAATGATTGTGAAATTATGCCCTAGGCAGTAGGGGACACCTGATCCCCAGCAAAATATTAAGGAATTAAGAATTTTACTGTAGGACGGAGCGAGACATGAGGACTGGGCTGCCCGTGGTTTAAAGCCAGCTCAGATCAGTCCCTTTGGTAGTCCTCATCACTGCTTAAGGCATGAGGTAGCCAGGGATTTAGCACTGAAAGTGGACGTGGGAAGGGTAAGCGAGAATGATACGGGGAAACAAGTTTAGTGTTGGCAAAGGAAGTGGACAAACAGGGCTGAGCTCCGAAAGGAGAGTAAAGACAAAGAAGGATAAAGCGTTTGGAGAAGATATGCTGAATCCTTCTTTACTAAGTTTAAGACTGAGCACAGACAAAAAAATTGTGAGTTGATGTTCAAAAACACCTTTGGTTTGCACACAGGGGGGAGGGACGAGACGGTTACCCTTGTTTTACCTTGTTTTACTGAGTTAATATAGCATGGGACTGAGGAGCTCTGAAATTAAAACGTGAACACAAAACCAACTAGTAATCCGTGGGACTCTTCTGAACTGCATGCACACTCTGTCATTGGTATTTGCAGTCCTAATCATGCAAAAATTTTAAGACTAGAAGGAAACAAATGCACAACTTTAGTCAAGTGCCTCACTGCATCCCAGATTTTAGATTAAGTGGGGACAATACATGAAAATTTATTTTGCAACCACAAGAGCTAGACACAGACATTTGAAAACAAAAGGACATCTACAAGTTCACTTGGCTTCAGGAGCTGAGGCTTTAAAAGAAAATAAGAATGTCTGAGGCATGGCTTGTAATAAAATCCAAAGTTTGCTACATACTTTATTTCAACGATATCAAAAATCTAACATTTTGTCAACCATCTAAGTAAGAACTATTCATTCCCCCCGCCCCCCCCCGCCTCTGGAATAG
>VZSC01018208.1:107879-126928 GCA_013398225.1 Steatornis caripensis | reverse complement strand
TCCCCCGCCTCTGGAATAGAAATAATATTACAAATAAATAGCAAAGAGCAGCTACAATGTGTGTATCTATCAGGTCCAACAAAAGTTGCCTCAAAGGGGTGCTGCAGGGCTTAAATTAATTAGCCTTTCTGAGGCAGTCGATGATGCTTGAGTAATGGGCACTATATATCAGCTGCATAAATACATGTAGGTGTTGCCCTAGCTTCAGTAATATGCATGACACCATACACGGAGGAGGACTTGGGGAAAAAAAAACAAACCAACCCAAAACCCAAACAAAAACCCCATCACTAAATATGACATATATGAAAGATATTTTACCCCCACATCTTAAATAGAATGTTATCATCACAGAGTTCACAAATCACTGAAGAAAAGGGCAAATTTACTACCCACACTACAGAGCAAATCAACATTTCCAAAAGAAAATAGATATCCCCCACAAAAAAAAAAGAAGAAAATACAAAGCCGGCTAGCCATGCAAGTGCCAGCCCACTCGGACACAGCAGCATTCACATGACAGATTGCTATTGAGGCTGACATTCTCTATCTGCATGTTTGTGCATAATGAGATGCAGGCAGCCAGGGCAGACACTGATTTATTGTAGTCCTCACAATAGTGCCAGTGATTAGCAGCTCATTTTGGGGTGAGTATAACTTACTGAGTTCTCTTTCTCTCCTGGCTACCCTTTGGGTCTGAATTTTCTTTAGTGCCTTCACGTCTCATTAAGAACCACTTTCACGTTGTCACCACTGGAGCCTACTTTATTCCGCACTGCCTGCTGCTGGTTTAATGGTGCTGCTGGAGGAGCTTCAGGCAAGCTCTGGTGAGTCACAGGGTGGCGACCAAAAGAGCTGTGGTCCAGGGCTGCCTCGCCTGCCCCATCCCCAGAGGTCAGCCCTGCCCTCTCTCAAAAGATGAAGCCGAACGCACTGTGCGCTCACTCCCCAGCCGTTGCATTTCGCCGCTCAGCTTACTAACGAAAACTGAAACCAACGGCACCTCAACTTGATTCCCTGAGCTATGCGCTGCGACAGCTGCAGAGCAGTCATACCTCTCTGTGCCTTTACCTTTCTGCCACAGGGAGAGAAGTCCCTGACGCTGAGGCAGAGCCAACAGCGGTGGCAGCATCCTCTCCAGCTGCCTCCTCGCGAAGCCCCAAAGATGGTGAATCAGAGCTCTCTCGGGCAGGCGGAGCAGGTTCCTTGGGTTTATTACAGCCACCTCGAGTGAATCACTTCCCTTCACCGAGAGCTGATTATTTAGTGATCGTCCTGTGTTGTCAGAGATTGTCATATGAAGTCAGATTTTGCAAAAGCCAAGGTCGGAGAGGCATGGCTGAATGAGGCTATGAAAGAAAAACTGCCCAAAGACTACTGACTGATCACGTTCCCAGCATTAAAAACAATGAAAGACAACTTTCCGTTCTCTTTTGGAGGCACAGAAGGAAAGCCTTGGATTTTTTTCATGTGGTTTCCAAGTTCAATTTCAGACCTATACAGCAGAAAGCATGCAGAAAATGCAAAAGACTGGGTTTTTTTCCCCCGAAGGTCACCTTTACCACAGCTGTGGCACATAAAATCCGCACTGAGTATGGTACCTGGAGATTATTCTGCAGGATGCATTTCCTATATGGAAATAGCGTAACAAGAGGTTCATAAAGAACCCTAGCTATAGAGTACGCAACACAGTAACATCCACCTCTGCCATGCCAAACTTAAGAGGAAATCTGACACCCTATCTATATGTCATCAAGTTGCGCTTATAAAAAGAAACAAATCCAAACCTGTTTACTGAAAGTCATGAACACTGAAAGCAGAAGCCTCTTCAGGCCACGCATTTTGTACATGTTCTACTCTAAAGAGGTAGAGACGCTGAAAAAAACCCAGTCATAATTTATTTCAACTGGAAGTCAAACACACTGTCAATACTTCAAGGGTACCTCAAACTTTCCAGTGCTTGATTTAGCACCAACATCAAATAGCACATAATGTATGCTTCAGTAATTTAACTTGCCACTACATCTTTAATATTTTTAAGCTTTCCATTGCTGAATATCGTTGTATTTTGATATCAGAAAAAAATTGCCTATTGATCTGCCATCTTTTTTTCTCTCAGCAAAGCTTCATCTGTCTGTGGTTCAGGCACCTGCCCTATTTGTTACAGCAAGTGGTGTCAATATGATGTCATCAGCACCAGGCATTATCTCTGCCTCATTCAATTGCCTGCTGAACAGCAATTTGCACTTATCCCACCATGCGTTCAGGAGGTGACTTTCTTCAGGTTGTCAAGGAAAAGTGATACAACGTGGAACTCATTCAATTTTTGTTGCATAGAGGTTGCCAGTATCCTCCAGCAGCACAAACCTTGCCTCTGTTCTGATCTACACCCTACACAGCCTTCATAGGAGTTTCTCTTTCCCGTTTCAGTTTGAGGTCGGGATTTTTGGTGACTTTCAGAAAAATACACAAAACAAATCCCACGGGCTACAAGCGCACAACGCATTTCTTTGAAGCAGCTCTCTGCATGATTCAGCATACACAGCCTTTTCCAGGTGTGGAATCCTGGGGCTTGCATGCAACCCTGTGGTGCTGTTGTTTTTGATGTGATTCCCCGGGTGACGCACGCTGAGCTAGTGATTATCTTCATCCCCGTTAAAAGACTGGCCCGTGGAAAAATCCACTGTAGTTCTTTTCACGTTAATGGGTCTGATCCTTTCAGGTCAAGCAATAAAGTTTCACTGCTGGACAGAAGAAACAAGACTGCAAGAATGTACTTGGCTCTTCATCCCCACTTCAGCTGAAGCATAGGAGGAAAAAAAAAAACAGGAGTAAGATTTGCACAGATAGAGGCATAAATATAATAATCAGTCTCATTCAGCCTTGCATTTACTCTGGGATTCGAAGTCTTAATGACAAGCAATTGGTAGTTTCTACAGCACAAGCCAGCAGACCAAAGAAGCTGGCTTTGTAGGAGTTGATGATGAAAACTACAAGCAATCATGCCTTCTCTGGGATTTTAACTTGACCCAAGGGTGCCCCATTCTTTTCCCTTCTCTCCCAATAAAGAGAGCCATCATTCCACACTACTAACATTCATATGCTGTTCAAAATCTTGTCCTGCTGTGCTTTCATGATTTCTCCCACGCACACACTTAAAATAGGGCTTATAGTCCTACTCTGCTTGTTGGAGTATGCCACACAGTGAACTATCACAAAGTGAAAATGTTTTTTTGTCCACATGTAGAGACTATAAATGGGAAGGATCCCATTACTGGCTCATGAGCTGTTACCACACATCATGATGTACGGGCTTAGTAGAAGTTCACCCCATCTAACAACCCCTGAACTTGTAACATCTCTTAACTCCCTCTCTTTCTTATTTTGTCCCACACATAATAAACCCTACAGAAAATAATTTGCCAGACAGTGCTTAAAAAAAGGTGCAAAGTGGTGCTACATTTCTTGTTAGGGATTAGCAGCTAGAAATCATTTGGGAAGCAGCTCTTCTTTCTCAAGCTGATTAATAGATAGGAAAATTAGTTGCCAATTTAAATACTGCCTCATTTAACACTACGATTCCTAATTACATTATCAGCCCATCTGGCAAGAATTGCTGACAACCATCACGCAAAAAAGAAAACACACTAGCAACTATATGCTGTGTTTGCCCACAGTTATTAGGTGTTATTATTGGCACAGACTGTCAGTCAGGTTGTTTCAGCAATTTGTTTCTACAAATTGATAATGTTACAATATAGAGCAGCTTTTTAAGCACAGAGTTACTGTGCGCTTTTTTTCTGCGTTACTTGGAATTAGCATTTGCGGCCTACTTTCTAATAAACAAATTCAGAAAACTATGCTTTAATATAGATTATTCATCTGTTTCTCTTAAGATACAGAAATAAAACCTAATTAAAACATGAGTTAGAGGAATCCTAGGAAGTGTGTCTAGATGTAGAGGCCTGCAAAGTTAGACATAAACTGAAAAAGCCTCCACAAGGACACATTTCTGCTTGCAGAATAATACGTATTTTGCTGAACAGCTAAGATGGAAGCAAAAAAGGGTTAAATTTGTCGATCTGTACGACAGACTGGCACAATGCCCCTGAACGCCGGGGGAGGGATGGGACTCTCCCATTTTTGATTGCTCGTAAGCGGTCCCTGGGCTGGAGCAGCCCAGTCTTCATTGCTCTGCAGCACTTCACAGAATGGCTGAGGTTGGAAAGGACCTCTGGAAGCCATCTGGTCCAGTTCCCTGCTCGTGCAGGGCCGCCTAGAGCCAGCTGCCCAGGACCATACCCTTGAACGTGTCCAAGGACAGAGACTCCACAAGCTCCCTTAGCAACCTGCACCAATGCTTGGTCACCCAAGCATAAGGAAAGAGAGCTTTAAGTCCTTATGCTTAGAGGAAACCTCCTGTGTTTCAGTTTGTGCCCGCTGCCTCCGGTCTTGTCACTGGGCATCTCTGAAAAGAGCCTGGCTCTGTCCTCTTTGCACTCTCGCTTCAGGTATTTATACACATTGATGAGATCCTCCCTGAGCCTTTTCTTCTCCAGACTAGCAGTCCCTGCTCTCTCAGCCTTTCCTCATGTGAGAGATGCTCTAATCCCTTAAATGTCTTCATGGCCCCTCACTGGCCCCTCTCCTGTATGTTCATGTCTCTCTCATACTGGGGAGCCCAGAACAGGACACAGCACTCCAGATGTGGCCTCACCAGTGACAAATAGAGGAACCCAGAAAACAACTCAGCTTTTCGGCTGACAGTTGCATGGCCACTGGTGACGATGGAGAAACACCCCACCCAGAGCCAAATGACTCTCTGCAGCTTGGATGGTATCATACTTCACCTTTGAGGAGGAGCAATGGGGCAGGCTCACATTAACATCTCCAGGAGGAGAAGTAGCTCCTGTGGTGCCCTGAGGGAGGTCACCTCACTGGAGAAAACAGACCTGTCTGTTACTACCGCCAAGAAAAAGTCCTCCTGTAGTCGTAAGAAGGGTTTAACCATGCAGCCAAGATAAGAGAGGCATTGTGAGAAAGAAAAATGGAACAGAGATTAATGATTTTCTAATGCCGTTTGTTCAGCAGGTGGTGCCCAGGTTTCACTGCAACGTCACACTGGAGACGCAGAGCAAGGTGATTTATTGCAGCATGAAAACTTGGCCAAACCAGGAGGTCAAGTATATCACTAAAGATAATTCCTGCTTTCGCAATGGCAGAAGTTTGTCACAGAAACTGTGGTGTGTTTGTAGGCTGTGGAGTAAGAGGGAGAACAAGTGGCAAATGAAGGCTCTTCAGGGCAGCAGCAGATCAAGCCCACCACAGCGTGTTTGTTGTTCGCTGGCATTCCCCTCACCCCATTCCCAGCTGGTGTCACGACCTGGGATTTGACCCCATATCTATATTACCTTTACATTTACTGTCTCACCCAGCCATCTAAAACACTCAGCTGTCCCTGGACACACTCACACCTGCACTAGGCCCAGCAGAAGACCAAGAGTCTTTTGCCCCCAATCTTTTCATGATCTGCACTGCTAGACTGGGAATAATACTTTATTATATTTTTTTCCTCTCTGAAAAGCAATAATCTCTTGTTTTTTGCCAGAAGATTACAAAGTACTATCTGGATTAGCCATGCCAGAAGATTACACAGTACTATATCTGGATTAGCCAATCTACCCATGCTTTAGAGCACTGCGTGCTTCTGTAGTTGAAATTTGAATTAAAAACACAAATGCTAAAATGACTGATTGCTCTGAAGTATAAACTTGCTAAACTAAATTGTGAGTTGAAATATGAGCATCTGACTCCGGGACTGATGAACAGTCATTCTGAAGAGAAATATTACAGGAAGTGCTTTATATATATTATCATTTTGACAATAAGGGAAGGCTATTATGGTTTAAAGATAAAAAAAAATAGTCAGCCAATCAATCCCGGTAACAAAACAAAATACCTATTCTTCATTTCTACGCTCTCCTTCCTGCCAATGCCTTCAGTCACCTAAACATTAGCATTCTTCCTGCACATGCCGTCTCATGTGGTATCTTATTTTTCAGGCTCAAATTTATTTGCTGTGTCTAGATTTATCATACAACACATCCATCCTATTCATGCTACATGAACATGCTTTGCTGTTGAACATGAGCTATTACTTGCTTATCTTAGAGCTGTGTGAATCGTAGCAATTTTGTCTCATCGCCTTTTCAGAAAAGATTAACCTTTTTTTTCCCAGATGTAAGTCCCTCTCCCATATCACATCCTACAGCTGGCAAAAAACTAGATGTGTGAATCAACTCTCTAGTTCACATAAACCAGTTATAGCTGAAATCACACCCTGCTCTAGGTATTGCGTTTTAAGGAAAATCTGGACTAGTTACAGAAAGTTTTGTAACAACAATAATCTAGAGGTCTAGAAAAAATGTCACCTGTAAATAACCACTGAAAGGCTTGAACTGGTTTGAGAAGACTGAGAAAAACTGCTCTAGTCTTTTAAACAGACGTTTATTTGTCACAGAGACCTCCTGGGAGCTGCACCTTTCAGAAAAAAGAGGTTGCTTGTAAGCTGACTGGTATCTTCATCAGCCTTTCCCAGTGTAGCGGGCAATGCACGTTAACATCAAGTAGACTACTAAAGCAGTAAGGCACCTAAGTGCTCACAAATTTGAGTGAGGAAAATCTATATATTTTCTATATTTATACCAAACATGTTCTCAAATTGAGAGATTAATGAGTGCCTAGATAAATGGAATATTAAAAAAACCCCACAAACATACCCTAAAATTCAAGAATGAATGCAAGAGACATCAGCTATTTGCACTTAAGTGCACACAGAGCTCTTGTTAAATCCAAAGCAATGTTTCGACCTGTTAGTAGGTGTATAGGAATTACATTCATCAATTTTCTGCTAATTACAGTACAGCACTGATGAGACAGGGGGACTGTAAGCCGAATGCCACTGGGATCAACTCTCACCTCTAACTGCAAGATTCATGAGGAATCCCAGTGCTGCTCATGCAGCTTTGGTTTAGAGACGGGCTACGTCTAAGCTCTCTGCCACATCTACATTAGCAAACATCTCATCCAGAGCTTGCTCCTCCATCCCCAGAGAATTCGGTGGCCAAATGTGTTGGAGAGACAGCTATTAATTCAATAATTCAACAGCTAAAAAAAAAAATGGAGAAACTCCTGAAGTCCGTCTCTACCATCAGCCCGACTCTTGGAGATACGCTTGTGAATGCCATTACCGATTTCAAAGTCATCTTCTCAACCTAAACTTCTTTCTTGCTTTGAAACGACTGAGTGTAGCCATCGTGGAGCAGACCTGCTGGGCACTACTCGGCGGGATTTTGAACTCTTTGGAGCAGTGGCCAGCCACATCAGATGGCTATTAGTCCACAGAGCTATGTGCGCTGTAGAAGGACCTGAGGAGAGGGACAGCTTATAGCTCCATAGTAAATAGGAGGGTGGTAGAGGTGGGCAAAGGGCTGCACAACTGTATGTCATGATACAGGGGCACAGACAGCACTGGCCAGCGAAAAAGGGCATCGCTGTCCCCAGACAGCTCCCTCAGCAAGCCTCTATGCACTTGCACCCTTGCACTTAACCATGGCCTATCACGCTTCATTCCTGAAGAAAACCACTGTCAAATTATTTCAGTTGACCTGAAGCTAAACTTTCTCTGCAAAAAAAGACAACCACCTCACTGAAAAACAATAAACCATCCACCTCAAGTATCTTAGCTTAAATGTCTGCTACGTCTGTTCTGTTTACCAGTACTACTTAGGGCACGATGCTTCTAAAAAACATAGTCTTATATCAAACAATTTTAGAGGGATGTTTTTTTTAGGGACTCATCACGCTAATACACTGCCTTGCAGAATACGGTATCCAAGGATGGCTTTTTGGTTTTTTTTTTTTTTTTAAAGGAAATGAAATCAGTAAGCCTACATTAATGTATTATACCCAGTGAATGATTACAGTTAGAAGCTGCATACAGTTCAGAATTTCAATTTTCCGAGGCTTTTGCTCTCCAAAATTAGCTTCCAATTTATTTTGTCAGGTCACCCTTTTCTTTACCTCTATTGTTCATTAGACTCAGAGAAACTGCTGTCTGAAAAAAAAAAAAAGGTATTTTTAGTTGTTCTTCTCTACCTAGCTTCATAAGTCCTACACCATTAAAAGTTTGTTTTGAAACTAAAGCAACAGTCCTCCAACAGCAGTATCTGAAAGACTGAAACAGTTTTATGCATGCCCATAGAGCCAAGCTATGCTAAGTAAACTCAAGAAGGCTTGAACTGACTAATCTTTAAAACTTCCTCATGGCTATTCAAGCTTCTATACCATGAGTCACTGCCCATGTTTACTGTGCCATTTGGAAATAACAGAATTAATCAAGAGACACGTTTCAAACTTCGACACAGCTTATGAAGCCCATTCCTAATGCTCTTGAGTGTAGGCTAGGAGGAATCTCTACCCTCATGAGTGCTTTTATTTTTTTTTTTGTAATCTCCCTTTTGTCAAAGACACCACAGCACCCTCACCCTTCAGTAGTGGGCAGAATCTCTCAGGAGAGATTCAGCCTTGCTCCTATAGTTCTACCTTCACTAAAAGGCCTCCCTCTCACCAAAGATCTGAACTTTGATCCTACATTTAAATAAGACCCTGGATCTCATATTGCACCGGAGATGCGAAACCAAGTGCCAAAGCTGCTCCTGCAATATTTAAGAAGTTTTTGAAGGCAGCGATTAACTTTGAAGAGACAGGTAGGAAAAAAAAAGAAGTTTGTAGGACAGCAGTGAGAAAAATCAGTGTTTTTGAGAAGGCTGCACACTGGGTCTGATTTCTTCCCTCTTCGCCCCCTGTCAACTCGCTCTTGTAGCGACACGATTCTTTTCAGAATTTTTCCCCTCCTCTGTCAAGATGTTAGTTTTGGAGACGAGTGTTTCTTAGCGAAGATTTTTCAAAGCCTAGAGAGCTGCGAGAAGGAGAGGTGAAGGCAAGACACTCCCAACACATCAGGTAGATCCATTCTCCCCAGAACAGGCTGTTCCCAGCGCTGCTGCTGTACCCACACAGTGGGGCCACTCCGTACAACGTCCTTCTAGCCACACTTACCCCCTGCTTTCAGGAAGAGCTTGCTTATGTTTTTTTAGTGCTTTTCTTCAAGAAGGACGCTGAGTGCTTATATGGCATTTTCCAGCTATGGTTAAAACATCATAACAAAACCGAAGTGGATAATCCCCATTTTTCTTGGGTTTTCTCTGTCCGTACACTGCAGTGGTGAAACAACTAACCTTCCCAAAGCACGAAAGCCAATGGACGTGATTACATGGGAACTCTCACCGTGATGCTTAAGTCAAGTTCATGGCTGTGAAAGCAGCCTCTCCCTCTTGGAGGCCAGGAAACTAACGACCATCCCATGTTCATGCACTGTGAGCCCCTGGATTAGCCAAGATTGTTGGGACATGGAGAGGTAAATAAATTAGCACACACCTTGGAAAAACAACTATGAACTCCCTGTACTTCAAGGCACGGCCTCTGCTATAAAAATACCACAACTTGTTCTTCAGGACCGGACTTGCAGCACTGCCAGATTTTGTTTAACATATGACAGCTGCTACAGTATTTCAAACTGGGATGTTTCAGCCTGTGGAGCTGAAAAGGCTGGTTCCTGCATTTACCCACACTTTAACTCCTTTGAACGACATCTTCCCCACCTGCCATACCAGCTCCCACCTCCATTCCTCCCTTTCTGCCCAGAAACAGCCGCGATCACTTACTTTTGCACACTTACTGCGCTGCTGCTATACGGGTGGCAAAGGGACACGGCTGGATCCGCTGCTGCAGGCAAGGGGAGGGAGGGAAGAGACTAGGAAAAAAACCCCAAGCCCACCTACATCAAGCACAAGGACTGGAATTTGGTTATTCTCGATTGTGTTCCCTGCTAGAAAAGCTGTGCCACATCTCTGGGGAAAAGGCAGGGTCAGGCAGCTGCCTGCTGATCCGTGCCATCTTAAGCGGCCACAGGAATGCCCACAGGCGGCCCCAGGTCTCAGAGCACAAACAAGGTGGTGCAACTCCAGTGTTTTTATTTCCCTGGTAACTAATAAAGGGAATACAACAGACAGAAGGCTTTTGCTCCCCATTCCACCTGACCTATTTAGGATATTACCAAAGAGCAGAATTTGATTGTCATCATGGGTATTTCTTGGAATTATACAGAGGAGTTCAAAGGCACACACACAAAGCAGGTTTCCACTCCATAATACCAGGAAGGACTATTTGATGGGAAAAAACAAAACAAAACAAAAGCAGTTAAGCTATGTCGCAATAATGTGTTAGATTTATTAAAAATAAGAACAATCTTTTTTATCCACATTTACTGTAACATTTTTACTTAAATATTTGGCAGGGGAATTTAAAAGGTAGATTTCTCAAGTGAAATAAGGTATGATTTTTAATTTTTTTTTTTTTAAGCAGCAGTGTTCATCCCCCTGCTATTGGACTCATTTATTTCTCTCTCTGCTTCTCAAACATGCACACTTTACTCTTTACCCTGGCTAATACTGTAGAGGCAGCAGCTCTGGGAAATGAACTAGCTTTGCCTGTGGCTCATACATCATTACAATTGTTAACCAAGTTCCACTGTAAAAATCTCTATTACACAGGAGAACACAGAGGCATGCAGGAACACAGCTTTATTTTCAGATACAAGGTTGAGTTCGTAGGGCAGGGCATTAAAAGACTTTTTTATGCTCTCAGGTTGATGAAGTCTGCTACTGTGCACTGCAACATCACACAGAAAACAGCTTCTTACTATCCGTTCCTCCACATACCAACCTGTATGTAGGACTAAGCTGTCTTCTACTTCAGCCAGCAATTACAACCCATGGTGTGATGGTGGTACCTCAGGTCCTACAGCAGCCCAGGGCTCCAACATTTTACGCACTACAAGGAAGGCAGCAGGTGCAGCCATGCTGCTGCCCACACACTGGAGCTGACGGTGCTCAGGCCAGTGGAATTGTGGAAGTTTACACATCAGCAACAGCAAACGTTGTCATGCAGGCCTGCTCTGAAGAACGTTTCTAAACCTGAACAAAACCACGCAGGTAGTAGCACTAGTATTTGGTCACTTGCCAAGAAAATGTTAACCCAAAGGTTCAGCAGAGTGCAAATGAAAGTTGACTTTAGCTGGAACATGTAGCACACGCCAGCATTCATAATTGCAGCCGCTGAGAAATTTTCTGAACTTTCTTTTTCCCCCCAGACATTACTTATCTCGGCAGCACAAATGCAAAAATTTGGCACTTTGGATTGTGCAAAATGTTTGTGTTATTCCCTGGAGGACTTTGCATCCGTTAAGTAATGAGAAGATTATTCTGTGACAGATAAACCCAAGCACTGTGACTGCATCAGATGTTATCTTGCTACAGCACTTCTCAGACTTTTTGGAAAGTGCGACTACCTTTGGAATCCTCTGTCTTATTCGCAACNGAAAGTTGACTTTAGCTGGAACATGTAGCACACGCCAGCATTCATAATTGCAGCCGCTGAGAAATTTTCTGAACTTTCTTTTTCCCCCCAGACATTACTTATCTCGGCAGCACAAATGCAAAAATTTGGCACTTTGGATTGTGCAAAATGTTTGTGTTATTCCCTGGAGGACTTTGCATCCGTTAAGTAATGAGAAGATTATTCTGTGACAGATAAACCCAAGCACTGTGACTGCATCAGATGTTATCTTGCTACAGCACTTCTCAGACTTTTTGGAAAGTGCGACTACCTTTGGAATCCTCCGTCTTATTCGCAACCTGAGAGCCACCGAGAAGAAAAACGAATGAATTAAATAAAAATCTCTTTAGTCACAGAAAAGTTATCAGCAGGACTGATGAGTCATTTTCTCACATGCCTCACATTTCACTCTTACCCGTAGCAGACATTTACTAGGCAGCACAGTGAATGAAAGCATAGGTCTTTCCAGACCACGATTAAGTAGTGTGGTAATATTGCCCTGAAAACCTTCCAAATTGGCATAGCGTGCTCTGTCTTGAAAAGACGCTACAACTGTTAATTTCTTATGCCGCAAACACTGACAGTCAAGGTTTCTGAATCAACAGGTATCATAATGGAATTCTGAAAGTAAAGTTTCCAATTAGGTAGAAAAAAAGAGAGAAAAAACAACTGCAAGATTTCGCAAATTTGCAATTTTCATAATAGATCCAAAGCCTGCAGTCGAAATAGACACCCTAGTATATTATTTTCTATATCAAAACTGCCAAAGGCATTCTTCAAAATTTACCTTCTGCTCACCTGGTGTATTTTTTTTTCCCCAATACCACAATAAAATTTCCAAGGGTGGGGACACGCAGCACCCGACCTTCCATACAATGGCTTAGCAGGTAAGCCTTTTGCTTCTGTAGAAGCCCCAAATTGCGGATCTTCTCTGGTATGAAGCTTCCTATGGTAGCAAAGTAAGAAACAGAGTGAGTCCAAGTGTGTGAGAAAATTCTCGTATCTGGCCACAACGTGAGCACCGTGGCAGGCTGATCTATGGGACACTCTCGCAGGCAGATCCACAAACAAATATCAAGGAATTACCTGACAGATGGCCACCAAAAGGAGCTGATTACTTGTTCCCTGTCAAACGGCAGGAGCTGGCCTTTAATGCAAGAAGGCTTACAGTCCCTTCCTCAAGTTCAGGGGTGCCTCTCAGTTCTCGAGTTGTTGTCTTTTTTCCTTTAAAATACCCAAACCAATCTAATAGGAAAAAGTAGTGCTATTGAGCAGTTTTAGTTCCCTAGGAATGGATTAATTTGTGTCTTTAAGGAGAAGCAGCTTACCAAGTGTTACTGCAGCACTAACATCTTTCCTCTTTTAAAATAAAACCGGACCGGCAATGAATTTGAGACAAGCGTTTTCCCTAAACGCATGCAGTCTAGCTTAACAGCAGTTTTTGCGAGTAAGTAGGTACAAAAATAAACCAACCGTAAAGCTAAATAAAATCAACTGATTTTACTACTCACAATCTGAGCAAAGGAGACAAAATCTACAATTAATTTATTTCTTACAATTTGAAATTATTATTAAGCGGTGGTGAGGGAAAAAGGATTGTAGAGTGCAATTACTGTCTTAACAGATTCCCTTCAAAACAGTCTTTTAATTATGACATACTAATTGAATTCAATGAATTGTGATTTTAACTCGAGTAAGATTTTTCCTATCATCTAGTTTATTTTCACCAAATTCCCTCTCTGATATACCCCACAGGTTTCGTGTATCTGAGGAAGACTCTTAAAAAAAACAAAACAAAGGTCTAGAAGATCTGTCTCCCTCTGCCCTCCCCGTAAAATACTCTTAGACATAAAAACGCAGCGAGAGTAGAGAGACAGGCAAAACGAAGAACAAGGGAACAACTCTGAGGGAGGAGAGGAAAAAAGCTATTATTTTATCAACAGAAGCTATTATTTTATCAGGCAGAAGAGGGAGCAAACGTTGACTCTGGCCCAAGGCCTTCTGAAGGCATGAGAGCTGACTTTGCTACATGACTGCTCTAAGGCGAGCGTGGCCAAAAGCCCACTGGATAGCCGTGCCTGCAGGAAGCCTGCCGAAAGGGCAGGGTGCGTGGGCAGTAGCAGGTTCAGCAGCCAAAGTTTCACCCCAAGGGGAAGAAGTTTTCCCAAAGCTCCTTGGCGAGGCTCTCGGGCAGTTCTGGGCTGCTGCAGCCCTTTCTGCGCCCAGCACGCAGCTGCTGCCGTAGCAAAACCAAAACACACCGCTCATGCGGACGTGCTCAAGCTACTTCAGGGGCTGCCAGCACTATCTGAGTTCGCTGTGTGTTGCAGAGCCACCTGGAAAAGTGCAGTAGACCGCTTGTGCAGAGTTCCCCGTTGTCACAACTAGACTGTTACCAACCAGAGTTAGCTGGTTCCTGCTAGCTCGGTTCTTTAACACCTCAATCCAATCACACGAGTGGCTGTGATGTAGGCATACGCAGAGAAGAGGAGACAGATACTCAACTAACTGGTTACTTTAAAACTAAGGGAGTTCACGTGCAAAAAATTGCAAATAGAATCTATTTCAGTCCTTGGCTATTTCAAGTGCCTCGAAGAACATTGAACTAACATACAAATTAAAGTGTAAAACTTCTGATTTTAACAGCAGCCTGGTATCTGTAGAACACGTACTGCATTTGCTTCACGAGCACAGATCCACATAGCAAAACCAGGCTGAAAAGCAGAAAGATGTATGACAGTCCCACCAACTGCAGGAAAAAACACTTCCTTTTTCTGGGGCAGCTGAGTGCCACCTCATTCGCTTTGAAGATTTGATCTCAAGTCCTAATCTGGGCAGGCATAGGAGCAACAAGTTCCTTCCCTTATGCAAATTACAATTAAATCTGTATTTTACAGCCAGTAAGAAAAGGGAGAGAGGTATGTCTGATTCATACTGGAGATGCACATGTGCAAGGGTATGCCACTGTATCAGCTTTTTTTTTTAAATGTAGCTATACTTGGCAGTGACCAGGTAATATTTCAGGTCAGACTCGCTTCACCTATAAGTGAGAAATTTTCAAAGATAATAACACGTGAAGGCAACATGCCATCTGGTATTTGAACCTGGAAGGATCAAATTTTCAAAACTTCTATCTAGAAAGATGGTAAACCCCCTTTCAGCAAAATTAAGAAAGCAGAGCTTAGCTTCTTAGGGAATAGCACAGCTCCAGAAATCAAGCCTTTATCACCTAATATAGGGAGTCTAGTGAAGTGATAAAATTACAAGAGCAGTTGAATCTTTCCTCACAATCTTTATTCCTTCCAACACTCAGGAAATAAGAGCTATCAACAATTAAGGAAGAATGGCTGCATGTTCAGAACCTCCTAATGTGTGTATTCATCACCTTCAAAATACCAAGCTATAAATTATAAGAGTCCATGACACACTTGAGGTGTTTAATACATATCCTTCTTTACCCTTCTTTTCTTTAATAGCTGGAAGAAACGGAAGGGAAGATAACCTCCCACCAATTACAGGGAAATTGGGGAGTTTGTGTTTCACAGTGAAGGCTGTTAGACCCAACACTCACATTGACCTTAAAGCTTCAGAGCAAGTTTACAGGACAGGTTTTTGCTCACCGCTCACCATTAGGAGAAAACAATAGACAAAACCTCTTCATGCATAGAGTGAAAAATTGTCACTGACATTTCAAAAATGAGCCGTGGCACTCAGAGCACAAGTCAGATCCTATTGTAGTTTCAATACCCACTAATCAGAACACAGCTACAAGACTCTCAGGAGGCACATGCCCCGCCTCTCTTCACAATGAAGTTGCAGGAACAACATTTACCCGGTCTTAATAAAAACACAGTGAGACCTGCAGGGCTACCACCACCGCATGCAATGAAGACTAGCAGAAGAGGCAAGATGAGGCAACGGTACCTTCTTTGCAAACATTTAATGCAGTACAGATAGACTTCAAGAAAGCTATGAAAAACATGGGGTGCTTTAAGAGTGTCACTATCCTATTGGTCAAAAGCTCCTAGGAGAAACAAAATTAATATGAACAGAACTGCGGTGAAGATAGCAAAAAAACCCTTACATGATCTTTGATTCAATTCCTCGCAGTCCTTACAATCTCAAGGCATGCAAAATAATGAAAGATAGAGCAAAGGAATTCCCAGAGATTATTTAAAGAAATAAGAAGTAAGAACAGTGCACACAATTCATATTGGGCTCTTGCCACCTCCTATTTAAATCTGGAATTGGAAGAAGTGCACCTATACAGACAGGTGTAAAGCACGTAATCCCTCAGAAGTAGGACACGTAATGATACGTCTGTGAAATAAGAGACAAATATATCACTCTCTTCAATACAACAGACCTTCTTTCTCACCTTTCACATAATTCTTAAGTAGAGCTGCATGTGAATGAATGAGAATTAACAGGGGTAATGACAGCTGACACTGACCTGGTAGCTAGTCTGGAGATCTGATACAATTAGGAAGGATACTGTATTATAAAACTGGAAATGGTCAGAAACACTTTGGCTGCAAACACTTTGCAAAACTGGATTGACTGCACTGAAGTTTCCTCTCCTGAAAATAAAATATATTTGACTTCACACAGCTGCTCTATTTTTATATCGTCAGAACAAGTATTTCAGAACTGCCATTGAGAAATTCAGTTCTGTACTGTGTTTATCTGCTATATGACAAATCAGAATTGGAACGAAAGCCAGTGTGCCTTAAATGACCTGAAAAACAAAATTCTTTCATAGTAGATTCCTTCCAAGAATGGAAATTAAAAAAGGAAAATTTCTAAAAATGCAACTGAGCAGTAATGCAAGCTCAGTAGTGCTGAAGCCTTTCACAAATGCTCATTCCTCATACTGGCACTGCAGGCTTTCAACACGAAATGCACACACTTTAAAAGTCGCCAGGCACCAACGCTAACGTAACCATGACATTAAACCTTGCGCCTCTTATCACAACCTGCTATTTGGTCTTGGTCCGCTGCTGCCTTGTTTGCATTTACGCATTTCCTCTCTGCCACACCGTCTGGAGCAGCAGCTCTGCCATCCACCTTTCTGCTCCCACAGTGCGCAAGCAAAGCCGTGCTGCTCTGCAGCTCTTCTTCATTGCCAGTACCCTCCTTCTTCCTCCCTGGCAGAACATCAGGGCAGCATTACCCCGTGCTGGGACTCGGCTGTCTTGGCAGCAGCCTGTGTGAGGAAGTGAGTTAGCTTGGGGTGAAGACCTGTGCCAGAGGGGTGCAAGCATAAGGCAAGGTGTCCAAGTGTCACTTTACATTGCAGCTTCTAACACGAGGCGATGTCAGGTTGGGAGGAGCATTTAAATCAGTAAGAGACATCTCTCCTTTTCTACCTGATCACGGCCCACTCTGACTCCAGTGAGTACTTGACCGAGGAGTTTAACATGACCCCAACACTTGGCAGTATCAAGATACTCGCTTTTTGTACCAGCACGGTGAAGGACTCAAGTAGCACTAGCCTGTAGCGGTTTTGCAGCTTTATACTCGTCATTGCAAAGCAGAGAAACAAGAAGTACATTTGTGATCTTTAAGTCTTCCAGTTTCAGGCAAGGAATGAGATAACAAATTTGTCACCATCAAAAGCAGAGAATAAATTTTAACTGCACTCTACTGAGTCGCTACACGCCAAGATCTGATTTTGGAAACGCAAACGCATTTCCAACCTTACTTACAACCTCAGTGGGCCTACTCGTGAATAAAACTCCACATGTGCTAAACACCAGTGGCGGTCTTTTAAATAATTAACTTTGCAGGAACTCAGAACTAGTTCAAAATAGTAAAAGCTTTTTTTGCAATCAGATTCAGAGCTTTTTTTTCCAGATGGAAAAAAAATCATTGAGGCAAGTTTATCTGAAACCTTGCATCACATGTAATACAAGTAATGCTAGCTGTTAAGCGTAAGTGAAGCCTCCAGGTGCACTGAGGACAGCACATATCTCCCTCTCAGACCTCCAGTAACATTACCAAAAGCCTGTCATATTTTTCCTTCTCCATTTCTTCCAATTTCAGAATCCCTCTAGACATGTAAGAAGATGATACGCTTGATAGTTGCTTTTTCTCCCTTTTTTTTTTTTCATTTGAGATAGACTGAATTGGATTATTAGTCCAAACAAACCCAGTATCTTGATTCCGGCAGAAACCAATACTGAATGTTCCCTGGAGTAATGAAGCACACACAACGCCACACTAATAGAACTAGTCAAATACGCAGCACACGACAGGGAGGAAAAATTGTTTTACGGCCTCTGTGGCTATCGGGTCGCACCTTGATACATCACATCTAGTTAGCTTTTATTTTTAAAAAAAACCCTCTATTTATTGATCATAACGCCACCCTTTCTCAAAACACGTATCGATCCTACCATCATACATTTCAATCAGAGCGACAATCTGGCCAATCCTCTTACATTCAAGGTGGAAAAAAGAAAGAGCTCACAGGAGCCCAAAAACGTTAACACCGTCTGAATGCTCCCTGTTGGCTAGGCATTTTGGCGTTCAGTGGCTTTTTATTAGGGAGAGGAGCTAAAGCGGAAGAATAAGGAATTTTCTTTTTGTGTACGCTGGGAACACAAGGACCTAAACTCCCGAAGCAAACACGAAGTTCTGAGGGAAAGCCCCGAGGGCTTTCAGGAAATTAATCCCCACTCAGCTGACTAGTCATTCCCACCAGCAGCCCGGCACCCGCTCCTCCTGGGATCTCATGACACAGATGAAAGAGCAACCACATTGCAAAAAAAAAAAAAAAACAAAAAAAAACTTCAGCAACGCCGGCGAAGGCAGTTCGGGGAGATTTAAGGAAACATGGTCTATTTGAGAACAATATCCAAAACACACGCGTTCTTTGCGTTATTAACGAGTAACAAGTGAACTCCCGAAAGAAGGGGCAGGTTTTGCCTAGCCACCGCATAGTTGAGCAGGAAAATTTCGGGTGCTCCACCCGAGGGCACGGGGAGTATCTATCAAAGCACTCAATCACGAATGCAAAGCAGCTTAAAAAAAACCAACAAAACAATTCAAAAAGCCCCCTCCGACTCTAAAACGCGGTCGTTTTGCACTGGCAGAACAAGTCGCTCCGAAGCGAACCCCGTGGCCCGGCTCCGCAGGATTTCCCCAGCAGCCACCGGGCCGGGGCAGGGCAGCCCCTCGCCGGGGCGAGGAGGGGGTTGGGGGGGTCGGGAGAGCGGGGTCGGGGGGGGCAGCCGCTGCCCGCCCCGCTGCACCCGGAGGCGCCGCCGGGGCCCCGCGAGGGCCGGCACGCGCTTCCCGCCCGGCCAGCGGAAACTCGCTGCGCCGGGAACCGGCACCGTCTTTCGGCGGGGGGAGGGGAGGGGGGGGAGGAGGTGCCAGCGCTGAGCAGCGGGAGAAAGTTGCGTTTGGGCTGGGAGGGGGGGGCAGGGCAGACTCCCGCCCACCAAGAAGAAGTTCGGGCACACACACTCCCCCCACCCCGTCCCCACCTCGCCGACCCCGGCCCGCTCGTACCGCCTGCGGCGGGG
>VZSC01018208.1:312-107503 GCA_013398225.1 Steatornis caripensis | reverse complement strand
GGCTCCGGCCGGAGGCAGCGGCCGCCTGGCTGCCAGACTGGAGCAGCCAGGGGGAGGAGGAGGAGGAGGAGAAGGAGGAGGAGGAGGAGGAAGAAGAAGGGAGCGGCTTCCCCACGCCCCGGTTTCATCTCCCCCGAACCGAGCTCCTCCTCGCGTTTCTCCCGCACGGCCCGGGGCCCGCGGGAGAAACTTCCCGGCTCGGCTCGGCTCAACCCAGCCCGCAGCCTCTCTTAACGGAGCGCGACGGCACGCTGGGGAGAAAAGTTTCCGAAAGCCTTAAAGGGAGGGCGGCGGGGCAGGCGAGCGGGAATCGGCGCTGAGGGAGGCGGCGGCGGGGGGGGCTGCCAGGGCTCCGGTCCCTTCCCGGTGCGACGGCTCGACCCTCAGCGCCGGCGAGGCCGGGGTCTGGCAGCGTCCCTGGGGAGCCGCTCGCCTCAGGACCCCACGGGAGCGTGGGATGGAAGATGAGGAGGATGATGAAGATGATGAGTATGATGATGATGAAGAGGAGGAGGAGGTGGTGAGGGTGGGGGCGGGAGTGCGGAGCTGGGGACACTCGGGGATGCCGGCGCGGGTGGCCGTGGCGCGGGTGGCAGCGGCCGCGTTTCACAGCGGTGGCGTCTGGTGCGAGGAGCGGGCGTGTGTGTCTGTGTATGTGTGTGTGTGTGTAAATTCATCTGCTGTATTAATAAGAGCGAGGCATGAAAGACGTCCGCTTGTCAGAAAGCCTGCGAGGCTTTATATGTCTTCATCACGCAGGGAATTAATAACAGCAGCCAAGTGCGGCCTTTCAAAAGACGGGAACGCTTAGGATGGAATTAGTCTGGATGCCTCTGGAGCAATGACAGTGCCGGATAGATCGTTAAATGGAGCAGACAGTCCAAAAGCCTTGAAAAATAACACTGGGCAAGTCTAAGGAGAGTAACTTTGTGTTTGTTGCTGACCCTTCTCCCCATCCTCTGTAGTAGATAAAGTGAAAAATATCCAGCCTAAGTCATGCATCCACTCAGGATCCCCTGACCAGTTTGCTGTCATAGGCAGCAACCTGGTGTGTCCTTGTGTGTAAATCTCCAAGCTAGGTGGACGGAGATCCCTCCCCTGCCAAAGTATACAGCAAGGGCTCCCTCCCTTCCTTGAGAGGGAATAACCATCTGAAAGATTTCCAAGCGTTTCACACCTGGGAGGTGGACAGTACTAGTGTTCAGTGCCAGGAAGGCTGAGCATACTGTTTGCTGGAAAGGTACTCAGGTGAGCCTGTTATTCGTAGCCATTTGCCAGTGTTGCTTGCAGAGGATAATCCTTAAAAAGAAATTGGAATCCACCTGCCCTTACTGAAGCAAAAAAGATGCTTTCACTTTTTTTGCTGATGTTTTCAGTACTCTGGCTCTCTTACCACTTAAAATCTGGAGCCCTTGCTCTCACTTTTTAGCTCCGCCCTTAAATCTGTTCAGCGCCTCTGATGCAGCTCAGCGCTTTCCTCTGCATCTGTAGCAGGAGGTGGTTGTGGTCCCTGTCGCTGCTGCCCACAGGGAAGAGAAAAGTGCTTGTAATGCTCTTAACCTTGCTTTGCCACAGCTGAGGAGATGGGAAGCATGCAAGGGGCATGGCCTGGCTGAGGATTTGGGTAGAGGGCATAGATAAAGCTTGTGCTCAAGAGGTAATTTCACTTGTGGGAAACTACACATCTTAGTAAAAGGTAAAATTGTGCAAACTTCCCCAGCTGCAGGAAGCTTTCTATTGGCCTGACAAGTAGGAATGTGAAGTACTGCAGTCCTGGTCAGTCTAGTCTCACCTGCTCTAGACAGAGCTGGGAAATGCTGCTCTAGGCTGATGGCAGCTGAGCACCTGAGGGAGTGGTGTGGTGGATCACGCAAAGAGGTTATCTCCAGGGTGCTACAGTAATGGCTTTTCCTAATGTAGCTGGGATAGTGACAGGTTGTACTGCAAGGCCTGCCTAGTCGGAGCTGAAGGGGAATTAAAATGCTTGGGGCTCTTCCTAGGTGAGCTGGAAACTAGAGAAATGCCCTCCCCCCCTTTTGGAAAAGGAAATGTGAAAAGTAATCAGCAGTATAATTGAACACCCCCTCAGAGCGGTAGGGATGTATTTATAACAGTCAGCAGCTATATGCATTTTGTTTTAATTCTTTTACAGTACAATAAGTCTTCCCCCTTGCCACTGTTGCTAAGATACATTACCATACTTCTGGGTAAAGCAATCCCAGTCAAAAGAAGTGTATAGTTTTTGAAGTATAGAAGAAACAGGATAGCCTTCAAGTGTTCAAGAGAAAACTTGTCTTTTTTCATACTGTTTTTTTAAAAGTTCTTCTTGTCCTGTTTTCCACAAATGAAAACTTGTCTTTTTTTCATACTGTTTTTTAAAAGTTCTACTTGTCCTGTTTTCCACAGACCTAGATACGTCTGGTAGTAAATGCATATCAGGCAGCTGCTGCATATCAGGTGGTGTATGTGTAACCTTTCTGTCCTCTCATCGCAGCAGGGCTCGTGTTCATGCGATAGCATGTTGTGAGGTTTCTGCCTTGCCTCCTCTGCTCTTTTATTTACCTAAGTATCTGATAAGGCTTAGGCTGTGCCATGTGCAGGTGACTGGTCCGGATGCGTCTATGATCAATGGCAGGAATGGGCCTTAAAAGAGCAGTGTAAACAAATGCTTTCGAAAGAAGACATTATGAAGTCCTCCCGGAGAGCTGAACGTAGCTATATCCAAAACGTTCCTCAGAAGGGAAATCATCTGTATGCAAGGAATGCCACTTCAGTCAATACGCACATTTATTTCTTTGCTTATTGCATACAGAAAATAAATGAAACGCTAGAAATAAACACAAGTTTAAGTGTCTGTACTTCTTGTTTTCTGAAATATTTGGATGATCTTGTTTTCTGTATTTTTGTTACTCCAAAAATGAGTAAAAAGTTTTTAAAACAGTCTTTAAATATCAGCCCTCATTAATAGGTCATTTTAAAAAGTCATTTGTCCATGTATAAATTTGCAGGTGTATCTTGACTTTGATCCAACTCTGCATTAGTTTAAGTTGGTAGTATTGTGGTGCTTTAAACCTTGAGCTGCTTGGCAGTGAATTAACATATGTCTCTATAACATAACCTTCCACCAGTACTTACAGAATACAGTGAATCATAAAAATGCAACTGCTGTCTGCTATGGACAAGGTATATTAACTATGTCAGAAAGACAGTTGCTATACGGAGATGTTAAATCAGGACTGCTGAGAAAACAAGCAGGAATGGAGAAGGCGGCTGAAGATGCAGAGGAAGTGCTGGAGCTGATCGGAGCAGAGGAACTCTGGATGGCTAAAAAGAGATCCTCTCCTTCCAAAAGAGGAAGCTCTTAGGGGACTGCTCAGACCAAAGTGGTTCTCTGCCGTGCATCGGAAGAAGTCAGGCTGGCTTGTGCTGTCGTTATGCAATGATAAAGGCTGATGGGCACAAAGTAAAGACTTCTGTTATAAAATTGCTTTGTCTACTTTCTGTGCTCCTACTGTTAGCATAATCAATACTTCAGTTTTAAGAAGACTGACTGCTCTTTGCTGTGAATTGCAGCAAGTACTGGTACTGAAAGAAACCCAGCTGGACCTGCAGTGTACAAACGGTTAATTTGCGGAATGCGGTAGCCTTAGGAGAGGGGAGATTTTGTTCTTCCTGAATCTCACTGGAAAATGGTCTTCTCTGTCTGTGGTGGTCTTGCAACCAGCTTTTACATGTTTTGGGTGTAATCCAGTGAAACGTTGCTGCTAAATGACAGAACAGTAAATAATCGAGGGGCAGCAGAGGCCACAAGATTTTGCTGTGCTGTGTGTCTGCCAAGGCGGTACGTCTTCGAAGGCAAAGAGCAAACCAGCTGCCCCGTGGGACGAGAGATGTGCCACCCAGCAGAGCTATTCCGGTGGTACTGCTAGGGCTCTAGCAACATCTGCGCCAAAGTGAGGGCATGGACAGTTCTGAGGCTCGTTTAAGGGCTGAGCATATGCGCCATGTATGGAGCTCATCCAAAATGAATCTTGTGGCTGGAGAATACGTGACTGGGGATGTAGGTGCAAATGTTTAGCATGCTTCATCTCCTTACTGTGGGTAGAGAATCTGTGGGCAGGGGTGTCTTCTTTGACGACTGTCTGTGCAATTAGTTTTCTGAATGATGATGTATCCCTTTGGCTACAGTCGAACATGGAAGATGTTGCAAAAACAGCCATCTTCTGTCAAAGTTCCATTTGAAAACAAGCAAAACATCATCCTTAGTTGCTGCTGAAGGCATGTAATCACTGGTGGAGCTTGGTGGAGCTGGTCTCAAAAGTAATCTCGAGACTTTGTTTTGTGGTAGAAGCTGTCACCTAGTTGGGTACATCAACAAGGTCCTCCACCCCTGCAAGATTTCACAGCATACAAGCTTCTCTCAGTTTGGAGCACGAGATGCTTTCTTCTGTAGAAATCTCCATGCCCCAAAATGTTTTCTTTCTGCCCTGGATCTTCAAGTCCACATACGCAACACCCTCTCCTCTGTCCCGCCTCATCCCTTTTTCTCTGACAGAGTGGTGCGTCACCAATCAAAGGGAAGAGATGCAAACACCAGCTTGTTTTCTGCTTTTCCCAGCGCTAGAGCAGAGGGGCTGTGCAGAAGCCATCATCCCTCCTTTGTGGGAAGGCGTAGGAGCAAAGCGAGGGGAGACAGAAACACAGCTGTAGGTCCAAATGGCTCAAGGTAAGGCTCGCTCAGGCCCCCGTAAGCTCAAAGGGCAGCACAGAGCAGAGGTCAAGGTTAGAGTCACGGACGTCCTAATGCTACAGTACTGTCAATATGTTTGGTATTGTGTTTGTTTTGTCTGTTTTTTTATCACCTTTTGTTTGAATCTTGCTGGCAGTGAGCCTGGGGTAGCTCACTGCTATCTGGGAGAGTGTCTGTTTGAGCTTCTGCCCTGCATCTGAGGCAGCCTGCAGAATTCTTGATGAATGCATTGACCGCTCTCAGAAAAGTGTTATTTCTCCTCGGAAAGCTCTGCAGGCTTCCTCAGCTCTATTCTCTAGCTGGCACCATGGAAGAAATAATTTGTGGATTAAACCTTAAAATGATCCAGTATCGACCTTCTGATTCCAGACCTTCCTACACCACAAACAGCAATGGTTATAAATTTATAAACTATGAAAAATTAAACATGCAGTGAGCTATAACAGCACTTTAAAAACTACACGTTGAGAGTTGGCTCATACTGCTGAGATTACTCAAATAGTTTCATAAACGTGCAGGGCTGCAATCCACTTGCCCAGCACTGGTAGACTATTCATTTATTGTTAATAGTAAGAGTAGTAGGATTTGCTTATTGGTGGATGTTCAGGAAACTAGTCAGCTTAGTCAAGACTTTTCAGAAGTGCTTAGACCTCCACAATGTTTACTGGGAAGTGAAGGACATGGGATAGAGAGTCCTCCTGGAAGTCTAGGTGCTAGTCGCTTTGGGGAGGTAAACACACGGAGTATGTTTTTTTTCCAATCCACCTGTGTGCCAGATGTTCAAGGTGTTACAGGCCTGCCCCTGGCTGCACCGCAAGTAAAATCTGCAATCAGGAATGTTTTTTAAATATGTTTGTCATTTAATAGAGCTATGAGTCTGTATTTATGCCCATTCTTGGAGAGACCAAGGAATTTTGTGATGCACCATGTTGTCTGAACAGCCAACCTTAAGTTGGGAAGTTGCTTGCTGTCTTTGTTTTCTCTGTGGTAGTCTGCATAACCGTTTCAGTCTGGAAAGTTCAAGAAATAAAAGATTTCATGCATGGCAAAACTCGTTCCTGCAGCCTGTCTTTATAACTTTTTTTTTTCTGTCCACCTTTCTTTATCACTGTGATGCTGACCATGGCAGAGCCTCTGAAGACTGGATGCAGCAGTTATGTTTTGCCAGAAACTGTGAAGATCTGCAGTTTTGTTAACTTGAGTTCCTCAACTCAGCAACTGCCGTCTGGACACAGAGCTTCCTTCCTTCCTTCCTTCCTTCCTTCCTTCCTTCCTCCCTTCCTCCCTTCCTCCCTTCCTCCCTTCCTCCCTTCCTCCCTTCCTCCCTTCCTCCCTTCCTCCCTTCCTCCCTTCCTCCCTTCCTCCCTTCCTCCCTTCCTCCCTTCCTCCCTTCCTCCCTTCCTCCCTTCCTCCCTTCCTCCCTTCCTCCCTTCCTCCCTTCCTCCCTTCCTCCCTTCCTCCCTTCCTCCCTTCCTCCCTTCCTCCCTTCCTCCCTTCCTCCCTTCCTCCCTTCCTCCCTTCCTCCCTTCCTCCCTTCCTCCCTTCCTCCCTTCCTCCCTTCCTCCCTTCCTCCCTTCCTCCCTTCCTCCCTTCCTCCCTTCCTCCCTTCCTCCCTTCCTCCCTTCCTCCCTTCCTCCCTTCCTCCCTTCCTCCCTTCCTCCCTTCCTCCCTTCCTCCCTTCCTCCCTTCCTCCCTTCCTCCCTTCCTCCCTTCCTCCCTTCCTCCCTTCCTCCCTTCCTCCCTTCCTCCCTTCCTCCCTTCCTCCCTTCCTCCCTTCCTCCCTTCCTCCCTTCCTCCCTTCCTCCCTTCCTCCCTTCCTCCCTTCCTCCCTTCCTCCCTTCCTCCCTTCCTCCCTTCCTCCCTTCCTCCCTTCCTCCCTTCCTCCCTTCCTCCCTTCCTCCCTTCCTCCCTTCCTCCCTTCCTCCCTCCCTCCGATGAAGGACAATTTGGAATGACAGCCTAGGTACATGTAATTAGTAGGATTAGATAAAGATTTTTTAAAAAAATCTTTGTTTTGATAAAAGAACATTTGCAGTCTGACAATGAGCTCTTTATTTTTTATTTTTGGCTTTTTAGTCTTGAAATTATACTTTGTTTATAGATTTTGCCTGTTTTTCGTCCAAAATAGTAACAGGGATGTGGATCAAGTCTTCATCCCACTGGAAACAAAATTATTGCACTGGTCCTAAATAACCTATTCTGTATCCCATTTCTTTCTAACAAAAAAACGAACGCAAAACTTGAGCTCTGTCACTCCAAAATTCTTAGAAAGATTGAAGTTCTTCTGTTCATGCACATAAAGATAAATATGTGCATGAAAAATGAGTATGTTACTAGCAAAGTAGTCCACAAGCACTGAAATATTCTTGGCATCTAAGCCGTGGGGAAAACCCAGTGCATCTAAGAGAGGTTTGCAGCTAGCAGCCTTGTAAAATAAGGTCTTGCTGTTATCCTTTGGGCCTCTGGAGACCTCTGAAATGCTTTATTGGGGCTGGAGAAAGGTGAAATGGAATCGTGTTTTACAGAATGAACTCCAGTGGCAACTGTAATAGTAGTTCATGATGTACCAGGGTATATTTAGCCTGTTGAGCATTTGTGCTAATGATAAGCCCCAAATGCTTCTTAAAACTCACATATACTTTAAAAAACTTACAATGAACTCTTTTCAGCTGTGAATGTTGGACTTTCTGCAGGATAGAGCTAAAAAATGGTTTAGGTGCTTTAAGGTTAAATAAATCAATTAGTAAAAGGACTGTTATCCTACAGTCGTCTGGTAATGGCAGTAGATGAAATGGTCCAGATAAAATATGTCCTAAGGCAAAACACTCTGATCCCTTTCTAAAAAAAATAGAAAGATCTGTGATCTTAGAAAGCTTGATTACATTATTAATGTGTAAAATGTTACATGCTTTTGCACTTCAGTTTTTCTCTGTCTTTACAATAGTTCATTATTCCTCATCAGGTGCAGGCTTATAGGTCTTCTCATAATTTATGTCTCCTGCCATTTGTTTCCAGTATCCAACAACGAGAATAATTATGCTTGCCTTTTGGTATTCTTTGTTTTCAGGAAACAATGCATCAGGGAGGCTGTTTCAGAGATGCAGACTCTCACAGGCAGCCAGCCAAAAGAGGCAGAAGTCTGAAAACAGAGCTTAAAAAACTTCAGGTGATCCTTCCCTCATTTGTAATTGTAGAGCCCACTGAAGTAAGCTAGATTGATTTGCTGCTTATAAGGGCAAGATCTAGCCATTTTACTTCACTTTTTCTTTCCTTCTTAATAGTTTATAGTATTTCTTATGCTGGGCATGAGAAATATATTACTTGGAGCTGTTTGCATGACTTCTGCTTGATAATGCCCAGAACCTCAAATTAGAGAAGCTTATAACTTTGCTAAACTTAGAGGCTGAAGTTTTTTGGGTTGCAGGTCTGTCAGAGACTCATCCTATTTTCTGCAAGTTTGTTCCTAGCCTTTCTGAGAAATGCACTGGAGAAAAGCATATTGTTCTGCAGCTTAAAAAAAATCAGTCCATTTGCAGGTATTTGTGTGTGAGAAGCACATCTGGAATGTCCAGGTACTAGAAAAAAAACATTCAAAGGAAAGTTGCCTGTCTGTCAGATATAGCTCTTCTGTTGTTTTCATAAAACCAAATCTGAGCATGGTGGTAGTTATCCTGTGAAAATCAGTTTACACGTGCTCAGTAGCGACCCATCTAGCAGCTAATTTCTTCCAAGGGCCCCTTTTACACCGGTCATGTTCCATCTCTTTGTTGGTCTTCACCTTCACGCTGGAGAGCACTGTTTGGTCCTGATGTCGGGCTCGGTAAGACTTTCTTTGGAGTTACTGCTCTTGGGGAATGCAGTGCTGGATACAGGGTGTCACGGTTTAAAGCTGGGCTGGCTATTAAAGGACGACAGATGCTCTTTGTTAACCCCCTCTTTCCCCAAAGTGGGGGGAAAGAGAAAAGGGAAAGAGACTTATGGGTTGGAAAAGTTGAAACAGCTTTAATCTGACTACAATAATAATGTATAATAATAATAGGAAGAAATAATAATGAAATATATACAAATATACAAATATGTACAAAACCAATATTGAGCTCCCCCACTCCCTGATGATGAATATGTCACTGAAATGCTGCAGGGCACACCCTGGGAAAGTCCCGGACTGTATTCAGCAGCAGGCAGGAGCTGGATTCAGGAATGCACAGATTGGGATCGAAGGCAGAAGAACCGGACGGAGTCCTCCTTGGACGCCGGCCATAGAAGAAGAGCGTGACCTTTGTGATCCCTCAGCTTTATACCGAGTATGACATGTATGGGATGGAATACTCCCTTTGGTCAGTTTTGGGTCACCTGTCCGACCCGCTCCTCCCCACTGCAGGGTCGCAGGTGGGACCACTTCTCTGCTCTTTCAGTTCCAGCGCATAAGAAAGTTAGCAGAAGCAAGCATCGACCTTGGTCTCCATAGGGATAACTATAAGCAAGAGCCTTTCTGCATACCATTCCATTGATGTTCCAGCACTAACTATAAACACTGAGCCTTATCACTGCTAGAAGCAGCTACTGTCTGGAAAAACATGCAGTTAATTTCAGAGAGTGCAGCTGCTCACAAGAGACTTAACTAAAAAGTAAAGTTACTGAAAGAAAATTGATTCTGTCCTAGCCCAAACCAGGATGCAGGGACAGAGGTTGCAGAAGTCACAACAGACCTCCCAGGAGAGTGCAGGAGAAGACAGCTTCCACACTGAAATGGAGCAGGACTTGGCATGGCATGCACAGGGGTGTGGACAGGAGAGCTGTGACAGCACAAAGGGAAATGGACCTGCACAGTGGCATGGCTTGGAGAGGAAAAAAATTGTTAAGTATGCTGGAATGACAGAAACGTGCTGTTGGCATGGAGCGGAAGACCCCATGGAAACTTTAAAACACTTGTACCAGATGAGGATATGAGTGCATGAATCCAATATGCCTCAGATGGAGTGGTATGTTAACTAATTAAGATTTCCCATAAAGGAATCTGTTCTGTCTTTTTTTGAGAGCAACTAGACCTTCTGCATTCTTACAGGCATGTCATTGCTTTTTCCTTCATAGTCTCTCTCTGCTGGAAGAGTTTATTGACTGCATTTTAATACCTTCTGAGGAACCGCAGAAAAAACCCTTCACGGTACTCTGGTCTCCATGGCAAAGGTTCGGCTGCTATTGCTTTTGAATATGAATTTCAGGATATAGTACTGATAATCCTATTAATCTGTCTAGGAAACAAACAAAAAAAAGAAATAGAAGTTGACTCAGTGTTGGAGATAATCTCCTTTATTAGACTTGTACAAGAATACATGTTTCAAAGAGAAAACGCCTTCAAGATTGGCTGTTTCTAGGGTCTCTTATAGGCTGAATGCCATATTTTGATCATATAAAAGGACTGAGTAAGTTTTTGATTACATTTGATTACCAATAGCCTTGTCCATCTCCTGAATTCTCTTAGCACCTGGGTAAGTCTTATCCATTTATAATGAAAGAGGGCTATAGCATGCAGTTTGGGTCCACTCCGCCACGTATAAGCAGACTTTGCTTTAAATAGTTCATAATAACCATTTAGACTTGAAGGAAGGTTGGCAGGAATACCCTCTGCTAGGTGACCTTTGCAAATGCGTCTGCTGCTGCTACATGTAGTACCTAAGAAGGTGGTGTTTACTGTACTGGTTTTCTCCTGGGACCTGAGAAAGAGGACACAGCAGCTCTTTGAGGCTTGGCAGCAGATAATCAGAGATGTCACTCCCCACTCCACTCCTGCCAAATACAATGAGAACTTTTGCTGGGGAGAAAACCATTTAGGGGTTGTACTTAAATCTTAGAATGTAATTTAAGACACATTTGATATACTTCATTTTCAGCAGCCGATGCTGTAAACAGAATGTAGATATTAGTAATAGAGTAGAATTTGTTTTTCTTGCAATGAATACAAGGTATAAAGTGTTTATTGACTAAAAAAGAAAAACTGAACAAACAGAATAAAGAAGAAAGCATGCATGGCTGCTTTGAAGGAAAGAATGTTTTTATTTCATACTTTGAAAAAATTGTTCAAGTAGTTCAGCTGTGTAAAAATGTGACCCCTCTGATGCTGCCAAGGGCAGTGAGATCAGGGATAATCTGCTGAGGAAATGCAGCTCACGCAAGCCAAAATGAGAGTTTTAAACTTACAACACCAATTTTTCCAGGAGTGAAGCATGTGTGGAAGGGGAGACTTGTACCATTCTTTGCTTGTGAAGAATCCCGTTACCTGTTTTGAGGAATGTCCTCTCCACTCTGCTGTAGATGCATGTGGGTGTGAGGGACAATCTGGCATACCTTCTCCCTCCATACTCCCGTTTCTTCCCTGTGGATAGCTCCATCTAAGAGTACAGCAGCTTTGGCAAAACTATACAAAAGTTACATTTCATCTTGTATTATTCTTCTTCCAAAAGAACTGCAGGATAACTGTCAGAAAATGCATAGACAAAACTGGTATATTGCAGCATCATTACATGGTGATACAGAAATCAATGCTCTCATCATTGCTGTGGTAATGGGTGATGTGCACATGCCGGCCTTATCATGATTCTGAGGGTGTTCAAGTTATTATTCATATTAGTGTGGTACTGTAGTGCCCTTGTACGCTGCTGCATACACCTTCTGACTCCCAATTTGTGCTGTAAAAGTTATACAGTGCTTCCTCTACTTAGCAGAAGTGGGGAGGAAGAAGGATGGAGAAGGATGAAGGATGGATGGAGACCACTTCCTCCTTATCTGCCCCTTGCAGGTGAGTGTTGCCAGGTCTATGTGGTTCTGTGAATACCAGAGGGAAGCATCTGAAAGAAGGGTTCTGTTGCATAGATAGTCCTAGGGTCCTTGTATCAACTTGAGATAGATGAAGTCTCATAGAGCGGGTCTTTTTAATTAGAGAGATATAGAGCCCCTCTAACACACTGCTGCTGCTAAAATGAAATTGACCTCTTGTTCTTGGAATTTTATAATATCTCTTTTTGGTGTCCCTGTTGTGAAAAAGTCCAGTGAAATCGCCCAGTAGTCCCTCACAGCTCCAAATATAAGGTCCTATTTAAAACAGTATGCTTCAGAGCATCCTAACCCCTGACTGGTTTTCTGTGTGATGTGGAGGTACCCTCCTGGCCATGCCTAGGTTTGTGCTTCCAGGCATACTGTCTGGATGGACAGTGAATCTGGTCTTTAGGATGACTTTTCCTAGGATGGTGTGGGCATACATATTAAGTGGTATAGAGTATTAAATGACTTTTTATTTAAGCTCTTCAAGTGATGAGGTATAATACCAGTTAGTTACATGAGGAGCTTGGTGAAAATGTATTTACTACTGTTTGGGAAGAACTAGTACACTACAATAAGGGCACCATAGGAAAGCTCAAAGGCAGGTTTTGGGTGATGTCATGATTAACTCATGAATCACCCACTGAATAGCGAAGATAAAAGGTGTCACGGTTTAAAGCTGGGCTGGCTATTAAACAAATGACAGACACTCTTTGTTAACTCCCTCCCTTCCCAAAACAGAGGGAAAAGAGAAAAAGGGAAGAGACTTATGGGTTAGAAAGACTAAAAACAGCTTTAATCTAACTACAAGGATAGTGTATTATAATAATGGGAAAATATGCACAAACCTTATATCAAGCTCCCCCCACCACTCGTGACAAATACGTCACCCAGATGCTGTGGAGCACACCCCAGGAAAGGCCTAGACTGTACTCAGGAGCAGGCAGGAGCTTGATTCAGGATCAAAAGCAGAATAATGAGGTAAAGTCCTCGGCAGGTAGAATCCTCCTCAGATGCTTAAGCAAGGAGCTAGGTAGAGTTAGAGAGCACCCTGCAACATTACCAGCCCCACTAAGAGCCCCGTACTGGGCTTAAATAGGCTCCTGGGCCATAGGTGTGGGTGGAAGCACCAGGTGAGGCTGCTTAGGGCCATTAGAGCCTATCAGTGCCCTGGCCATAAAGGGAGAGGGAGTAACCCTTGTGATCCCTCACCTTTACTCTGAGCATGATGTGTATTGGATGGAGTATTGCATTGGGGTCAAACCAGGACAAAAGGTAATCTTGAGTAGCTGTCCATTTAGTGATTGCTGCCCACTTTGTGAGCTCAACAAGGAAGAGGTCCCGCAGAAAAAAAATGAACGTGACAATAATGCTAAATAATAACTAGTAAAAAGGGAGGGAGCTTGAGAGAAAGCTATACTCACAACTTTAACTATGATGTTAATTTAGTGCTTGACTATGTATTCTTAATGTTCTTTTGAAGTAGTTCTGGTATACACATGCCCATGTTTATCTATGTACGCTTATCCTTTTTGTAAATCCCTGTAGTCCAAAGAGTAATTCTCAAGTTTTAGTGGGGGGCAGTAGGGAAGCTGCATTTGTACTTAAGAACATGAAATGATTCTGTCAGGTTTTTATCCCTAGGGAGGTCTGAATCAGTGAAAACATGGGATTATAGTGGAATGTCTGTTCAGTATAGTTTTGACTCTTACAGATATTGCCATACTGGAATACACTAATGACTAATGAGCAACCACTTCTGAGTCCAGGGAACTGGCCCTATAAGTCGACTTAAAAAAAAAATAAAGAATGCTTTATTTATTTAAAACTACAGCAAAACCAGATTTTAGTATATTGCTGTTGAAACTATCAAGGTACTGATGATGCACTTGTGTATTATTTTTGTTCATCTACAGGGATTATTTCTCTAAGATATATACAAGGACGTAAGTAATGTTACTTCAACTCTTTCAAGTTCATTTGATCAGTGTTTTTGTCTTATGCTTTCTTCAGTCTTGCAGAGAGTTTATTGGTGCCTTCTCTTCCTCAGGTCTGATTCCTCTTTCTCCATATATTTCTTTGTCAGCTTAAAATGGTTTCCTACCATATGAGCTGGCATCAACACTTTTTCGTAAAGGCAATAACGTTGCTCTGCAAAGCATCTTTCCGTTGTACGGACAACAGACTAGAGGAGTCTTTACATCTTGTTCTCATCCTTGCCCTGTAGCTTATTTTGGCTGTAGTCACCCAGCACTTCCATTCTCTTGTTTTCAAAGTCTTCCTTAGAGCTGTTTGTGCTAGAGCTGAGGTCTGTGAGGTCAAAATATCAATTTTATTGAGTGGGCAATGATGGTATACCTATTGTAGCAGAGAAAAATGGTGGTGCTATACTTCTCTGTGGCTCAGACTCTTCCTTCACCCTGCTGTATGACTGCTTTGCCCTTTCTGGGAAGAGAACCCTCAGCTGCAAGCTAGTGGAATTCACCAAGTTAGGAATGCACCGAGTTAGAAAAAGATTCTGCAGGAAAGAAATGTAACCTTAATGATCATCCTCAAGCATTAGGGGATGAGCCAGTTTGTAGCACTTTGCCCTTCAATGCTCTTGTTCCGTGTCATTCTACTACCAGATATCCTTGCTTTACTCAGGAATCAGATTGCAAGTGCTGTGTTTGACACAGTGGTTTGTTTCCTTCTTCTTCATTATCATGGTATGGGGGTTTCAGTTCACATTTCTTCCAATCTGACTGACTGACTCGGCTCAAGTTTTTAGCAGTTTTGAGGCACTTCTCTTAGCAATGTGCCCAGGGTATTGTTTTTGGTCTGTATGTTATCTTTATATTTACGCTATCAGCAGCACTTTTGCTCCTGGCCAGTGATATTGGTATGCTCATAGCAGCCACGTATGTTCCTTCTTTTTTGTCTGCTCATGTACTCATCAATAATTCTGTTTCTACCTCCCTTATCTCCCTCTCAGAGAGATGCAACTGCTTTAAAGATAACAAAAACAGAAATGCTTTTCTTCCCCTCTGATTCTCACTATTCATCTTTCTTCTCTCACTAGCAGTGTTAGTGTCATTTTTGTTGTTATTGCTAAGAAAATATCTTTTTGAAAACCAGTGGTGCTCTGCTCTGGACCCTTCTCTCCCACACTATCAAAACAGGCACATATATTTTTAAGCACAGTTCACTGTGATTCTTAATTTTGATTCAGTGGATAAGCCCTTTCATGCATCTCTTGTTTTGTGCCTCAACATCAACACTATTATCTATGCCTATATCTTCATTTCCCTATCTACCCTCTGCTGTCTCTTAAAGCTCATGTGAATCAGACTGATTTTTCACTTTTCTCTGTTCCTCGTGTTCGCCATCTTTTCAGAAGACTACCTATTGTTAGTCTAATATTCTTACCTTATCTTTATTACGGCTGTTCTGTTTATTCTTCTTAGCTCCCTCACCTCCTGCCAATTCAAATTTTTCATTTTAGCACACCTCTCTCATTCCTTGCTTTTTCTACATCATGGTTGTCTCATCTTGTCCTTTGGAATTTTTTCATTAACTCCTTTCACTTCTTATTTGTTTCCATAGTTTAAATCTGTTCTTAAAAGGAGTTTCTGTGGTTTTCTACTTAATCCCAAGCATGATGCCTCTCATGAATCAGCATTGCTTGTTTTCTTTGCTAGGCTGTGCTTCCCTGGAAGGTATTGAGCTTGCCTGATGTTTTTATGTTCTTGTTGTTGTTTGTTTCTAGATATAATCCTCCTCCAAGTGTTGTATTGGAAACCGTTACAAGGTTGTTTCCAGATTCATCATTATTCTATTTCTGCTCAGAACTAGGGTAATTTTAGGATTATATTTCCCAGAAAGACAAAGATACAAGAATTCTTTGAAAGGGATCAAAGATTTGAAAACTTACAAGCATCTTTTTTAGTGCCTGAAAAAATTCTGCATTGGGCAATCCAGCTGTGGAGGGGAGAAGAAAACTTTGGAGAGGGTTCAAGGCCCCGCTAAAAGTAACACCCTGGGCTGCAGACAGTTTCTTGGCCTTTTTTTATCCTATACATTTTCATCCCATGTGCCAAACACAGTTGGTCATAGATGTCAGAAGTGCTGAATGAGCCACAAGGAGAAAGAAAAAGACTACACAGCTGTGCTTTATGGGTGCCTGGAAGCCTGGAGGCAGAAGCTGACTGTGAAAGTCAGAGTAAAATACTTACGGTTTGGGAATTCAGCTTATTGTTTAGGGTCCTGATTTAATCTCAAGTCTTTCTGTATTTGATGTAACCCTTAGCTCCTGCAGACAGGTACTTTTGGTGCAACTCTCCCCTTACACTAAAACCCCCACTTTTCTATCATTCAGATCTCTAGAGGAAAGAGCACTTGATGTGACTGTGTCTGAAAGGTTCATAAACCACAATGTAGTTGTTGTATGAAGTCTTCTAAAATTTTAGAAGTTTTAAAAAAATCACATTATGATTTTTAAATCCATCTTCTTGATTTAGGGGACAGGTATAGGGGACAGGTAATTTGTCACTGGCCATAACACCCAGAGTTTGACACTAGTGAATGCAAATACCTCTCTTTCCTACCAGAGGTGGGGAGATGTGGAAGACTCACGTTCTTTGGTAGGCCTTTGTAGTAGGAGGGACAGCAGAGGAGAGGAGTATTTCCATGGGAAAATCGCTGAAGAACTTGTATTCATATGATCCTGTTACAGGGGAAAGGCCCTGTCATGTACAAACTGAGGAAACTGGGAGAGCATTATGAGAAGCTGTTTTATGGGGAGGTGTGCCTGAGAGGATAAAGATCTCTTAGAATGCTCTTACCTGTAGCTAAGTCTGGAGCAGGTTTACACCTCTGGTTCAGAGCTGTGAAGCTTGGAGACCTGTAATAAAGCACACAGGCTCTTTAAAGACCTGGAAGGATGGCTGGCTCCCCTGTGCAATTCAGTGATGCACAGCTGCGGGGATTTAGAACAAGCATTTGATTTCCTGTCTGGCTTATAGGAAGCGGCACAGAAAGAGCGGGGAGAATAATAGTACTTCTCAGAAAGGGAAAAGATATGCTTTGGGTAAGCGGAGCCTGAGGGAACCTGGTCTTCACTTCATAGAGCTGCCTTGGGCATTTTATGGGGGGAGGAAGGGACACATAGGGGAGTCAAATAACAAAGGCTGGTCAGTAGATTTCTCACTAGGGTGCCATGATGCTCATTAGCCTGGAAGGTGACACCAGCCTGTGGCCACTTTCAATGTTATCAAAACAGTGGGCATAGTTCAGGGGCTCTGATAGCCAATTTACTGCTGCTTCCTTGAAATCTCAGGAGACCGCCTAGATCCAGAAGTAGGGGAGTTCTTTTGTTTGAATGTCAGATTGCAGAACACAGCTATAGTGCGTTTGGACCTTGACAAGTACATGTGGATGCTGCTGTGCTGAGCCAGGCAGATTTGTTGGCCTGGGGAACATCTGTCCTGTGGTCCCCTGAAAGATGTAGGTAGACCTGAAACTATGAGATGGATGTAGACTGATGAAACTGGTCTGTGTGCTGGATTCAACATGTGGACCTTTTTTTGTCTCCTGCGCTGCAAAGTGTTGTGTTGTCTGCGCTCCCAAAATAGCTCTGGAAGGAATTGTTGTCCAGGAGAAAAACTTCTCTGAAATATAGTTTCTTCCATGCCCTGAAAGAGTGTTCATGCAGACTCACAGCTGGGCTGTATTAGCAATGAATTATAGGAATTAGCAGGCTAGTTTAGGTGGGCTAGTTTGTGATTAAGGGGTGGGAGGAAAGACATTTGCACATGCTTACCACCTACCTGCAATAGTAAGGAATATTTGTTTTGGGATGCCTGCACTCCTCTCTGGGGAAGTCACAATGTGGCACTCTGCCATGTCAGCAGGGGGTTCTTGTTTTCATCATCGTTTTCTTGCACAGGCATATCAAAAAGCCAGGAGATCCTTATGTGGATTTTAGGCATTTTAGCTCAAACTATGATCCTGAGGACCTTGTGCTTGTTAACAACTAAACTTGGAGATCACTGAGATCTTTTGTCTTCTATCCTCCTCTCCCCTGGTATTTTGCTCGCCTGAAATATACCTGTATGACTGTCTCTGCATACACAGAGACACAATCACTTCAATATCATAGTATCATGGAAAAAACTTGTTGGAAAGGACTTCTGGAGTTTATAGACATCAGGCTCTCGCTTGCGGTCATCATATTCCTGACACTAGGTCAACTGTGGCTCTGCCCAGCCAACTCCTCCTGTAAACTTCTGAGGTTGGAGAATCCATGTTCTCTCTGGGCAGTGTGTTTCGGTGCTGTGCCACACTCTCCTGTGGAGGAAATATTTCCTTTTGTCCCACTTGATCCTCACAAAATGTAACTTGTGAGTGTTGCCCCTTGTGTTTTTGTCTGGCACTACAGAGAAAGGTTTGGCTGTGTCATCTTTGTAACTGTCTTTCAAGTTGTTGTAAGCTGCTGTGAGATCTCCCCTTGGTGCCTTGACTGCAAAACTGAAGCCCAGCTTGTCTCAGCTTCTCTTCACAGGTCCTGTGTTTGTGGACTCTGCCCTATCTGGTAGCCCTCTGCCAGTCCCTCTCTCTTTCTTCAGACCCCTGTTGAACTGGGTTGCCACAGCTGGCCACAGTCTGTTCCAGGTGTGGTCTCACCAGTGCTGACCAGAGGGTGAGAGCATCTTCCTTGGATATGTTGTCCATGGCCCTCCAAGAGTGGCCTGGTGTAAAGTTTGCTGTATGCACAGAGGAAGTACGGTGTTGACTCTTATTCAGCCTGGTGTCCACCATCACCCCAAGCCCTTTTGAGTTGTTTTTAGTTGCTTCACAGTCTGTCCTGATGCATGGAGTTGTTTCATCTCAGCTACAAAACTTTGTACTTCTTGCTGAATGCCAGGAGGTTTCTGTTGGCCTAATCCTCCTGTTCTACAAGGCTCCTCCTGATTCAAACTCTGCCATTCAACTTGTCAGCTACTCCAATTTTCCTGGCAGTCAGGTCACCTTCCCTGATTGTCGTGATTTTGCGTAGGTGGTAGACAGGGTACTTGCTATCACATCAGCCAGCACTTTCAGCACTCTTTGGTAAATTCTGCAGATCTCTGGTAGTTTTTCTGTCTAATCTGCAACCATTTGCTCTCCCACTGTTGGCTGTCCTCCTTCACACGCTCTATGGTAAGCACAAAGGAGTCAGACAAGGCTTTGACTTTCAAGGCTAAGGGGGAAAATAAGCATTGGATATATTGCCACTTTTGCATCATCCATTTCTGTGCCTGCACTGAAGTACACACTGTCTGTGCACGTACTGTTGGGATGCTCTCAGAGAGTTGTTAGTGTAAACTGCCAATGCCGATTTAAAAAATAATAGCTTCGCATTGTGGCAGATAGGTCCTGTTATAGTACTCAAAACTGTGTCTTAGCTGAAGTGCAGTGTGTGCTGCCTGTAAATGTCTGTTGAAAATGTCCCAGGCAACCTTCATTTGGATGAAACAATCATGCTCTACAACAGTATCTAATGCAAAGGAATGTGCAGCAGTGTTAAATGCTTTCCTTGAGGTTTTATATGGTTTTAGAACACAGTAATGCTGATATAATGTCCGTGGCTCGGCTGGTACGTGGTAGTTTAAGTTGCAATGCGATGTAGTCTGCAGAGTGCTTTGGAGGGGGCTGCACAAAAGTAATGTGGAAGGAGACAGTAGTCTGCAATCTCAGGACATTTATGTTTAGGATATTTATGTTCCCACCAGGGCAAGGGGAACAGAACCATGTGAGACTGACATCCTCCCTTGTTTTGCTTCTATTAATAGGTAATGATCCAAACAAGAGTTGACCTGGCCAGTCTTCTATCATTTGAAACAAGAGATAATCAAATTATCTGAGAGATCAGAAGAATTTGCTGAAGGTGGACCAGAACTGCAGAATGAGGGCATGATTCTGCACAATGGGAACCTAAACATAGTGCCTGTATAACTTATTAAAGAGTTCAGATTAAAAGATTATGAAGCAAGCCTTTTTTTTTTCCAAAACTCTTTCCCACTTCAAAGAACAAGAAATTTTGTTACAAGAATGAAAGGCAGTGAATTGATAACAAACAAGTCAAACCACAAATGCTTTGTGTAATAGTGACCTGCTGCAGGCAACAAAGATGAAGGGCTCATTTCCTCATAGCACAGGGACTGAGGACCACTGGGGAAGCAGCACTGGATCATGCACCTTCTGAGCTCAGAGCCTGGCAAACATCCACTCAAATGCCTGCTGTAAGTTGCAGTGGTTTTGGGGAAGCTTTAGTTACCTGCTAGGTCCCTGGGCCCGTTGTAGCTGTGTAAAGAAGAAAGGCTGGATCTACAAGCCATGCTGCTCCCTTTTGTGTCCCACGTGCCGGCATCATTTCAATGATCCTCCTTCAGCGGGAGTCAGGAGACAGGCTATTGTGTCAGCTTTTCCTGGTGGAACATGAGCCTTGTGTGAATCCTCATGTTGCCTTGTGCTATTTCTGCCCTTCCACAACATCAAAAGGTAGGGTTTGTGGCCATGCTAAAAATACAGCTGGGAATATAGCTAACGTTTCAGAACACAAGTTTAACATGCAGAATTAAGCTTGCAAGGAGTACTTTCAGTCACAGAACTATACCAACAGTTGGGTACCTTATGGATTTCATTGTTTCCTTGGAAATATCTGAAGCTTAGTAGTTATCATAAAGGCTGGACCTTGAGGAGCATCTCTTCTTTTTGTCTGTGTAAGACTAGCAAGTGAAGATTGCGAAACAATTCCATCTCTTTAGTAATTAAAACTTCCCTAATTGAATAAATGTCCAGCAAGTCCTATGTGAGACAATTAGCGTGCTGGGATATTTGCTCCAAGGCAATGTTGTGCTGATTTGCAGTACAAAACTGTCTCATCTACAGGTGAGAAATGCAGCAGGCTCTCATTCGTTGTCATCCATGCACGTGAAAAAAATTGCACTTAAATATCTGGTAGTTTCCATACCTTTAAGCGAAAGTAATAAGGAATAATGGTCCAAAAAGTGAAAATGCCGATTACTGTGAAAATACATTTCACCTTTCATGAACTGTTTATAAACTGTATCTGGATTCTGCAAATCTGTTCAGTGGATTATATAGATGAACAATTTTCAATTTACATGTGCAAACTGTTTAGTTTGACTACTTGCCCCCTCGGATGTGTGGCTGGTTGCATGACTACAGAGTTGTTTGTGGATTGAAGGACAGATTTTTAGGCAGTAGAATACTGAATAGTAAATATTTGTGCTGCTGCATTGAAAAACTCAATTATGTGCAGGCATTTTGCAGAGAATAGATATTTTTCAAGCATTCACAAGAATCAAAAAGCTATTCACTGGAATGTTTATGAACTTCAAAGCAGGGGTACATGAACAGGAAAGAGGATAAGAGTGCTTCAAATTCAAAGAGACATTCTTAAACATTGCTTGGCTGTGCCAGCCTTAGGCCAAGTGTCAATGCTGTCTCTCTGCTTACTATTTAACATTCTGGTGATATATGCATCGAACATTTGGGATGGCAAAGCGTTCTAAGTTTCTATTTTTCTAAAAATATTGATGTCAGGGGTTGTAATCTAGGGGATTGCTCAGAACTGCAGGTGACTGGGAAAGAGAATCAAGGCACTAAAAATGACTGCCATCCTTCAGAGGAGACAAACCTTTTTTCTTATTCTCTCTTCACGAAAGCTGTCTTGAAACTGACTGAGTGAACAATCCTGGGATCAGGGAGAGGTTGAGTAAATTGCCACCTGTTTACTGTTGAGAGACTCCAAAAGAAGGCCGGGGAGAAGTGTGTGCTGATTTTGGTCTGTTTACATGGAATTTCCCAAGTTGCACCAGACTGACACGGAGAGACTGACAAGTATAGAAAGCAACTTGAAGATGGCCACTGGCCAAACTGGGTGGTTTGGACTACGAATGTTGTACTTTGAGCATGATGTAGTTGTTTGATTAATAAATTACATGCAGAATTATCACTTATGATTCTTCGGCAAAGAATGAAATACTGGGATTGGGAAGGAATATCGCATGCAGGAGAGTGGTTCAGTACTGGAACAAGTTCCCAGAGAAGATTGTGATATCTCCATCCTCAGAGATTTCAAAACCCTTTTGGATGGGGCCTGGAGCAACCTGATCTCACTGTAAAGTTGGCCATGTCCTGAGGAGCAGTGTGGACCAGAAGTCCCATCTAATCCAAATCTTTCTATGATTCTAAGTGCTGAAAGAGGTGTCCCCAGGGGAAAAGCAGAGGCATTATGCATGAGGTTAATATCTGTTTCTTATTTGAACTGCAGGGCAGAATTCCAAAGAGCACAATAGCTGGAGTCTCATCTCTGTGCCAAGAGCCTTGCACAGTTTCTTTATTCAGCCTTGATTTTTCTCTCATGGACTTTATCTCATCTCTAAAGTCATGAGAACTGAAATTTTATGCTACATTTTTTTCTTCTCTTATCAGGGAAAAATTGCTTTGTATTATGTTATCTGTCTTGTCTAAAAACACTTTTACCACTTTTTTAAACAACATAAATATCAGGCTAGGAAGAGAATTATTGTGTAATTAGATATAACAGCTTGAAATGAAGAGGAAGGTTTAAGACAGATAACGGGGAAGCCTTTCATTGCGAGACTTCAAGGGATGTAGCAGAATTGTTTAAGTCATTTAAAACTAGTCTGAGCAATTTCTCTAGACCGACATTATATAGAAATATCCTAGATCTCTTGTCTGCAAACTACTGAGCTCTTGTAGGTTCAATTAGAGAGGACAGAGCATATATTAGACTCTAGTCTTTTTACATCCCAATGATTTCCACAGTAACAGACCAAAATTGCTGTATAAATAATATTCAATTTTGCATGTTCTGGCCTAAACTGTAAGCTTTCTTAGCAGAAAGGACTTCTGGATATCTAAAAGCTTGGCAGGATGTTATGTCTATGTACACTAAGGGAAAAGTTTGATAATGTGTTTTTTTTCTGTTTGAGTACAAAACGCAAATGAGTAAAACCCCCTTTTTTTTTTTTTTTTTGCTTAGACTGCAATAACTAGATTGAGGCTAAAATATGTTTAGTGTATTTAAAAAAAAAGTTACTGGGAAGAAAGTCTAAGTTCTTTACCGAAGCAATGTTTGGACAACTGTTACAGAGAAAGAAATATGGGTGGACTTTGGTTTACTTCAGCGGCTGTTAAAGTGAAGCTACGAGAGAAGAGCCCTGGTGTAACTTCTGATCACCCTGGGGCAGTGCACCCGTCTGACCCCAGGGTGGTCAGGACCCCACATCCAGTGGGATACTCATTCGGGTGATGGCGGTTCATGACTGTTCAGATCATCTGCTTGCCTGGCTTTATAAAATCTCTGCTGTGACAGGCCAGATGTGACCAGGTCTCTCTTAAAGCTGAAAGGGTAATATTTAGAGTCGTGATTGGGGCCAGCACGTAAGGACATGACATTACCTTGTAGAGCCGTTGCCATTAAAGGGTAAATTAAATGAGAGGTAGTGTTATCTCTAGCTTCAGCCTTGACCAATTTTATCAACGTTTTTTAGAGAACAGCTTGGGACACTGAGCAACTTTGCTTTGTGAAATATGCAACATCTTTCTTAACTGTGGAAAGAAATTAATAAATCATTAAGTACTTGCATAGATCACAATGCATTTAAATTGAGGAGGGTGTGCTTCGAGACGACAATCATTAATTGCACAGCTAGGGCAGCTGAAAGCTGCTGAGAACTGGGCTTGAACTTGTGCAGGGATAACTCTGTGATCTATGAGAGTCCCTCAGTCTGACAGTTTCTGCATGATTGTGCCAAGTATGCTGATGAAATTTCAAGGGGTTACCAGTCATGTATGATGCATAGTTTACAGATATTTGTATTATTGAGTGAATCAGATCTGAGAACAAAGAAGTGAAAGATAGCTGTTGTAGCCAGTGAAACGAGTAATGATGAAGGTTAGAAAAGACTTTGCATTTTAAAGTATTCTCGGTGAAAAATGGTATAGGAAACATAGACTCCCTGCATGCTGATGTATCAAGTTACCCACGTCAGTCTCTCACTGAAGTCATGAAACTACTTACAACAGTACTTTTATGATGTTATGTGTATGAGGCAAGATTTTTTTTCTGTATTATCATCTGGAATATTTTCCAGTTAGCATTTTGTTATATGCTGTGATTTGTGGAGAAAGATTTTGTTTAAGCCCAAGGAGGTGTCAATGTGTTGATACAGAACCTCATGAAAATGCTATTGTAGCAGAGGGCAGGAAGGCTAGACCACTAATTGTCTCACTCATAAAATTCTCAGACCAGCAACAGTATCAGACCTGGTGGCAACTGAATGGAACAGCTGGTCACATAGGCTCCTTGCTTCTGAAGAGGGAAGAAGTTTCATTTTTCTTTTGAGGCTAGTGAGTCCTCAGAAGTCCAGCAAAAGTGGAGATATTATTGGTACCAGGTGAAGTGAGAAACCTGATGTACTTTTTATGGTATGCTGTTGGCAATTAGGTCAAGATGGTGAAGTGTCTTGGACACTGGAAGTGGGCATCCTACTATGAAACACCTTAAATACAAGAGCTTTTGATCTGGAATAGTTACTGTGTTGTTGTGTATTGAGAAGGTTATATCTCTGATCGTGACTTCAGTTTCAGCCACTTACATTGGAGTTTGCTCTGTATGTGCAAAGAGCTCTCTTCCCCCTGGGAATGTTGAATTCTCCAAGTTCTGGTCTTTCTGAGCAGTAATTATTTTTCTAATTGAACAATATTGTCCTGAGACATGCAACAGGTGCAGCTGATAAAGAGCTCAGACACTCACTGTATAATCTCGTCCTTGTGACTGGAATGCTTTCTCCTTCAGAAGAGACTACTTCAAATTATTGTGAATTTTTGTAGTTATATTTTGCATACTTTATGAAAGAAGAATGCTGTTTATGTGTACGTCAATTTTTTTTACACATTTGAACAAACCAACAGGGTAGGGGTGCCTTTTATTAAACTTGTTTCCAACCTTTGATTTTGCAAAGACGGGAGCGTCAGCTTCTGTGTGGAAAAGTGTTTGTATTTTGGCATTGATTCATCATGAAAAGAAGTAGTAAGCATCAGAAAAATTATATTCGAGCAATAACCACGCACCCTGTGTCGACTGCGCGCATCGAGCTTTTAGCTGGGCCTGTTCCATCACGGAAAAAAAAAAAAATGCAAATAGAAAGCCGATGAAAATACGTCACAGATTTCTCTAAAGACGCTGCATTTAAAAGCCTTTAAACCGTTAAAAGGAAGCCCGGTGGCGAGCAACTCTCGCTTTCCGCTCGGGTAGCCTGTGCGCGTTTCAGGCGGCGTCCCAGCCTGCCGTCGGAGGACAGCGCGCGAGCAGCCCCGGCGGGAACCGCCTCGCGCGGGTCCGTTCGCGCCCGTTCCCACCAGGTGTCAGTGTGGCACAGAGGAAAAGAGGCGGCGGCCCTGCGGAGCTGCTCTGACGGAGTTTGTTCGTCGTGGCGGTTTTGTAAGGCAATTTTAATGTCTTCAGGTCCGGGGTAACGGTGTTTGTAAGGGACAGGGCTCGTTCTGGGGGTGCTGGCACTCGCCCAGGATGCTAAAACGCCGAGGTCGAGCTCCTGATGTTGAACTCAGGGCAGAGTCCGGAGTGTAGAGAATTCGGTAGTTACGACACGTGGAAGGAAGGGGATTGCAGTTTTTTGTTTTTGGTTTTTTTTTTTTCCTTTATGTTATCTTGGGTTTTCTGTTTTTATGGTTTTCCTGTTTTTTACTGTTTACTGGTGCATTCCTGTGCACTACGAGAACAATCCCACTTAGTCATCTGTCCAGCACCCTCTTGAAGTTTATTACGTCTAGAGCAGTAATGATAGTTAATTGGAACCTTTTACCTTGCAATGCTTACATTTTCCAGGTTTTCCTATGTTATTCCAACATCCCTTCCCTCTGCGTAATCCCTGAAGTTGGCCTTAGAATAGTTTGAAAGTAAGACAACTTCTTCTGGAACCGCTTTTTCGCTTGGTTGGTTGGTTTTCATCTTCCTTGTCTCATTCTTGGGAAATCAAGTCACTGCAGACTGCTCAATTCTGCCTGCATGGGTGACAGCAATGTAGTGAGAGGAAGGTGCTACTGAAAAAAAACAGGCTTATTTTTTTATGCATGGGAGAAGATTCCTGTCCAGAGGTGACTGGGCCTGGGATTGGTAGGTCAACATTTCCTGTGAGAGATAAGGAGACTTTTTTGCTCCCCTTCCCATTCTTTTCTCATGCTGTCTGGAAGTACGTGTCTGCTGTTCCCCAGTCTCTTTTGCTTTTCCCACAGCTTCATGCTTTGGGCTCCTCCCTCTCCTGTGACAGGGGACAGGTTATGGATGGAGGTGGAGATTGGTCACCTCCTTCACACCAAGCTCCATTTATCCCTGTTTTAACAAAGTAGGGTTGGAAAGGACCACTAAGGATCTCAAGGCCACCATCTGAAACGACTGGCTAACAGCAAACAACGCAAAACCTTTGAGATTCAACAAAAATGATCGAAAGAGTTAACTGCCTATCATCTCCTGACCCTAGGGAAGAGTTCAGGACATATCTTCCATCTGGAGCCTACCTAACGGTGAAGGGAACACTTCCATCTGCTCTCCTTTGTGGGGAAAAGGAAATTCCAGGGATATGACCTGACTCCCTTCAGATCAGCCTTGGTATTACCAAGTCTGCGCCTTCCATAATCCTGACTGAGCTTGATCCAGCTTCCATAGCCAGACTGGGTGAGGCAGGAACAGCATGGTGTCTCTTGTATTGTGCAAACTCTGACATTCATTTTTCAAAATTACCAAGGAGTGTTGTGCAGCAGACTTTTTTATGTGCCTCATTATACTTTTTTTGGCTAGTATATTGCAGGCTGCCATATGGCTCAATATAAAAATCTTTATGGGTATCTGCTGTCTCTCATAATACATAAAGATATGTTAATTAACACTAATTAAATCAATCTAAAACATATATGAAATGTAGCCCTACAAATTAGATAATTGAAGTATGTTGGCCAAGTCCTTAGCTTTTGGCTAATTGTTGACTATTCAAAGTTGATGCGTCATGAAGGCACCAATAACACTCTCCTACTCTGCGTGTGCTTGCGCTGTGCAGATATTCCAAGTGCTGGTGAGTTTTCTTTTTTGAAGGTACAAGAACAGGGATGTAAGGGCATGTTGTCATTTTGAGCGTGGCTGGGAAAACTAGTTGCAACACAATAGCATTTCTTGCTGATGCTCTGAATGGGTGAATTTTTTCTTGACTGTCCTTCTGATGTCAGTAACCAATTTGGTTTCACAGGCCAAACCTGGCCTATGCTGTAGCAGAGCTGAATTTAAAAACTGAGTTAGGAACTAGGAAACAGAAGGCGGATTTGCTTACATGGCTGTATCTGGAAAGTTGTTCAGAATACTGAGAAACCACAAAAAGTCACATGCAGAATGTCTCTACTCAAGGAATTTCACTTAATTTATTACCATTTAATATAAGCCATTAATTACTGGTTCAGACATTGAGAAAAAATGGGAAGACGAAGAATTAAACAAAAACTTAGAGAAACACTTGTCCTGCTCTTCCCCAGGATGAACTTCAGTCCAGCACCTTTCCTTCCTTCCTCCTAGTCTCTACTTCCCTTGTCCCTCTGTGTTACAGTAAGTCCCCACTGACTCCGCCAGGGAGGCGACGGGCAGCGCAGGAGGTTGGGTCAGTGTGTAACGGTTTCTTTCTGCTAATCCTTGCTTCTTGCTCTTTTCCTCTAGTGCTCCTTGCATCTCTCTGCTCTGGCCTGGGATCCTCCATGAGCCACTGTTCCTTCGGGGATGCCCCTGCTCTGGCATGACTTATCTGTGAGCTGCCGTACATTGGGGCTGTCCCTACCAGAGTGTGCATTGTCCACGGGCTGCAGTCCCTCAGGGTTGTCCCTACTACCCCAGCGTGGGTCATCTGCAGCTGCAGGCCCTCTTGAGTGTCCTCACTGTAGAGTGAGTTGCCCATAGCCACAGTCTCTTTGAGGTGCCCCTGCCCCAGCATAGCTCACCCATAGCCACAGTCTCCAGGGTGTTCCTGCCCCAGTGTGGGTCACTCATGGGCTGCACTTCCTCAGAGGGAAAATTCTTCTGGCAGGGAGCATGTCTCCAGCCCTGTCCCCACCAACATCTTCCATGTGCCCTCTCCCATTCCTCCAAATCTATCTCTTTACTTTCTCTTCATGGATCTCCTTTAGTGTGTCCTCCTATGTCTCCTGCCCCCAGCGCTTGCCACCATTTCTTAAATATGTCTGAGCAGAAGTGCTATGTGCTTCCCTGGGTGCTTGAAATTTTGAGGCATGGGTTGTTTTCATCTGTTTCAGAGCTGTCTGGACGTGGCTGTGATCATCGCAGGGCAGTTCATGGCCTCCTTTCACACAGGTCACAGCTGCCATCCCTTGCTACCCAAACCCTGCCAGCTGCACCCAGTAGGGCATGAAGAATGTCCTATAGATGCCTATAAAACACAGAAAGCTTTACACAGCTCTGTTATCCAGAAAGACGTAGTCAATGCAGCACTTAAAAAATGAAAAAAAAGAAAACCGAAGTTTTGTCTAAAAGATTTCTCCAGCTTGTTTATTTTCTTTCAGGTCACTTATTTATTTTAAGGAACCAAAGCATTTGCTGACAGAGGCATAAGACCTTTTATAGTCTAAAATAACAGCAATCTATCTCCTGCTGTAACTCTCTGGCAGGTACTAAATCAATGACAATAAAACATCAATGGTTAATACTGTACAGTTTATTCTGAAAAAAAAAGCTATGGGTGGTGTTGTGATTCTATAGTTATGCACAAAAGGGAACTCAGTCTAAAACTGAGCATTTGGCATTTGCATTACGTAGAAAAACATGGCACCTCAAACCAGCAGTGCTAGAGCCAAACGCATAAAGAAGTATAGGGCTGAATGGCAAAATTCCTGACTTTGGCACTGATTTTCTGTTTGACCTTGAGAACTTGCTTTCAACCATGAAAGGCAAGGCCGCTGCTATTTTCCTATTGGTAAAATGAGAATGGCATCGGTTTTTGATCAGTTATTTGAGGGTCCTTGACGGAAGGCACTAAGCAAGTATTGATTATAGCAGTCGTGTTATAAATGTTGGCTGGAGCAGAATTCAGTTCATAGTTTTCCCACAGGAACAGGAGAGTCAGCATTGTGGGAGAACTTGCACATGATGCAAAGTAACTTGGTTTTCTTGTTCGATTGATTTAGGTTGCTTACAGATAAATCACTGTTTGGAATGAAATGATACAGCATTTGCTTTGTTGTTTTTTTCGTGTTAAAGTTACTTAGTAGTAAAGTTTGATCTTTATGGTGTTCCTTAAAAGGACAGAAAGTACTAGTAAAACATTACATCTGTTTGGAATGCATTTTAAACGGAGGATTATTTGTTGTTTAAGAGAGAAGTAAGTATGCATTTTCTGAAACAAGACTATTTAAACACAAGACAGAACTTACGCCAACAACAGAAGAAGAAGTAATTAAAAAAGGACTTAGAGTTAAAAATCAGCAATGTTGCTTACTTAGAAGAAGGAGCTGTAACATGTGCCACAGAATTTGTTTATGTTCAGAAAACACATTGATGTTGAGGTGGGGAGTGATGTACAATAGGCAGTGTGACTGTAGGAGCAACATCACTCATTCATTCATTTGCTGTGGTCATCTTACACAACGTAAATGATGGGTGTCACCTGAAGGATGGTCAGAGAGTTGGAAGGGACTTCCAGAGGTCCTCTAGTCCATTCCCCAAAAGAGAATCAAGTAAACCTATATGATTTCTGGCAGGTGTTTCTCTAACATATTACTAGACCTCTAGTGATGGAGAGACAGCCTCAGCAGGAAATCTACTTCACTGCTTCACTAGACTTTCCAGTAAAATGTTTTTCCTACTGTCTAATCCAGCTCTTTCTTGCTGCAAATTAAACCTTCTCTCCTAGCTACTATTCCAGTGAAGAACAGATTATTCCCTTCCTCTTTGTGACAGCTTTCTATTTATTTCCAGATTGCTACCCTGTGTGTTTTTACACCTTATTTTCAGATGCATATCTCGGTTATTTCGGTGTTTCTTCCCCTCTGGACTCCTTTTCTTCTAGTCCACACTTTCCTGGAGTGCAGTGTCCCAGCCCAACTGTGCTCTTGCCAGTGCTGAGCAGACTAGAATGATCAATTTAAGTCTCATAACCCTTGTTTCTCTTTCTGTATCTCAGTATGACACTTGCCATTTTCACAACAATGTGACACTGCTGACTCATGCTCAGTTTGTCATTGACTGTAACACCTACATCCTTCTTTGCAGAGCTGTTACCAGAGCTGTTACCTAACCTGTTTCTCCCCATCCTGTATTTGCAGTCTGTTGAGTGTAGGATATTGCAATTGCATCTGTTGAACTTTTTTCCCCCCGTATTTTGCTATTACACAAATATAATTTTGCATTCTATTCCTCTGTGCCTCTAGTTTCTTCTAGCCTTATTCCATGGTCATAGTTATTAATGAAAACACTGAACAGTACTGAATCTAAGGTATGCATATGTAGACAGTTCCTTCTAGACTGTCTTTTACAACTTGCTTATGTAAATGGTATGTCAGACCATATCAAAAAACCTAGTAAATTCACAACAGAGGACTCTGTTCTGCCTCTCCTGTATTCACAAGACTCCTAATCCCTTTATAGAGAGAAATTAAACTGATTTGAAATAAAAATCTTTTGGAAGCTTGCGAGTGTGTTCATTTCCTCCAGAATATTTATAGGGGTGGTTTTTACAAAGACCAGTCTGCAGTTCCCTGTTTTTTCGCTTTTCCCCTTTTTAACGATGTGCACTGTTTTGCACCATTAGAGTTTTCTGCTACCACCTCACCTGTGCTCCTCCTGTCCTCAGAGATGACTGCTAGTGCTTTTGAGGTTCCTTGTGACAGTTCTCTAGAAATCCTAGCATGAAGCCCATCAGGTCAAGCCAATTACTGTCTTCTTTCCTCCATAAGGGAAGGGTCCTTGGTTCGCTCTTTCCTTGTGTCGTTTTGTTACTAATAGTAACATGTTAGTTTACATGGTGCACTTTTCTAGGGAAGACTTGATGGAAAAAGGGCATTAACCCTCCCGGTCTTCTCAGCATCATCTGTCAGTCGCTTTCCCTGCCTGTTAAGTAGGAGAGTAACACTTTCCTCATTTATATTGAACAAAGCTTTTCTCGGTCTCTCTCTTACTATTAATGTATTTATGGAATGTTTCTTGTTACTCTCTATGTCTTCCGGTCATTGCTTTCTCCTTTACCTTATGTGCTTATGTTATTCTTTTATACTTGTCCTTGGCAATCATCTGATTTAGTTTTCAGCTATTGTGTTCCTCTGTCTTATGTCTGACATCAATGAGCAGCTCATGATGTGTCTTAATTGGTCTATTATGCATGGTAGCAAAATGAAGGATAAACAGTTTCAGCTCTTGATAATTTTTGCCTAAATTACTGCCTTGCAGTAAGTGCCAGTTACTGAGAATCTTTATCATCCATAATTTTGGGAGATTTGATAAGGTGAATGTTCAGGACTCACTTTTCTTCCCTCACATTCATAATAACAAATGCCTATTAAAAAGTTTCATGGTATGTTTAGAAGTAGTGCGACCTATGGTTTAGTCTACTGTTCTGCAGAGATAGACCCCTGTTACTGCTCTGTGTCCAAAGACAGACTAAATGTGCTGCTGATACCACATATCTTACTATCCAGTGGTTCATAATTAAGCGAATACAAATGAGTAATAACAACACTAACACAATCCAAGAGCTGACTTCAGTCTGCAGTTCAGTTTTAGATCCATATATGAACTGCCAAGGTTCAGTGTGGTAAGATAATCTGCAATGGTTTTACACTAATGACGATCATCTGCAACTCCCAGGTGTGAGGTGAGCATAGTGGCTTCTATTCAGTGCTGTAATTCAGCATCTCATTGTATATGAAAATGAAAGAGATTTATGCGTTTGTACTGAACATACTTGCGCATCAGTAAAGTGAAGGTACGGTGACAAGGCAACTCTAAACCCAATTAGCTAAAATGAATCCCAAAGATCTAGTCCTATCTTGTTTGAGAAATGTCACCTAACATTGTAACATGTGTTACTGGGAAACATACTGTTTGATCATGTCAAGAGCCTTCAAGGAACCAGTGCTCAGCTAACCTGTCTTCTGCCAGAAGACATGTGAAGGGAAACGCAACGCAAGTTAGAAGAATTCATTTGTAGAGTTTTAAGTTAATGCAACTCATCAAAATAATCTAAGAAAAATTCCTTTAAAATGAAATAAAAAGAATAAGACCTTAGATGACTAATTTAATTAGTTTCACTAACATTCGTTGAGGATTTTGAAGATTTAAAGCACCATATGAGGCTAAGTATTCTTTTAGACTGCTGCAGGGTTGGATAAATGATCTCATATTTCTCACCTGCCTACACTCTATGTTTCCACCCTCTCTGCTCACAATCTGGGTTTTGCTACTCTCCCTGGCCTAATGTCTCGGTATGTTCTGACTCCTCCTTCTTAGTGCCAAGACGTACTGAAGAACGGGCTAGAAATAAAGGCAGAGACAGATTCATGTTTACCTTGTACACATACTCAGACATTATGTAATATCTATGGATCCTAACATATACGCGAGATGACACATATGCAGAGAAATGGGAATACGTATTAGTTTTTAAGTTCAGTCCATATGATTTGGAGCTGGAACCTGTGCTTGGATATTGTCTTGGAAGATGGTTAGTGCCCAAAGCAAAGACCAAACCAGTACTTTGTACAGAAGGGGAGGTTTGCAGCAGGAGTTTCCTGGCATTGCCGCACATTGTTGTTAAATGAGCAGGAGTATGCTGCTTGATACCTCTTAGTAAGCCCTCATTCCTGCAGGAAAAAAATTCCTGCAAGGCTCCATAATTTGGCTAACTACTCAGGCCTAACATTGAATCCTTGGAGACATCATGAAGAGGCCTTCATTCTGCAGCAAACAGATTGGCACTGCAGTGATGATAATTGTAATTATCATGAGCATAATAAATAAATGGCAATGCATTTTGCTAGCTTTAGGAGTTTGAGTAATCTGGCAAACAGCTTGCTGCACTCTATCACACAATAATGATATTCACTGCCAGCCCAGGAAGTTTACCTAGGGGCTGTGACTCATGTTTGTTTTGAAAGGCACAGCATTAAAGGCCTGTGAATTATGTCTGTTGTGAAGAACACTGCATTTAAGTAATTACAAATGCAAAACTTAAACAAATCCACAAGGCAAAAAAATGCTAATTGATCACACTGTTACGCACACTTTTAAGTCTTTATTTTCCTTTATAAAAATGTTTGCCATTGGAGTGGATTTCTTGAGACTGTTTAATTTCTGGTGCATCGATGCTGTACATCTACCAGCACACAAGTGTGACCTTCTGCCCTGACTAGAGCAGTTGGACATCTTCCCTTTCACTGCCCTCCCTGCCACAACATGGTGGGGAATGGAAGTGCTCAGGGAACCCAGGGAATGGTGGCATGTTTGGCAGGGAAGTCCTGGTCAACACCGGGAGCAAATCTTTCGGATCTCTTCTCTTGCCATCCATTAAAAACCCTGTTTAACTGTCCTCAGGATTCATACTGGATAATGCAAGAGCAGGGCTGGAGGACTAGTGCGGGGACTTGGCTAGAGCATTGCTCTGGGTGCAGAGCCCAGCCGTAGAGTCCTGTGCCCTGAGCCCTCCCTCAAGTCGCAGCTGAGTGGTGGGTCATGGACCAGGCCAGCTGCTGGGCCTGTGTGTGACACAGGAAAGAGACTTCATCTTTGCTTTGCAAGTGTGTGAAATAGCAGCTGAAGTGCAGGGTTGTGTCTCTATTAAATGCAAAATGCTTGAAGTATCCTTAGAAGCATTTTTGTGGAGCAGGTATAAAGCCATTTTGATCAACAAAGTGCTTCTGTTATGGAAATAGTTTTTGTCAACACAACCACAGATCACTTCCTACAGTGTACCTCACCTCCACCTCTGCTTCTCTCCAGAAGCCTGTATTTCTAAAAACCACAACTATGCCTGTCTGTTTGTGACAACCTACATGGTTTTGGTCACAGTCATGAGCCAATTTTCATCACCTCCTCCCCAGCGTGGTTGTGGCAGTAACCGTCTTACAGCCTGGCATGAGGGACTTTCTCCAAAATCACATAACTTTGTGATCAACCTACAAGAGAAGGTCAATTTGCCAGGTCTGATCACGGCTTATCAGCTGCAGTGGGACACGTTTCTAAGGTGTAGACCTTTCACTGCTGTGGACAGTCCACAAATCTTCCAGGCTTACCTGCTCACTGTAAAGGATCTTAGTACCAAACCCTGTACTTCTGAAAATATACAGCCCCTTATCTGTGGTGTTTGAATGCTTAAAAATGAAAGAGGAAAATAGTCAAAGGACAAAAGTGTGTTTCATATGAGGAGAGGCTGAGAGAGCTGAGACTGGAGAGTTCAGCCAGACTAGAAGGTTTGGGGGAATCTTATAAATCAGTAAATACCTGATGGGAGAGGATGCAGAAGATGGGGCCAGGCTCTTCTCAGTTGTGCCCCGTGACAGAACAAGAGGCAATGGGCACAAATGAAAACACATGAAATTTCATCTGAACACAATAAGAGTTTTTACTGTAGGGTGGTCAAACACTGGCACAGATTGCCCAGAGGGGCTGTGGAGTGTCCTTGGAGACATTAAAAAACTGACTGGACATGTTCATAGACAATCTTGTCTAGTTGACCCTGCTTGCACAGGGAGGTTGGACTACGTGATGTCAAGAGGTCCCTTCCAACATAAACGATTTGGCCATTCCATGAAAACAGGAAGAATTACCTAAAAGCTTCTGGAATGATTCATACTTCTGAGAGTGGTTTCATGAGTGACTCAAGCCAACCTAAGTCCAGGCAGCTAACAGTCTTGTCCCACTCCCTGGACTGGGTACATGTTTCTGGCAGTCTTTAAAGGCTATGAGAATTGGGCTTTTCAGCCTTTTGAGATCTCTGCACTGGCTTATTTTTACCATAGCGTCACGGTTGCTCTGACTCAACTGGGAGCTAGCCACTGGGTGACCCTGGATCTGGGGAATGATAAGGTTCGCCCTGACCTGCTACTTGGGCAGATAAAGTATGTCATAATCTAATTTCTGGGGGTGTAGTGGGGAGAAGATGTTAGTGAGACATTAAAAATGCATTTGTTCTTGTCTGAGAAATTACAGATGTTTATGTTTTTCTTTAAAGAGATAAGATATTATAGAAATGTTTTCTCCTGTTGTTTATCTCATTTGTAGGCAATTTCATGAGCTGCTAGCAAACAAAAGGTCACCTTTGTGCTCAGAGGACATCCAGTGCCAGTGTTCTGCTATTTTTGTGCTGTAACAGGTACATGAAGAGCCCCTAAAATAAAGTGCATAACCTGAAAACACATTCATATCACAGATGGCTAGTTAGTCAAGTGTTATGAGTGGTGGCTTAAGAGGAATGCTTTAGAATAGGATCTGATAACCAAGAGAAAATATATAAACTTGAGTCTTTCTTTTTTCTTTAAAAATTGCTTCCTGTAACGTGTAGTATATAGGCCATTGAAAAATTTAATTTCTCTTTTGCTTCTGATCATGCAAACAATTGGGCAGACGCTTAGCAGCTTTGCTAAACTGGGGCCAGAGCAAAGAATAAATTATAGCTCCAATCACTTCTTGTGTGCTGAACCAGGTTTCAGTTGTGTTCTCCCTGGAGCTGTGGCAGGTGAGCTGTCATGGCAGCGCAATGTCTGATGCATCAACTCACTCCAGCAGCTTCTTCTCCCTGCTCTGTGCTCCTCCACTCCATGCCATGCCGTCCAGGGTGCCTGGGGTTCAAATGGTGAGACTACTAGATGCTTGACTTTGCACATAAACTGAGAGATTTATTTTTTATCAGCAAACCGTGTTACCTCTGCCAGCCTTCTAGTTTCTCACTCAAGTGTTGTTTAGAGTTACTGGCAACCTTTGCTGTTGCCAAGCTTTTAGTCAAGATGAGTCAGGCTAAAATAGGCATTGAAGAGTAATGCATAAGACTTGGGAAAATAAGTTAAAAATCTTTCACATTTGCCTTCTAGCTTCTGAGCTATTCACAGCACATTTGTTAGGTGCTTCTCTGCAAACTTGGAGGCTAGAAATCATTCTGAAAAACCGAGTAAGTTAAGGTAGTGATATGGTCACTTGCCTTCAGGACTTGAAATGTGATGGAAAACGCCAAGGTTAACCAGGACAAGCTGAAAACTGCTGCTGGTGCTGAGTGCCCCAAAAGTCAGTTGCAGATCTATGCAGTAGCTCTGCTATTGTCAACAGCCTTCTAATAAGGAGGGCAGCCTGTGGCCATTTCAGCTGTGTGACATGTTCTTCTCCTGGGTCCTCTCCGTAATGTCTTGATGTCTGAGGTGGTTTGTTCCCTTTCTAAATGAAGAAAAAGACTCAAAAATTTGCTTGCATTTTTTGTTCATTCACACTATGTACTGTTATTGTTTTTCTACTACATTTAGAACAATTAACTTGGTGTCACATCTTCAGTCAGCATTAATTAGAAGATGTCCAGTATTCAGTATGTGTAGCCCTTCCATCTGTCAGAGAGGCTGGCATGAATATATAGGAATGCTTTCAGGAGCATGATGTGTTTATTGCTGTGTATCATTCATGTGTGATATTCATTATGCATATTGCGTTATCTGTATAATACATCCTATTTGTTTTGACTGTGTGCATTTAATGTAACATATTTAGAAAGTTTTAAAGTCACATATGTTAAGTATTGCAGTAACAGTAACCAGTGAAATTTCACACAGCAGTAATGAGTCATCTCTTGTAACCAAAGAATGATACGTGCTTAAGTATAGTGAATGTGAAGTAATAGGTACTAAAAGCAATAGTTCAGAAGTACATTTCCAGTTTATAGGATGGCAGCTCAATAATAATCCCTCCCACCGTCAATGGGATATGTTTTGATTCACAGTTCCATTATGGAAACTGCCTATTTCTCTGTCAAAGGCTTGGTTCAGAAGATTCACGGTTGATCCCTGTGAAATACAGGTGATTGGATTTTACTCTCTTTATCCTGCCTCTAGTTGTATTGAAGTGTGCTTTAAAAATACGATTCTGTACAAGGAGGAGAGAGAAAGTATGAAGTTTAAAACAACCCTTAAGCATCAGAAATCAGTGAGAGACATCTTGGGCAGCAGACTAGCCAATATCTGCCTCTGAAGTGGTTGATGCTAGCCAGTGTCGGAGCCAGGAGGCTGGAACAGAAGGCCTTTGGATGTCATCAAGTATGGCAGTTCCTTCTTGTAAAATAATTATCAGAGGGGGAAAAGAACCCCCAAACTAACCCCAAGGCATTTGGTTAAATAAAACTTGGAGTTGAAAGAGGGCAGACCAGAGGAGAGGCTGGAGAAGGAAAGAAAAATTGGTGTTGAGGAGGGATTTAAGGAGGACAACTTTTCATAACCTGCTTATATGAAAAAAAAAGGCCGAATTTATGAAGAGAGAGGGAAGACAGCTGGTAAATATGATGCATGCTACTGTTTTCTGCTTTGTTGGCAAAACAAGAACTGGCTGAGACTTTTGATGAACATTTGCTGTTGACTTTTAGCAAGGAAGTTGCACACTACTGGAAGAAGCTAATGATATGATAATTTTTAGAAACAGTAATTGATTTAACCCCAGAAACTTCAAGGTTTCTCATTTGGCATTGATTCCAAGAAGACTCCTGGAAAACTTTTTGCCTTACCTTGAGTGGTGCAAAAATTAAAATACAGTTGTGTAACGATGTCGTTCAATGCTGTTTCCAGGTAGAATAAGTATTCTCCAACTTCATAGTTTTTAATAAAGCAAGAGGTCATTGTTGATGTGATTTACTCTGATTTCTTAGAGGTATCTGAATGGGTCTGACCTGCCCCTTTCATAGAAGCGAAAGTTAAGACAATACAAAGGCAGCGGTATGGTGGGTTAAAATCAACCTAGCTCATGGACCGTGGGAGTAATGCAGGCAATGAGAGTGTTAACGTAAGTTTTCTCCGGGAATCAGTTCTTGGTTCAGTGCTGCTTCATATCTTCAGAGCTAACCACAATAAATCCCAGGTGATTACACAGACATAAATAAACAGGAAAGAGAACTGGTTACTGATACAGACTCGCCTTGATCTCTTGAGGAGGTGGGTTCATCTGAACAACATGCATTTTACTAATGTGACGTGCCAGGGCACACATCCAGGGACAAAGAAAGGAGGTCTCACTTGTAAGACGAGGCAGTGAGTTCCCGAGGCAGTAGATCTGCAGAGGAGACAGAGGCAATAGCAGGTAATCAATCAAGCATGAGCTGCAGTATAGCGGCATAGTTAAATAGCAATGAAAAAAGGAGGCAGGGGGCAGTACTTCTGATTATTAGCAAGATCACTCTGGGAATACCATCTGTTCAGGTGTCAATGCTTTAACAAAAGAATGTTGACAAGTTAGAGGTGATGAACCATGTGAGATCTGCACAATTTGCCTTAGCAGAGAGGAGGTTGCAGCTCTCAAATATTAGTCAAGATAATTAAAAAATTGCATTTAAAATATTAAATACTTCAGTCTGTGGAAAGGTGGCTATATGAAATGACCTGAAGTTTCAAAGATACAGAATTGCTGCTGCTGTTAACATAAATAAGATTTGCAGATGTTCCATGGTCCTCAGAGCATTTGTACTTAGAAGCTTAGACACGAAGCCAGGAATACGAATTTTATTGACTGGTTCTGAAATTCTCATTTGGAATCAGGGAATCTCATCAGCAAGCTGGTTTTGTCTCACACCTTGAAGATATCTCTCCCTCTAAGCCCAGGAAGAATCTCCCTGTGTTCTTCAGCTAAAGGGAAGGCATCTTCCTAGGCACGTGGCATCCTGCAAGCCATCCTTGCCTTAGCTGTGTGCACCTTCAGCCCCATTAGACAGAAGAATTTGTTTTCCCCAAAAGCCAAGTGCAGTTCCAGCAGATCAATCTGCTTCCTACGCCAGTCTTCCAAGCTAATCTAACTGATGGTGCTGTAGACTTTTCTCTCTACTCTGCCCAGCCCTGGAGTTTTCATCCAAATATTCCTCATTTTTGGGAAATGATTGTTTGGCTAGGCATCCCAAGTTAACATCTCTGAGGTATCCTTTGTCAGGATATTAAATTGTTTTTCTTTCTGACAGAATAACAAATAAATGTGTGTTTCCTCCCCTTCTAGCACTAAGCAACCAGGCAAGGAAAAATGTCAAATTTTTGGCTGTATTTGGCATAGGAGTTCAGTGCAGCTTTAAAATCTTGCTTTCAGATACATTTACCAGTATCTATTCAAGGAGCTGTACAGAAATACTGTGGGTACATTGGCATGTTCTCTTGAAATCCTAGCACTGCTCTTTAAGGAATATGCATCACAGGAATATTTCAGGTATCGTGCTGCCCATGAATCATGCATAATGCTCTCACTCCAGTAACGTTTTCTTTTGAACAGTGTTTTTTCCTACAATCTGGGACTGTAAGTGTTTTTCAGAGTTCCTGGTAACAGAGCATCTGCTCTTAAAATAGAGTATCTGGCAGCAGAAGTATGCACCGAGCTCTCCCATGCAGCCGGTGCACAGGTGAGGGGCGTCACCTGTGCTGAAACCTTCTGGGCTCAGTGGCAGGACCGTGGGCAGGCAGACAAGGACAGTGGTGGGGCTGGGACCATGCCCTAGGGTTAAACATATTTTCCTGCTCCACAGAGCAGAGGTTGTAAGACAGGCAAGCACCAAAGAAGACAGAGAAGTCTCCTACTTGGCTACTTTTTCATAAAAGTAGGGTTGTGTCAGGGGTTACCATTCACGAGGGAATTAAGCCACGTCATTGTGCAGAAGAGGCTGTGGAGTATGTCACTCACTGGGGCCTCTGTCGCTGCAGTGTCAAATCTGGTGCCTGAAGGTCTCCCCAGTGTAGACACACGGAGAAAAACCAACAAAAATGAAGGGAGATTGCTAATGAACTGCTTGAAGGGAATGCAGAGAATTGTTAATGAAAGAATGGATGTTCGGTGGCAGATTTGTAAAAGGGGAAAAGAAGTCTTAGCAGATCAAAAAGAAGTGATCCCAGGTTAGATAGTAATTTTGGAGAGTTCTAATATTTTTCTTCATAAAATGCTTTTTGGGAGAAAATGCTTGTTTTCATGCAGTTTTTAATTTCCTTCAAGAAGCTGTAGGTTTTTCCTAGAACTACAATTCAAGGAAAGTCTTCTCTGCAAAGCTTTCCACTTTCAACACTAAAAGCTTTCCTTGTCGAGCGAGGAGGGAGGGAGAACACGGGAAGAAGAAAAGCCTAACTCCCTTAAAAGTTTTTGAGTGTCAAATTGTATCCACATCACCCAAACCCCAACCATTTATTCCAGGCAATTAAAAAAGAAAGTCCTGTTCTCCACCCTTACCGTCCCCCAATTTCCANAGGGAGAACACGGGAAGAAGAAAAGCCTAACTCCCTTAAAAGTTTTTGAGTGTCAAATTGTATCCACATCACCCAAACCCCAACCATTTATTCCAGGCAATTAAAAAAGAAAGTCCTGTTCTCCACCCTTACTGTCCCCCAATTTCCAACAGCAAACCAGTACCATTATGGGATGAGCTGTCTGGGTAGCACAAATACGACAAAGCTGCAGAGGGAATGATACAGCAGGGACACTCTCCAGGGAAAGGGGCAGAGAGAGCAGTGAGGGCAGAGGAAGGCTCATCATCATTATCATCATTGACCACCACTGAGGAGAGAGAAATAGAGTTGTTTAGGAAGGAAGGCAGCAAGGTGGGGGCTGTAGTGTGGGAGGAGAGAGCAGTGGGGCTTAAGCGTGAAGGAGTTGAGAGGAGGATGAGGGTCGTATTGCAGTGGGAGATGTTCTAGCTCTGGATAGTTGGTTCGTTCATTCATTCTTTCTTTCTTTCGAGGTTAAGTAATTGAATTCAAATGTTGCTTTGGGTTAGCAGAGTTCCACAGCGAGACACTTTTGAAGTCTTTTTTATTTGTGAATAAATATGCTTTTCAGAACTGATACTTTTAAATCTCCTTCAGATACAGTAGTTGCTCTCCAGCCCCTCCAGGAAATCCTGGGTGCGTACTTAACGTCTGCCTGGCTGCTAGCAGCCAAGTAACACATTTTTCAGGCGAGGAGCTATCACCAGGGTATTACCAGGTAAAGGTGAGCAGTTCAGGCGATCACTGGGAAGACTTGTGAAACTACTGATTCAGCGCTGTAATGTTTAGGTAAATGCTACAACAGCTATTTAAAAGAGAAGAGAGATACTTCTTATGTGTGACTCACTAATCACTGTCTGTGCTGCAGAGCCTGGAGTACAAATTCCTTTTGTCATGAAAATGCTTGTTCCTTTGATCCCCACATCATCATTAAACAGTTCTAAAGAGTAGGTAAATCTTTTGGCACACTCTTTGCAAAATAAGCGTTTCAGGATTCAGACGCGTGTGGGTGTGTTTGTGATACTGAGGAGATTGATACTGATACAATTTTTAGCAGCGGGTGCGGGCTGTGCGTTGCTTTGCTGAAGGAAAGAGAGAGAAAGAGAGATTTTCCACCTCCTTTCCCAAAGCAATTAAGTAGAAAATTGAAATGCACGTGGTAGCCATGCAGGATTGCTGCACAGAGGCTGCCATTGTGAATTGAACCTGTTTTGCCTGTCTGTAGGATGGCTATGGACGTAAACCTGCCTGCTGATACATCGCATGTGCCCATCAGCATGCTTCCCAAAGGATTTTGAAGAAGTTCATCTTTGTTCTCATAATTCAGTTACAATAAATAGATGGTCGTTCAGGAGATCCTGAAGCTGTTGAGAACACTACCGTCTCTTTCCCACGACAAACCAAGGCTACAGGCTAGTGGAGCATACACTTCGGATTGTGTGCTGTCTCCTTGGGGACATGCTGCAAGGTGAAGGCACATGGAGGTTACTTCATTTATCAGAGGCGTGTATGCATTAGGATCTGCAGATCACGTTCTCAGCTGCTGTAATACCTGGCAATGGTGGTCTTTTCTGGCTCTATGCACATCAGCCCAGTGCCTGGGCCAGCTGCCCTGCTGTCCCTTCGGGGTTCTGTGGCTAGTAAATTTAAGTGGGGCACAGAACAGTTATCTGTCACAATTTCACCAAAGGTTCTGTGGTATTTATCTAGTAACTTCACAAGGCTTTAGCTAAAACGGGAAGAGCTTATGAGCTTACTGAAACAATAATGTAAGTCTAAACCATTCAAAGAAGCACGGCTGTTTAGAAGTGTAAGAGCATCATTCTCATGCCACATAGCGCTCTGTGTGAAACAAGTTTATACCCTTCCAACAAGCCATCTGGCAGCAAACAGTAGATTGGTTGCCACCCAGCCTGTGATCTTGCAAGAAAAATTAAATCATATATAATAAAACGCGGTTTTAAAAGAAAACGTTTTCAGTAATGTTCAGTGGAACTAATGGACTTAAAAGTGTTTCCAGTTATCTGTCAGAAAATGTTTTGGTAAACAAGTGTCTACTCTCAATTGCGATGTGCATGTGAGTGAAGGGATTTATGTCACACTCAGGCACACTGTTGTTCATGCGCATATGCACCCTCTAAATGTTCAGAACATTAAAATTCCTGTGTGTGCCCGAGCCACTATGGTGGGAGGAATCAATCAGATCATGGGGTTTGAACTGGTACCCAAAGTATGGGTGGAAGTAGCTGTGTGTTTGGGAGAAAATGGAGCAAGTCTGCTGTTTTAGGAAGTTAGAAACTGATGGCAACAAAATACAATCTGTGGAAGTTCACATGCCTGAGGCCCCCTAGAACTACCTTTTCTCTCCGATTTTGATACCTTTAAATTTTAAGGAAGATTGATTCATGTCTATGTTGAGTAAAGCATCTCTCCAATTTAAAGCATCATCTTTTCTAGAACTTTGATAATCCAAGGAAAAGAAAGTCCAGTGAAAGGAAGTAGTAACTATTTGTTCAAAATTCTCAGCAAATCAGGCAAAAATCTTTTATTTAGTTGAGTTATGGACAAGTGCATATCTCAAGGAAAACAAACAAGACAAAATACATGCCAATAGATCTGTTCTTACTAGGTTCAATATTGGGAAATTAGACTGCCCACTGGATGCATAATGAGATGATTAGGTAGAACCGTCTATCTAGCTGTATACACAGGGTTGCAGAGATTTGATTAAGTTACGTGAAATATAACAATGGAGGCTCATCTTTATAAGGATAAGTAGGGGTTAAAATAATTCAAGGAGAAATTGCTGTAATTAAAAACACTCTAACTAGTATCCAGAGTCTGTTTGTCTCCTTCCATTAAGGGTGCATCTTCAAGTTTTCATTAACATTCTCTGTGCCTCACCCATGTCTAGGAACTCTTTCATTTGTCACTCCATGTATATTTAAATTCTAGCCTCCCAATCAGTGTTTTGAATGACTGGGATATTGAGTAAGTGTATAATTCTTAGCTTAGACACTGAACATCTGTTGCCATTTGTGTCCAATATGTAATTACAGCAGGGGGAGCTGGACAATTGGAGATTAAAAGGATGCTGCTTAATCTTCCACCACATGTTTCCACTTAAAATGAATAACACACTAGAGAAATCTCATAGCAACTCATGGTATATTTGCTTCTCCCCCTGTCCTTGCTCAGTAGACAAGACTTCATCCGATTTCTGTCTGAAATTACCATAGTCCTTGTGTTTGGACCTAGGAGTGTATTCACTTAGACCTCGTGTAGCCAATGTGCTATGGCATGCTCTGAAGGACTCCATTCCTGTTTTTTCCCAATTAAAATGTTGTACCTTGTGGTCTTCATTTTGCTTGTGTATAAACATATATTTATATGGAGTAATTTTTACCAAGAGAGCACCAGCCATTTGGGGAGAATGGCCATTAGCATCAGCAGAGCTGGGCAGAGCATGTGGATGTGGCAGCCCATTGAGATGGATAACATGATCTTCCCTCAAGCTTTCATGGCTGAGCCATGCAGCATGCTGCATGTCAGACCAGCAAGGAGAGCGTGATATGTTTTTCTCTTTTCTCAGGGTTGAACTGTAGAGTTTCCAGTGGGACTGCTCAGATGCATTTATAGGAGAGCTAGGAGTTGCAACAGTGGTGCAGTGAGGGCAAGCGCTAGGGAAAGGGCAGAAGGGCAGCTGTTGTGCAGTCATAAAGATGGCACAGTATGCTTTGTATTCCTGCAAAGCAATGTTGCCAATGCCCTTTGCAATTGCGTTTACACAAATGTGTAACCAAGAGCTGATTCGACACATTGAGCTTTAAGAAGGGACTGGAAGGAAAAATTGAGTGTTATACAGAGCAAGGGATGATATTGCAGAAGCAGAAATGGGAGAGGGAAGCGTCACAGTGGTGTCTGCCTCAGGAGCTTTCTCTTCTAGTGACTTTTCACTAAAGTGTGAAAATGGGCACAACTAGAGCACACTCGTGGACTTTGGCCCATGTACGTCCTCTTGGAGAGGCTGCTGACAGATCACCTGTGCTAGCTCAGCGGAGTGGTGCTCGGAGTGATTTCTGGATATTTGGGTGTGTTCCAAAACACTGCCACAGCTCACACACAGGAGGGAGCTCTGACAGCAATGCTGTCAGGATATTCAGCTCCTCCAGAGGAAGGAAGCTGGAGGTTTTATGTCACTTTAGAAGACGTGTAGACACGTTAAAGGAGTCCCTCTTTAGGAAACTTGTACGTCTTGATTTTTCTGGGCAGGGTGCCTGCCCACACGGAGTGGCTGTGAGTAGGCTGCCAGTGTACGTCCTTGCCATGGTAGCCACGTGAGATGGTGCGAGTGTGGCTTCAGCTGCTGAATAAAGCAGTTATGTCTGTTCATTAATTGGGACAACTTTCCATCCCCTGGAAGATTTTTAGAAAAGTTTGCGAAGTTGTATGAGATTGATAAAACAGTTCCTGTATTTCTGTGAAAAATGTTTTACTTATTTTGTACGTGAGAGGGGAAACTGATTTTACTGCTGGTAATAATAGCAATGCACAATGAGATGTGCCCAGTATATACACAAAACCATTCTAAACTAATACAATTTTCACATTTATGCTGTTAGCTTCTGTACTTTTCCCAGTACATCATTCTAGTCTTTATTAAAACTCCAAAAGTTTGTAGGGTGTGGTTTATTTTTTTTTTAGCAGCTAATATACTGAAACTTTCATCTCCTCTAATTTTGTTTAGGACAAAACTGCAAAGATTTGTAAAATAGAAAATAATTTCTTTTTTTTTCCTGAAGAAAATTAATTTATACCTGCATGCCACCTGAAGAGGATTTTGATTTTCCTGAGAATAGGCTTTGGGACTCGGAAGGATTTATTGAGAGAAATTTACCGAGATACTGGATTTCAAAATGACACATGTATTAGGTTCAGCCCGTATGGTATGGAAAGGTGGTCTATTAGATTTACATTCTTAAAAAGTGTTTTGCTCAAATAGCAGGTTGTTTTAGCTGCATAGCGACAACTAAAGAACTATAGACTTCTTTAATTTGAAATATAAACAAACACAGTTATACCCTAAACATCCATTTGATGTGAAACTAACAACACTGACATGGATGAGGGAGTGTACAATGTTGGATATTCAAAGAAGGTCACAAGTAATGTCCCTTTCTAGCTTAATGCTTCCCCCTTCCAGTCTAACTGCATTTTACCCCCTCTCCTAGTGCATCTTCAGTCCTGGAGAAAAGCAAATCAAGATAGAAGAGTGCATCCTGAGTGCAGACTCAAGACTTGGTGAAAGCAATTGGAAGGAGTCCCCTTGACTCCAGTGTGACCTGCAGCCGTCCCTGCCAGATTTGTAAGCCCTTCCTGTACGCGCCCTCTCTGTGCCTGCCATTCTCACCCCTGGGCAGGTATTGGCACCTTTGCTCAGAGACCTCCCAGCTCTGCAGCTGCTCACAGTGCTCTCAGCAAATGGCAAAACGAACAACAGAGACTAGACTCCATGTGCAACAAGTGCAATGGGTAGCTTCATGGTAAAGACAATGTCAGGACTTCCCGTGGGCCTTGCCTCTGTGCATTGCTTGTCCTGTGGGTTGTAAGCCTCTGTCTTTCTTACCCTTTTTCTTCTCCAGCTTTCACTGTGGCAATGCGTTACTGCCTGCTCAGCACATGGAGACTTTTCCTGTCCCTTTCCCTCCTTCTCCAGGCATGGACGTAGTCTTTGCCTCAGTACAGAGGACCTGCACAACCACCTCCATCAGCACCTCGCCCTTGAGCAGTGTGCTTAGAAAACTTGAAGGGACTAAAATTGAAAAATAACAGTGTATGTGGAGTTCAGATGTGTGTCTTGCTGCTTTGGTGAGGAACACATTAGGAAAGTTGCTCCGTGTTAGCTAAACGTTCTGCTTCCTCCATCTGAGGTAAACACTAGTCCCTTTGAAAACATGAACTCAAGGCCCTGTCCAGATGGTCTTATGCCTGTAGAGAAATTCTTGCTTGAATAGGTTTGCTGGTTCCAGTGAGATGGTATGTGGAGCAGCAAAATGCAGTCTCTCAACTTGAAGATGACAGATTATTTACAGAAAATGTGTGGGTGTGTGGATTTGTGTGTTCATCTGTGGTTTTTGTGCTGCCTAAATGCCAGTGGCCATTTAGTATCATTTCACTACATTTATAAACTTTGCAGTGCTTTTAAACCATCCACAAGAAGAGGCGGGAAGGTTTAAGAGCCAGCACATTCATTACCTGGCATAGCTCATTCTCAGCCAATGTTAAATTCGCATCCACAGTCAATAATGAAAAAAATATTCTTTTATTGCAACATTATTGTTTTAATATTTTTCTGGTTATTCACTTTTGGACTCCTTTTTTCTTTCTAGGGTCTATTTTTCTCCAAAATCTCCAACCCACCTAAATTCTTTTTTTAAGGAGTTGTATAATACATTTTTCCATCTTCAATGGTGTCCTTGGAAAATCATGTCAGAAGAAACACACTTTGCACAGTAGAATTTAATTATGCATTAAAATGCTTCAGAATCTATGTTAGTCTGTGGACCAGAATGGTACGAGCATCTTCACAGAGTTTTGCTCAATTTTGCCATGACACGTTTCTTAGAGTAGCCTGTGCTATTCCTTTATTTTGGGTACGTATGAAATCTTTAATGATGTGATTTCTTGAATCACATTAACTCTCTCTGTATGTAAACAAATGATAGCAACCAAATGATATGATTTCATGCATTTATCTCAAAACTGGTGACTGAAATACACGTATGTACTTAAAGTACAATAGGCATTATTGTAGCATTTTCTTCTTCCCCTTACTTTAAAGACTGACTTCTTTCTGTGGTTTGTGATTTTTTTGTTTTAGTGACAGTGATTTGTATTACAGAATAATTTACTGTTAGTAAAGGATATATAGGTACTCATATCCTTTTGATAATTCTAACCTGAAGAAGTCCTTCCAGTGGAAGATCACAAGGAAAAATCAAATTTGTCTTCTGGGAACACACTAAAAATTAAGTTCTAGTTTTCCATCAATACATCTGCCCTCACTAGGTGATAGACTGAGTTCAATTTATTTAATATTGTGCAGCGAGTTTGTGGCCAAAGCTAGGCTGGGACCCAGAGTTCTGGCTTTCTGTGTTGCCCACAACCATGAGATTGTCCTATGGAGAGGTCTAAAGGTCATATAGGTGTGCTATTTCACAAAGAGGGCAGGCTGTTTCAACATGGAAATGTACTTTATTGTTATAATGGTGGACCCAGTTTCTTAAGCATGGAATGTATTGTCTGCCCTTCTTTCCTCCTAAACACTCTTTTAGAAAATGATTGGAAATTCTTGCAGAGTGATTATACTGACAGCTGCGGGAAGCCTCCAGCTCTGCAAGAAAAAGATTGATGGTCAGTGGTGAACACCTGCATATTGCATCTCTGTTGAAATGCATTCATTTAATCTCAGGGGCATTCATTTAATCTAAACTGCATTTTGCAAACTTGAGCACACTGCTCAAGTTGAAGGGAAGCAGGTTTTTTTGACAGTATCCATTTGTGGGGAGTAGCGTATAACATGGAGTGTGTATTACTAAGCCCGTCTCAAAGTAGAAAGATACGGGAATTTGCTGAAGATGAGTTGTACTTCCAAAGTCCTGTTCCTTAAAATGCAGGTAAAAATAGCCAAGCTCTTTCATCACAGACATCACTTAACTTGTTCTCCCTCAGCGAAAGCTGTTTAGTATTTCAGGGGCTGCAGAAACTGCAACTTGGATCTCTTTGGAGAAGAGAGTTTTATCTCCTGCCTCATTAGCTTCCTTGTAAGTTTGTATTTTTCCTGTGCCAGGCAATGTTTGCAAAGCTTCCAATCTCAGAAACTCCTTAAAACTTTGCAGTACCATAGGTGTTTTATTGTGTTTTTCCATTGATTCCACCAGGTTCTGCATCAGGCCAATAATGGCTATTTGTCAGTGTATCCATGAATTATATTGACCTGTATCATGCCAAATTTCATCAGTGTGTTTGCAGTTCCTAAGCTCTTTGGCACAGTGAGCGTGTTATATAGTTGGCATCGCTCGGAAATTGCACAGCTTTGTAGTGCTAGGCAAATAATAGTACTATTTTCTATCTGCTAATGGAAGACGTGAAGTTCTTTTAACGAATCTATATGCTGGTGTTCTGATGGGGCATTCAGCTCCTCCCCCCACCCCAAAATGGATTTTCTGACATTTCTGTTACCTGCTAGAGAAAGAATTAGGTGCACAGTTACCAAGCAACAGAAAGTCAGGCAACACACTTTCAAAGCCCTCTAATTGCCCATAATGGTAACAGCAGCATCCACGTTCACAAAAGCTTCATGTATTTCATAGTTATTCTGCTGTGGGAACTCAGTTACCTGTTTTTTATCAGTGTGGTGTTAAGCTGTAATTGCCAAAGGAGGAGGTAGGAGTCTGAAGGGTCTGTGAGACTTGGACCTGCTCTGCATATAGAGGGCCATAAGGAACCGTTGTCAGTTTCACAGTTCATGCCACACATTTTGTTTACCTAGAATATTTTAAGCGCTTAAGTTGCAAGAGGGAAGGTAGATTCATCTCTGCAATATTAAAACCAAAATGAACATGAAAAAATAAGTTACAAAGTCTTTCAGAAATTTAAATGAGAGACCAAAGAAAGGATTTAAGGCACAATATATTCTGACAACTTATCCTCTAAGGTTTTAAAATTACATGTTTCATGAGTCACACAATGAAATCTCTATGGGGGGATGGAGGGGACTACATGAATACATGTTTGAGCATTTGAAGGATTTCTTTTTTTTCCTCCAGCTTGTACCTGACTGCATGTGAGGAGTCAAACTGTTCCCTCCTTGCAAGATGCATCTGTGACACTGCATACCACTCCTTCCTGAGGCTTTTCCATTTTCCTTACAGGCTGTAGCAGTCTCCATCTACTGCTCACAACCCACTTCCATCAAGGGGATTTAGGAAGCGTTTTGCTTCAGACACTGCATGGCTCCTCATGGAGACCATCGTGAAGGGACAGTCCTAGTCTTTGCTGCTGGGCCTTCTGGCTTCACCTTCTCGTTTCCTGCAGAAGATGGTGTTGGCCATAGGCTGGGGCAAGTGGTGGTCACTGGCTTCACTGTCCCGCCGCTGTGCCTCTGGGAGGCCCTTTCAGTCCTGAATGGGAGCGGTGGTCTGTCTGCACTCTGGATATCAGTGATCTGCTTTTCCTGCTCCAGCAAGGTCTAGTTTTAGTGTTCAAAAATGGCTTCTCAGTGTTTCTGTATATATTTTCATTTATTTTCAAGCATACAGACATCTTTCTTTAGAAACAAATAAAGCTCTAGAGCTTCCTTCTCATGTCATTTACACTGGGGTTAGCTCCGGCAGAGTTAATAGACATTATACTGGCATAAGTGAAGACAGGGACCAGAAGCCAAGTTTTTTGGCTGAAGACCCGAAGCAAAGCATAGTCTAAACTTGGCATGGCATTCTGAGCAAGAAAGCACCTTGCACATGAGCTGTTCCTCTAATATTTTTTCTTTTTCTTTTTTTCTTTTTTTTTTTTTCCTTTTGGCTGTGCTTCTGTCCTCTAGCCAGAAATGAGGTTTAATGGAGTGGTATCGTATAGTGGAGGTGAAATGGCCAAGGGCTCAGTCATGCACTCTGTCAAATGCTATAGCTCCAGTCCAGCAAAGCCCTTAGGCATCTGACTGCTTTCAGAGAGTCTCACAAAATGATACAATACTTCAAGCTGAGCCACGAATTGCCAAGAAACATGCACACAGGGTAGGTGGATATTCAGTATTTTTAACTGTTAGAGGGGAAAAAAAAGAAGCTGAGGTTAAAGTATCTAGATGCACATAGACATTTGAGCTCTGTTTTTCTGTTTAGGACCTTTTTACTTCAATGACTGTGTAATTACCATCATTCACACTAGAGTTACTTCGAAATTACTGTGTAGTTTATTGTATCTGTCTAATTAACTTGTCTCACAACCGTAAGTGGAATGTACCATCTTTTCCAATCTGAAAAGCACTTCTTTGGAACCATATTCTGACAGTTCAAGAATATTTTGTGCTGTATTTTCAATTCTAAGAGTGGATAGTTTTTGGAGACATACCGTCTGGAGGCATGTGAGGAAAGAGAGGATTATTGTGTTTGCCTAGTGCCTAAAAATGAAGCTATTTTCCCCATGTTTGGTTAACCTATTTTTAATAGGAATTGATCATACTGTGAATTAGAACTTCCATTAGGAACTACATGTTAGAAAAGCACAAGTAGTCCTGGCTGGATTTTGATTTGCATTGCTGTAGGGTGCCTGAGGGCTTATTTATGCTGACTCTTGCAGTTAATGTAGAAATTTAAATGGTATCCTCTTACAGTTGTACTAGACCCTTAAAGTTTGCTTACCTTCCTATTATTATAAATTAAAATATTAACAGTGTAATCAGCACTACTGTTGGTAGATACATCAGGACATAAATATCAAGACTGCTTTACATGAGCCAGGTTTACAATTGGGAATAAGATAGGGAAAGCAAAGCTGTAGTGGAAGACTGCAGAAAGGTTCCCATCCTAATGTATGTTTTATTTTTCCTCATTATTGCAATGGTTGTGGAAGGAGACCTCACTTCTGGCACATCATTACTGTTCTTCGTGTAATATACTGCTATCAATAATAGCTGTCTCAGCCTTTTGATAGCAGAAAGCTATACAGATGTTCTTATCTAGGGACAAGAAGCCTTTGTAGACAGCTTGGTTTAAAAAAGAAAGGCTCATGTCTGCATGCATTTCTTGCAATACACTAATGAAGGCTTAAGCAAATTCCTGATGACAAATTTGCTATTGAATTCAATGAGGGCACTGAGAGAGTGAGAGGAAAAATATGATACACAGGTACCCTTATGATATAGGTATCCTCTGGAGAAAGATATGCTGGGTCTCAGAGTAATTGTGCATAGTTCTCTTTTCTTGGTGTAAAGATACAGACCAGAAAATAAGAGTTTTCTATTGCAAGTGAAGGGAAGATCAAGAATGCAATTTGCATTGCTCATTCTTCTCCCCGACAGCAAGGACACACACATCCATATGTGTATCCATATGTGTTCTCTCCAAACTGTTTGCACATGTAAAAGCTTTATAAGTCTAAATCACTACTTTCTCTAAGCATGCTGCAAGGAGTAAGTCCAAGATATGTTTAGTTCTGATTTACTTTTTTCTCAGTGGTTAGCATTATACCGCCTAGCAGAATAATAACCATCTGCCATTAATTTTCTGTACTGTTATTCCAGTTTTGATAAAGTCTCTGAAAGATTTTCATTTGAACTTTAATCACACCCAACTCATGCCCCTGGACGTTCACTGTGTAGGTGACTTACGCCTGACACTGAGATGAGCAGTGTTGCAACCAAGTCTTAATTGAAGAGTTGTACCTGTACACCACTTACGTACAACAAACTACTTTGGCACACATCTGTCAACTACCTTAGAAACATGCCAAAGGAAGTGATCTCTAGGGAGAAGTTCCCTTTTCTGGTGCACGTGAGGGAAACAAGAAATGCATCATTTGGAAAGATGCAAGTTCCTCGATGCTGAAATGTCTCACAAAGCAGGGAGCCATGTGCTCCCAGAGCACTTGGTAAATTAGCTAGGTCTGTATGCAAAACTTCCCAGGGACTGAAAGTGAGTTAAGGAAAACGGAGATCCCTTTTACATCCCTAATATAATAACATAGATTCACCTTCTGAAAGATCAAAAGAGTCTCCTTACGGAGTAAAGAAGGTGGAGAAACCTAACTTCTAGCCCCTTCCCCCATTTTCTTCATCTAGTTATCTTCATCTAGATTTCTTTATCTAAACACTTCCTTTTTGGGGGGGGAGCAGTGGTTCGCTATGTCCTCACACTATTTTCAAAGAAAGAGAAGCATGTCAGCCCCACATCTCCTTTGCAGCAGAAACCCGTCTAGGAAGCTTTCTAGCTCTGTCTCCTACCTCAAGGATCTTTGGCTATTGCCGTGACCTGGAGGCCCCATTTTTTCTGTATTCAAGGGGAAATCTAGACCTGTCTGTAGAGGATGATACGAAAGTATCTATCATTTGCAAATTCCCATCTCCTGTTCTTTCTGTTGGTGACACTCCTGGATTCTGTACTAGCAGCTCTCAGCATCTCACCCTCTGCAGACTTCTTCTCTAGCTCTTAAAAATAGAAAATTACTCTGTAATTTTTCCTGGAAGGCACTATGATTTTGCAAAAATGATTGCTGCAGAGGACCTCAACTGAATAGCAACCCTTGTGAGTGAGCTGCTACTCAAGAAAAATAACTTCAGAACTGTTGTGGAGCATAACTATAACTGTAATTCATTTACTACATAAATGCCATGCAATATTACAGGCATAGATTAGTCAGTAAAGTCAGATGTGGGTGCTGGCTGGGGCTTCTGGTGCTTATTTGTTATGCAAATAGCAAACAGCAGTAGTAACTCACTCCTAATGTTAACTGCAACATATATCTGCCTCCTTGTTTTGTGCGCTCAGTCTTCTCGGAGCTGTCTGCACCTTGGGGCTAGTGTCAGTGGGAGACATACTGGTTCCCGCCATGCGTATGTAATATTAAAAAGCCAGGAAGCTATAGAGGGCATCTCCCTTTCCACTGCCAGACCCTCCTCCTGAATACAGTGAGTACCACAGCAAGAAAGGCCCTTGTTACATAGCTTGAAGCGTGGCAGTGATACAGCTGTGAGGGATTGCTGCTTGATCTTAATCTGTCTGACTCAGAAATTGTTCATACTTTCAGCCCTCTGAAGGCTGGGTCCTGCCACTGGTCGTCCTATACCTGGTCCTAATTCCTGAGGGCACAACTCATGTGAGTGACTTCTGTGCCGGGCTCGTACAGACCCGCTCCTGGAGGTGTGCTCTCAGGTGAGGGGGTTTGAACACTGGTTCAGAGAGGCTAAGAGAGCAGGGGACTGGCTGCGGTCCTCACAGCTGCTTCAGTAACTGCTCAAGTGTGCAGATCTGAGGTTGTCCCTGGAGCTGGTTGTTGTTAGTCTCATTGGGCCATGATGGCTCTGCAGAGGTGGGATGTGTGCCAAGCACGGTGCTGGGCTCTGAGAGGCTTTGTGGAGTTGTCTGGTCCATTCCTCTGCGAGGGGGAGCTTTAATGTGAACTTCTCATGCTCCTATTGGTTTTGATCACCCCAGGTGTCTCCACTTCTGGTGGGGATATAGGTACCGCAGTGATAAAGGAAAGACTGGCCTTTAAAAGCTAGCTGACACTATTTCATGGAAACATTTTTGGTTTAAAAAATGGAAACTGTCTCTTGAGACAGGATGAATGAATGTGGAGGGAAAGATTTTTGTCTTGGAGAGCATCTTTCTGTGAAATCTCCATATCCAAATTATTTTCAATTTTGTCGGCCAAGAGGCTATGTCTTCAGAGTCCAGCACCCTGGAACAGAGATAAAGTGGGGGAACATCTCAAACTGAGGAGCCTTTCCTTTCCCTTCTGATCTTCACCCTGCCCAGGCAGATGTGGCTCTGTCTGTCTTTTTCTTTTTTTCCAAAAAACTCTTCATAAAAGGAGTTTTAAGGAACCAGCTTTTTGACTTTGACTTGATTTGTTCTAACTGTCACAGAGAAGCTTTTATGTTCCCATCTCAGATTCTTACCAGTGATCCATGCATATTCCCTGCATGGGCTCAGCACTGCTCTCTTTGAAATGGATTTACAGGGTATTTGCTGCAGACCAGGCTTCAGCCTTGCAGGTCAGATCCTCACACATATTTTCCAAGCTCACCTGGGAAGCAGAGCGGCTGGCCCTGTGAGTAGGGCAGGTTGACCGCTTTTCACTATCTTTTTCTGAGGAGAGCTGCTCCATACCTTCATGGGTAACAGCTTGCTGTTCCACAGAGGTGACCTTCAGCGCCAGGTTAGGCTCGGGGATGCCGGTTTTGCGCACAAGCTCTCAGAGAGCGCGAGCTGTTGCAGGGTGACCAGGTTGCAACCTCCTAGGTGCTACAAATTAGTTTTTAGCACTTCAGACAGACTCTTGAGGTGTTTTTCTCAGCTGGCATCTCCATCTCCGAGGTTTCTCTGGAATGCTTTGCCAACAAAAAGCAAGATCCTCTAAATAACCGTTTCACTGTCTTCTGGAAGTCCCTCTAAATAAGAGGCTATCTGTGAAAGTATAATAACAGATGTAAACACGTTCGCTTTCTGGATCTCCTTTTACAAATTTGATACAACTTACTGTCCCATTTGCTCACAAATGAGAACGAGGCCAAATCTGATCCTCTTCAGAAGAAACACGGGTTTCTTTTTCAGGATCGCAGTGATCTGTAAATGCTCAGACTTGATGGAAGCTGAGAACATCTTGTAGAAAAGAGGTTCTGTAGCAGCTCTTTCTTCCAAAGGAAGGTGCATAGTCTATTATGCTCTACTCGTGGTCTGTACCAGTAATAGATGGCTGTGCTGGTTTAGGTCTGACTCTAGGTGGGCTCGTTATCTGGTACATAGAGTTTTCTGTTCCCCTCACCCCCTACAAACACACTTATGCACCTCAGTGTGAAAGGGAATGGAGACTCACAGAATCACAGAATGGTAGGGTTTGGAAAGGACCACTGGAGATGATCTAGTCCAACCCTCCTGCTAAAGCAGGTTTGTCTAGAGCAGGCAATGAGAACTATGACCTCAGATAATGTCCACTGTCCTGCCTGATCTAACAACCTTCTCATGTGACAAAATATAAGTGGTATTTTCCTCCTCATCTCCATGCTATTCTTTCCATGCTTGTATCAGTCTTCACCCACCCTTACATGTGGCGTCTCTGTCCCACACTATTTGACTCCCTGTCATGCAAAGCTGAAGTCGGGTCAGCAATACGGTGTTATCTTTGCTAAGGCATTAACGAGGTAGTTAGATCCATCTCCTGATGAGCCATTTCATGCTAACCAGGAAAGATACGTAATGTTCACTCATTCTTGTTTTCCTCACGACAGGGGAGGTTAGTGCACTGTCACACTTTGCAGCAGATAAGCAAATGCAGGATGCTATGGGAACAGAGGCAGGCATGATCTTTGTCAGCATACTCCAAACCTGCCCACAGTCCAGTGCAAGCACATCATCTTACATCAAAGGAGTACTAAGGCTGGAAAAGAGTGACTAAAGGTAGTTCTTGCAACCTGCTTTCACTGTAGTATGTGCTTAGTCTTCTCATGCCGTACAGAGAAAGCTTATAGGCCAGAGTACATGATTGCATGATAAAAGTCATGCATGAATAAGGAGCTAGACAGAATTATAGTTTCATGGGTCCCTTTTGTCCTGACTCTGTTTTTTTTTTAAGTGTTTGATTGAGCAATGCAACATTTTGAATGCAATTGTTTAAAAAAAAAATCACGGGCTGAGATCAACTCACATGAAGCATTACTGAGTCCTTTGTTCATTTAGATTCACAGTTCAAGTCTCAACCACATGAAGCCCATGAATGTCCAGGAGCAGTAACTGCCTTTTCTTCTATCTATTACCCATGAGAAAAGACTGGAACACAGACATTAGTAGTCAGTTCTATATGCAAATGTTTGAAGGCTATTTCTTAGATTTTATTTCTGACTTTGGGGAGCGTGGTCACTTAGAGATGTCACTGACGAGCATGTAAACTCCATACATTCATGTGGAAAGACAGTACAAGTCACTGGTGGAGACCTGAGCCTGCCTCCTTACAGCTGAAGTCATAATTTCACATCTGCAGGCAGTGAAATATACAACTGGCAAACAATCCTGTCTCTAAAATGGGCAAAAGATAATATTGGCCTACTCCTCTCAGGAAAATGAGGTTAAATGAGGAAAAAGATACAGTCTTTGCCCTTTGACTGGAAATCATACACAGACAAGTAACAAGGAATGCCCATCTTTTTTCTGGAATTTCCAGTCAGTAGTACCCTCTTCTTTGAAGACAGGCCGCTATATCTGCACGTGTTCTGTACACTGACGTGGTGTGTTGAACTTTTCATCAGAGGCTACTGTACCTTCAGAGAGCTTTGCAAGCCCGATGCAGCTGTGTAACCTGTATGCTTCATTGGGACTTTTGGAGAGCATTGCCATGTCTTTTTCTCACTCTAGGCATGTACATGAACTGTGAGATTTTCCAGGAGGCTGAGTGCATGACACAGCCTAAGTCATGCACGTACACTGTGTCTATCCAGGATATCCCAGACTAGCAGAGGGGTAGCTAGTCCATGTCCTGTCAGACCTCTCTCTTTGCGTTGACTATATATAGAAAGATCTGTGGAGCAAAGGCATGTGCTTCACAAAGCTAATGTTTGCCAGGCTTTTAAGAGCGAAAGTCTAAGGAACTTAGCCACATACATGCAAATGAAGGTGTAGATGCTTCTAGACTAGGCTGGAAGCATTAGCTGGTGTCAGTGGTAGGCAGCCCCTCAGCTTTGGCCCTGTATCCAGAGCAGTCCAGACTGGGTGTGAGATTCCTCCTCCTTGACAAGAGCAAATATCTACTTCCTGTGTCATACTACAGGTACGATAAATACCTGACAGTATAATAGTAATTTGTTCTTCTTCTGCACAAATGTTTTGTTCCCTATAATAGCTTCTTGGATGAGCATACACTAACAACAAGTGAATCAATAGCGAGTATGGGAACAGAAATTCAAGGGAATGTGAAAGATTTCAAAGTAATGCAATTCGAAGGTATGTACACAAGAAAGACACCGGTCTGTGAGATCTGTGGACAAATGGGGTGCAGGTGCTGTACAGACTCCTGTCTCACCCACTGGCACAACTCGGGATGTGTGACATTTGGTCCGGTGCTTTAAAGGTCTAACAAAAATCTCCTGCTGTACCACATAATAAACAAGAGAGGTGTTGACTGACTGTGTACTGATTGCAGTTTATGAAATGAACAGCAGGTGGGAGAGAAGCAATATGCATCCTCTGGTAGACCTCCAGCTAATAATGCTACATCTGAAAATATGTAGCATGCTAGTACTGAAATCAGACCTTTTGTATCGCACTTCTTGGAAATGGGGAGAGGTGGGAAGGAGCATAGTGGTGGGGTAGATGAAGGGGGAATGTGAAATAATAGGATTTGTATATGAAATTATTTTTCTTTTCGGTCTCTTTGGTCCTTCTATTCCCATTTCTTACTCATATTTCTCTGTTGCCTGACAGTTTTGTCATTGACCAGCCTTTCCCAAGCAGTCTGCCTCCAGATGATGTCTGCCTACCTTGGTGGCAGGCACCTCCCTGACTATTCATCTGTTTCTTGCCTCCTGCCTTTATGTTTTGTCAACCTGTTTGTTTCAAATCAGGTTCTCTGTGCCCCATCTCACTCCCGTCCTTATGCCTATCCATCTATCTCCATTAAAATCTAAATATTGAACATCAATAAAAATAACACAGCATTTTTGGGGAGGAGTCATTTGCGTGATGCTTTATGACTGACTGTTGATTTGTGGTCAAATGCAGTGGTCATAAAAGGGCTGTGAATCAGGCAAATGACATAAAATGCACACATCAGCAATTAAAATCAGCTGTATTACCTGGGCACCCAGCAGGGCTGCTTAGTTAAGGCCCTGCCAATGTTTTGATTATTACAACCCTTTACAAGAATTCATGCTGTTCCTATCCCCTCACCCCCACATCTGATATTTGACCCTTCCTCTCTTTCTGTATGGCTTACCTGCGTAACCTATGTTTTGATTCTTCCCTGCAAGATATAGCCTCCTCGATCTTTTTTTCTCTCCCTCCGAGTCATTGCAATGCAATGCAATGCAAAATTGTCTCTCTCTCTCCCCTCCCTAAACGTAGACTGCATTCCTCCGCTTTGGGATTCCTGCCAGCAATGTTTTTCTACCTGCTGTGTCCATTTCAAACACCTTGTCCTAGTGAAACCCCACCTGTCTCCATCTCTGCCCTTTCATTTCCTCACCCCTCCTTTGCTCCCCCCTTGCAGAAGGCGACTTTCTCATCATTTGAGCGCTGCAGGCTGCTTGCAGCGGGTGGGAGGACCCCAGGATTTGTGCTGAGCTTACGGACTGCAGTGGCATTTTGCAGCAACACCAGGTCTGCCTGCCCACAGCTGCTTGCAGAGAGGCTGCATGGAGACGGTGTCTCTCTCTATCACCTTCATGCTCAGTGCACATGCTCTCATCCCTCCTTTCAGCATGCCTCTTGTTTCTGCCCTCTGTATTTGACTCCTTCCCCCAGGCTCTTCTCCCATACCTTTTTAGTCTCTCTGTGTATTGAGCTCCACCATGAAAATGTTCCCTGAAGCAACCCGCTGTGGGGCTGTCCTCTCTGCTGCAGTGTATTTTTGGAGCTGGTGTGCCATCTACCACACATCTAACACTTGCAATATATATTGAAAGGACTGATGCACAAATATTGAAAAGACTGTATGGTTATAATGAGTACTAATGTGTCTTCATGTCACTATAATATTCCTTCATTATAAACACTTTGGCTGCTTTTATTGAAATGATTTAAGAGTGGCAACTAATCTATGGTAGTATTTTGCTTAGAGTTGTGGTGTTGTTCGGCATCTGGCCAGTAGACAGTCTTCAAAGAAATTTTGTGCTTCCCTTTTTGTGATGTAGATTTCCTTTTGGTCAAAAAGTTGCAAAAGGGACCTGGAGGAAAGATTTCCCTGCATTCTCTTTGTGGCCATCTGTGGTCAAGGAGGGAATCAGAGATAGCGTCACCTAACCACAGGCAGGTAACGCCATCTGAGGCTCTGCAGGGTATCCAAAACACCAGCCAAAAGCTTGTAGTTGTGATGCAGGCCCTAGAAGAGGCGTGCAGCTTCCTGGTGAGGCAGCTGAGGGGATAGGGAGTAAATGATCTCTGCTCCCTCTTGACGTCGAGTCCTGCAGTGAGCGTCAAAAATAGACTGTACTGAGAACATACCAAGATTTCATGCTGCCACCTTCCCACCTGCTAAGAAACTCATTTGCAAGGTGCAGGCATAGGCTATTTTAGATTTTTCAGCTGTTTTGTTTCCCCATACTAATCAGAGCCCGCAGTTACCATCCATGTAGCCTTAGAAGAACAACTACTAGTCTAGTACCAAGGGAATGAGAAGGAGGGAACTTTTGAGGTGTTTTGAGAAACTCTGGATGAATTTGGAGGAACTCTGGAGAATAACCACCTGTCTCCCAGTAAAACTTTTGCAGTCTATGAGATTTGAGCCTACACTTCAGTAACACTCACAATCTGTTAAATCCAAGCCATTCCTCCTGGCAGAGCAGCATAAGGGAACAATGCACCTGCTTGTGCTGCCTGCTTGCTGCATAATGAAGAGGTTTTATTTTGTGTTTTGCATGAAATGCAGTTTTTTGCATGAAAGCGTAGAAAATAATCTATTTTAAGCAGTGAGTTCTGAACTTTCAACTCCTGATCTGGCTTGCTTAGGCATATATCTTACATAACATATGATTACAATTTTCTGTTAGGAGTTTTAAAATTAAAGTAGTTAAAGAGGAACATCAAGGAGAAAAAAAGTATATTTTTTTTTATTCTCCCTCCCCTCTCCTGCTATCTAGCATGCAGAGAAATAAAATCATCCAGCCAGCTGCGCACCCTTAACCTCACAATTGCTGGAAGTGGGTTCTTCCGCTTATCCAGCGCTGTGCTTCGATTTCCAAACACTTGTGGCTGCGTATGATTCCTGGCCTCATTGAAATCAGTGACAAAACACTAACTAGATACAGTGCTGCTGGATCTAATATTGATGACAAATACTCAGGTTCCAGATGGTTAGGAAGATTTCCATTTTCCATGTGCGTTATTTCCATATTTTGTAGACTCACAAAGATATTTTGCTTTAATCTGTGGTATTTGCTTTGTTGTGATAGTGGACAGTTATTATTATGCCTTGAAACTGGTGTGAAACTGAGACCAGCTTTAGAAATGTTTCAGAATGTTCTCTGTATGTTTATTTAGTGTTTGTTTCACTTTAAAACTACTTATATACACTCAGTGTTGTATGAGGTCAACCCAGGAAGGTTAGATTGCTTTCTGAGTCACCACTAAACGGACAGGGGCCTTCCTTAATTTATACCACGTCAAACCATATTTCATTAATTTATTTTCATGTTGTCTTCTCCAGTCCTTTGAATAGACCGTGTTGATACAGCAGGCCGAATTATTTCTCTTGAAGGAAAGAGGTTGGTTATCCTGGATATGTGATACAAACCTGAACAAGCATTTGTCCATATGCTACTTGAAAAAGCTAACTCAGCATCTGAATACAAAGGGGACACGTTAAACAGCATTAGCTGATATGGCAAAGCAGCTGCAAGGCTCACCTGGACAAAAGTGTTTTCCACTCCTTGTGAATGTATGAGATGAACACGGCCTCATACTCGGGGATGTTGGCAGCGTGAAGCATCTGGAGCTTGAAGAAGTTTTCCCTTGTTAGCACGCAGTTCTGCTGCTGTAAAATGAAGGAGGAGATCGCGGGGGAGGGGAGGATGGGGGAAGAGCAACAGGAAGAACAATTCCAGGACTTAACTGAAGTGGCGAGTCCCAGGAAGACGATGAGATGATGGCACGGAGGGCCTGTTGCTCTTAATTTGCGAAAGCCTCTATTCTATGAGCTAGAAGGGTACCTGCCTGGGAAGGGAGGCAAGGAAATGACACTTGATGTGCAGTATCATCAGCATGCCAGTCATGAGGCAGGGAGTCGGCAGCAGGGTGCTTTCAAGAAACTTGCCTCTCTTTGCAACCTTCAGCAGCCTCATCTACACACAGTTGCAGAGATTGGAGGTACGTGACGGCCATGCTGATGAGAAGACAGTTACGCTGATTGGGCGGTTCAGTGGTGAGATGCTTTCTGTTGGCATGCAGGTGGTTGTTGATGCTCCTGGCTGTTGTTTGGGAAGAAGTGCTTTGCTCCTCTTTTAGTTTAAAGAGGTGGGCAAATACAAAAGAAATTAAAAATAAAAGATGCATGTCAGGAGAATCCTAGATAAGCTGACAAAAGCCAGGAAATTCAGGGCTGCTTTCAGCTAATGCTATGATTTTTACCAGCCTGAGGAGAACAGGGAAAAGGGTGGTCCCAAGGTCACTTCAAATCACATGGCTTTGTGAAGCATTGCTACTGTTAGCAGAAGAGTTGAGCTGGCAGAGGAGAGTTGCAGAGGTACAGGCCTATAAAAATACATTATTAAAGAAAATCTGAATGAAATGGCAACCAGAATGGAAAATAGCAAATAATACTTACAGCATTAGAAATTCATTTCACTTTTATGGAATATAGCTTGAATATAAATATAAAACATTACATTAAAATTCATAATAACAGATTATAGTCTTCTCCCCTATCTGTACCACTGCAGACAGTGTGCTTGCAAGAGAGCTAAGCCGAGCAATTTAGGGAAAAGATTGATAATTCTTGTGGCAGTTATTCGTGACTTCCTCCATTCACCACTTCAAAAGTAGCCAACAAGTAGCACCACCTTCCCCAGCACCAGCCATCCAGACAATTCAGCCTGACATCAGAAATCAAATTGCTGCGCGTGCTGCACAAGGCTGAGAGGAGCTGTGCTGAAGCATGATAGTAGAGTAGGTGGAGACATATGCCTGCCTCAACCTGAACTTCATCTGTCACCACCAGCTTTTTGATCTTCTACAATTTTAATCAATTATTTTCTGCAACTGTGGTGTATTCTAATGTTTCTTTAAGATTACCCCAGCTGACTGGACACATATCTACATAAAACAAAAGTAGCAGCGGCACAGCTAAGTTTTTGTCACAATTTTCCTTTTAGTAGAACTTTACTAGTCGTCTTGCTCTGTTGCTACTGGAGATTTTTGGTACTGTGTCCTGTGTGAGAGAGAAGGATTACTTTCTTTTTCCCAGAATTTCCTGCAGAGCATCATTAAAATTGTCAAGGTGAGAGGGGAATGGATGATGTTACCTGTATGTGGAGGGTACTGATGAATGTGGATATGGCTTGTCGCTGCATTTCCTGTGGCTTTGAGTTTGAGAAACAATTACTGTTCCTAATGTGCAATGATGACAGGGTAATATTTTCAGCAGCCTCTGATGGGACATCACGTTTTAGTCAGTTGACAGATTTGAAAAACTTGCCTGAAGTATTTATTATGATTGAACAATATTGTAAAATATGTTTTATATCCAAACTTCATGATTATCGACCTGAGCTCCAAGCTCATGTGATGTTTCTTGTGAAGCTAATACGCAACACAGAGCTGTTTTGCATTAGAATACTTTTTGATTTAGCAGTGTGAGCAAAGTGCTGCTGTAGGGAATACCTGGACTGAGGAGTTATCTGAGTTTTCTTTCTCCAAAAAAGACAATAGTGTTCTTCAAAAGATGATGAACATTTTGTAATGAACGGTTCATAAGACACAAATGGTATTAGCATTGTGATCTGGAGAGGCAGGAAAAACTCACAGTTCTGACTGTCATGGCTTAGGGCATGGACGTTTTCAATGGAGAACAGAGTCACAGCAAGGAGGAGCCAGCATTGCCCCCATAAATACTTGGGGGTATTTATGTATCCTGTTAAATGCAAAAGAACGTAGAAGACATTTGCTTTCATCAGCCACAAGCCAAAGATGCCGCTCAGAACACGTACAGCGAATTGTTATTCAAAGTTAGTGCTATTGCTCTTCTGAGGCCAGAAGTGAGGGTCACTAGGGAATTCACAGAAGGACCTCCTAACTTGATGGTTCATGATGACATCTCATGAGCTCCGAGATAAGTTCTACCGGTTTCTTGTCGGTGTGCGCTGACTGAGTGCTATGGCTGTAGATGTTAGCAGTGGAGGTCAGAGCTTTCATGTTGAGTCAGGTGACGTTGGGTTCCCACCTTGAGCTGTGACCTGGCTCTGACTCTGCCTTTATGCTTCCAGTTCCCTGCCTGGATTCATCGGTTCTCAGTGGATGTCAGCCCAAGGGAACTCCAAAGTGTCATTTAGTTCTTCACTAGCAGACCACTAGGGGAAAGCAAGGCAACTCTCTCCTGCCTAGGTAAAATGTGGCTGTATGAGGCTTTGTGTCTTTGCATAAGTGTTTGATATGATAAACTCATATTGATCCATGTCAGTTCACACATTTTGCTCGCTATATGCGGTGAGAAAACCTCTAATAGTCGCCAGTTTTGTGAGGATGTACTTAATATCATAAATAAAAATAATGTTAATCGGTAGTCAAAACCTTGGAATGAACTGCCTGGAAGGTCTGAGCTTCAAATAGCTGTACAGCCCTGTGTTGATGAAGAGCGCGTGCAATTCAAAATCTTAGCATTGGCTGCATCGCTGGCTCTGCAGCTGGGTACATTTTATACTGGACAATGGCCCTTTCTAGGAGAGGGAAAGGGACTTACTTCGTCATTCAGGGGCTGCATTCAGCAGCATACAATCCACAGTGAGTCACTGCTGAAATGTATGGCAGGGCAGGAAATCACTGCTGTCAGGAGTGATTGCCTCCTGTGCAGTTATGAAACATTCCCCCCGCTGCCAGAAACAGCCACCTCCAAGATGAGCAAGAGGAGATTTTTACCACCTACTTTGTCTAGATCTGCATGGCTCAGTTAAGCCCAGTACTTCTAGTCCCCGTAGCTGTACAGAGAGCTTAAAAAAAAACCCCCAAACCAACCATAAAACATGAACAATGTCTGACTGGTGTGGTGACAGCTCCTGTAGGCAGCTATGAGAAAGCAGCGGTAGGAATAGCACTTAGATGTATGAATCGCCCAAATTAATCTTTTGGGTCAATTTGAAACCTAAAGTTGGGAAAGGCTAATGTAGACAATTTTACTGCTAATCAATTTTGCAGAAACACCAAGTTAATATAGCTGTGTCTTAATCCTAAATCATTTCCCTGGACTTTCCTGAGGGCCTCCAATATGCTCTACTTTGATGCTGAGAGCTCTGGTTTTCTCCCCTTTATTTTCAACTCTGACTGTGCAGTTCTGCATTTTCAGAACAAAACTCTACATCATGCAGAACACTGACAATATAAAGCAGGATAAAATAATTTGAATTTAATGCAGTGTAGATAGTGGGGTGGATACTGCATTACTTTATTTCTTTTCATGCTTAATCCTAAAAAGAGCTATCCACTGAGATTATCTGATTCTTCTCTAAATGGTAGTTTGCAGTCTTCGGATTTCTAGTCTAGTTCGCTGGGCATACACAATTAGAGGGAAGCCTTGATTATAGTCTTATAAATGAACTAAATATATTTCAGGACAGAAGCGAGGATAAATTCATAAATACAGGAAAGTCTAGACAAGGGACAGCGACTGGATGCATTCTCTGGGTCAGTCATCTGAATGCAGAGGGGGGGCTGGGAGAATATGAGCCTTTCTCTACCACTCATATATGAAAATGTACAGATCCCCCTTATCTGAGGTACTGGGTGAGTGGGGCTACCCCAGCTGGTGGACAAATGCAAGTAATATGGGTATGACCTCCTGCTCGGAAGCTCTGAAGCTCTCCAGCAGAAGTTGCACTAAGAATAAGCCATTCCGGACCAAGCTGTCTGTCCATTGTGGGGTGACTGTACCCACTGACCAGGTAAGTCACGTAATATTAAACTGACCGTGTCTTGGTTTACACCGCAGCTCCCAGAGCAGATACAGGAGCTGTCAGAAAGGCAGAAACTCATAGTTCAGAAGTGAATATGAATACATGACCTTTTGGATCCATTGTTGCAAAACAAAGGATTTGTTTAGCCATGGACCTTTGCCATTCCTTTGGAGTATGAGCAGAGCTATGAACATGTATGGATTTGTTATCTTCCATATGCTTTTTCAGTGTTATGCAGGAATGGGTAGAGAAAGAGAGAAAATTAATGTGCTGGATATTTATTTTGAAGGAATTGAGATCACCTTCCTGTCAGACTGGTAAAATAGCTTATGAATCAAAACTGGAACTTTAAAGGGAAGAAACAAGTACACTGTCCTCCCATATTACAGAGATGGACTAAAACCACAGGAAATGAAGGGCTGAAGAGCGCAATGCAGAATGAAGCAAGTGTTGCAAAGATTGCAGCCTGGGAGTTTTCTCTTTGAATGATCAGAAAGGAACGGTACAGGATAGTATGCACACACGCTCCGAGCCTTTTAATCTTTATCAGACACAACTGTTTCCGGGGAATGAAGGCACTTTGTACAAAAAGAAGGGTGACATGACATGGAATACCTGCAGCAGAAGCTGTTGTGTGCTTTTGATCATTTTGCTACTGTAAAAAATATCCTGATGCATCTTGTCTTTTAAGAAATAACCATAGTTGTCTCTCTCATTCTGTCTGGTTACTTGTTAGTGCTCACTTCTCCAGATCTTTGTGTTTTCCAGGTGCTACAGATGGGGTAAGCTGTGGTGCCAGGTGGCCTTTCCATGTTCTGGGCTTTCCTGTGTGGAACAAAAGAATACGTTGAGCTATAAATGGGAACACAACACAGAGCTATATGGGAGACAACAGAGTGGGACTGTGGGGGTGTTGGAGAATATGTATTTCTTTCCTAAGTCTCAGGAAGTTACACTGCAGAAGTAAGCCATACTGTTGAGGTAGACTCTGTTTTTTCAGTTTCTTTTATTACTCAATATTTCTAGAGTCTTTAAGAAAAGGAACAGAATTCAGTGGGTTCACCAATCTAATGGGCAGTTTTTTATAAACATATCAGACAGTGACCAAACAGTGTGCAACTGCGAATGCACCCAAGGAGGCAGAGCACAACTATGACAGAAACCGCTGGCACCATCTGACTTTATTTAGGAATTGCAGTCTTCCCACTTCTTCCCCTTCCCTCCACTCCTCTGCTCCTCAAATGGCTTCCAACTAACATACAGTTCTTGTATAAAGCTCTCTGGTTCCATCAACAGATTTTAGTACAACAACAACAAAGAAGGCCTCATATTTTTCTCCCTAATTATTGTTTATGTGAAGTTATTCAGCAACTGAAATGAAATGTCCACCATTCTCATTCTGTAAATTCCCTTTTCCCTGATAGGGAAGTGCATTGGGGAAGATGCAGATCACAGCCAATATTGCTTGGAACACTTTTTATTCATTAAGCTGTTATTAGTGATAAAACAAGCTGTTATTATTAATGGCAAATAACTATTCATACAGCATAGTCACTTTAAAAGTTGACTCGCACAACTACTTAGCACACAGATCCTAGCTGGAGCAGCAGCTTTGAGGCCATTTACTTGGAATGTAAACGGAGGGTCGTATTGATGTCCTGGTGGCTTCTAGGTAGTAGTTTTTTTTGAAATTACTCAGAGGGTCCTTTCTTTCAACAGGCATATACATAATCTTGTGGTCTTTGCATATAGCAGCTCTTGGGTGTGGTCTGACTTACACAACCCAGTGTCTGATGCTGATGTGACCTTGAGCAAATGCAGCAAACTCTTGGCCCTGGATTTATCAGTTCTTGCAAGTTCAAGAGGACCATTAGCCTTTGGGGCTTATCAGTTCTTGGGAAACTTTAGCTCATTACATCCTCAGCATGTATTCTTCTTTTTGGCATGGTGTTTTCTTGCAACTTCTTTTTCCATCCAAACTTACTGATAACTGTAGTACCCACTCACACAGAAAGGGATTTTATGATGCTGAAGTATTACATTGTGAAGTTTAGTGCACATTTTATTAACAGTAAGAAGCAACACATTAATGACATGGATGTAAAACGAAAGAGTAGTAGTTATTACATTCATCCATCCCTTATGCCAAACATTGTGCTGCAATAAGAAGCATAAGCTGACAAAACATTTCTTCACGCTGTGTCATGTCAGTTAAGTTTCTGCAGGTTAGCACTGCAAGATCAACCCCCTGACTGCTTTCTGTAAGGGACTGTAATTAGTCCTGGATGAAATGGTCAGATCAAATAGATACTCCATTCTCTCAACCCTTTTCTCTTTCCTCAAAAGTGAGTCAAAGCCAGGACCTTTCTAAAGACTAAAGTGTAAGAATTAATGTGAAAAGCCAGACATAAGAGAAGACATCCACTTTCACTTTGATGCTCCTCAAATACTGAAAGTTTGGAAAACATGTCACTAGAAAGAAAGAAGTTGTATTTATCTGCTGTGAATTGTGAAGTGAGGGCTGGCGTCACATCTCTCCCACCTCAGGGAAAACAAATGGCTCCATTTCACACATAAGGCTCCTTAAAAGTGGGAAAAAAAAAAAAAGTGAAACCACTTTCCAAACATCTCTTTCTTGGGGAGACTTCCTCAGCAAGAAGAATGGGGAGGCTAGGGTGGCGCTAATGTTTAAAACCATAAAGAGTGAGAGGAGACCAACAAGGTGAATTTCCATAGCAGAAACACTGCAAAAGGTCAGAGAAAGCTGTCTGCAGGATGTACTGACTCTCTGATCTAGACAGGTCAGGCAAGGGAGGAGCAATCCTAGATGACATTAACTTCACCCCAAGCTGTCCTCAAGATTAATGTAGAAACTGAGGACAGGCAAAGCATCGGGGTGTTTGGTTTGCCTTGATATCTACAGTAAAGGACACTTGTGCTGCAATGCTGCAAATCCCTGCAAAGTACACACACAAGCACCTTGTCTGAGAAGATCCTCGAAAGATAAACTTTGTACCAGAGTGTGCTTTGGATTGCAGTACTAGGGAAAGGTGTATTTGTTTCCATGCTGCTGGGGTCTGCACGTCTTAGATGCCAGCAGTCCCATTTCTATGAGTCTTTGTCTAGGAAGAAAACCAGAGAAGCCAAATGAAGAGAAACTGCTGGAATGTTACCAGAAAAGGAGAAACGGAAGAGCACAGTTGTCTACAAAACAGGTTAGCCTGGTCTGAAGGACCTGACGTTAGAGAAAAGCCACCTATTTAGGAATGGGAAAACATGTCACCATGGCACAGATCTGAATAGCTGCTGCATTTTGTGAACACTGAAAGACAAGACTTGTATCATATGTTTTCCCTGAGGTTTGAGTGACCGCTCAAACAACAGGTTTCACTCTCCTTGTTCGTCACCAGAAATTCTTCACAGAATGATGGTCTCTGAATCAGTCAATTCTTTCCCCTGTTGCTCTATTTGGTGGGATACATCCTTCTCTGCAGTTTTAGAGTCAAAAAGTCAAAAAGAGTCACCTAGCAAGTGAATATGGAACACACTGCTGCCCTTTTAAGTTTTTTCCTACAATGCACTTGCACACGCATGGTCCCATCTTGAATAGACCCGCTCAGAAGAGAAGGTGGTTGTTGTGCATACACGATGCATATACATCATATTCCTGCACCTTTGTTAGAACACCCACAGCTTTCAAGCAGTATTTGTTGTCTCCTTGGTAGGGTGGGAACAGAGAAAAGGAGAGAATTAAAAAGGAAATATTTGAATATTTTCTCGTATTCAGAAGCGGGGCTTTTTGTGCCCTTTTACAGGACCTCACTTCCCAATTCATCTGCATGAGAGTTAAATGTGCTCTTATTTCCTGAGACCCACCTCTTTACAATCATTTACATGCTTCTCCAACAAACCATACCATTGTGAATCTTGAGCAAGTCCTGTGTTTGTGGACTATCAGCTTGTGGAATTGACCTTCTTATTCTGCTAAACTGGTTCTTCCCCATTGTTTTTCTAATGAGCAAAGTTCCTTGGCTTTGCCAGATTCAAGAATTTCCTCAGTCTTTGCCTGTCTTTTCAGTTTGAGACCTATGCTCTTCAGAAGTCTCCCACAAGTCTCCCATAGCTCCACCTTCCTCAAGAGAGATCTCAGCATGCTTTTGCTGCTTTCCCAGCCAGCTCCTCATCTGTAGCTAAGACCAGTGTTAATAGGCATGCATGTTCTTTCAGGTATGCTGGGAGACAATTTACTAGTTGCAAATGGTCTAGCACTAGTCCCTCCTCAAGGGACCAGTTGCTCTATGACAGGAGCGTGTCCTAGTCTTTTGTTCAGCCAGTTTCTCTCTCAAAAAGCCTTTTTCCCTTAATGGACTCCCATTCCCTCCAAGTGTTACCAAAACACAGAGACACAAAGTCTTTGAAATGTAACTTGCTTTGTCTGGATAATAACCACACCATTTATTTTTAATTTTTATACCTTGTTGGTTCCTAGAAGATGAAACTGGATCACAGAACTGTAGAAGCGTTGCTTGGAAGGGACCTCTGGATGTCACCTGGTCCAGCCTCCTGCCCCTGCAGATCACTAACGCTGGGTCAGTACTCCTGGGGCTTTGCCCAGCCAAGTCCTGCTGAAGAATCCACATCCTCTCTGGATGACCCATCTCAGTGTTACACTACCTTCCTAGTGAGAAGATTTTGGCTATGTCATCTTTATCAATCTGCTCATCAAATAGTCATTGACTACTACTAGATCACCCCAGGTTCCCCCTTCATCAGTTTAAACAAGCTCAACAACCTCAGCTGCTGTAGGCCCTAGGCCATCCTTTTGTCCTCCACTGGGCTCCCTGCCATTTCTCTGCACCCTTTCTGAACTGGGATGCCCAAAGCTCAATATAGCAATTCAGGTGTCGACTGACCACTGCTGAGCAGAAGAGTGGTAACCATATGATCTGCAAATCATCTTCCTCCGATGCAGCCAGCTACATGGTTTGTTTTATTTGGGACAAGACTACACTGCTTTCTAATGCTGAATCTAGTGTCCACCATAACACATAATTTCCAGCTGCTGCTGAGCCAGCTGCTTTGCAGTCTGTACCAATGCACAGGGTTATTCCACCCCCAGCTGCAGAGCTTCATGCTTCTCCTTGTTTAATCCCATATGGTTCTGTTCATCATGACTCAAGGTTCTCCGGGCCCCTTTCATTTCTGCCCTATCCACAGAGCCCTGCTATGCATGGGTTTGGCAGGGAAGGGGAAGAGGGAGTGTTCCACGTTTGCTGGACTTCCCTCAGAAAACCATTCTCCTTCGGACCAGGCCATTGAAGATATTTCTGTGCCTGAGAGCTTGGCACTCTGTGCTCATGTCTCCTCTGCTTTGGTGAGCACAAGGCTCTGAGGTGCCATGCTCAGAGATATGTTAGCCCTGCACACTGTGTATGGGCTGAGGGAGCAGATGGCCTTACCAACTATGCACTCTGTCTGCGCTGGCAAAGATGTTAGTACTATCAAGGGCTCCTAGGAAATTAAGGCGTTAATGAGCGAAATGTGACTTCTTTGTTGTTCTGTGGGTAGTAAACTCTATTGATCAGATTTCTTCACTAAAGCACTGGTAAAATGTCTAACATCATGTCTGGGAGCAGGATGCTTGGTGCCTGTTGTCCCTCCTACATTGGACTGAAATGCCCTCTGCAGTCAGAAAATCTACAGCGCTTGTGATGGCTGAACATAGTCTATAGCAGCTCTTTCAAAAATTTTTGGGGTGTGTGTCTTTTTGTCATTCTGTGAAAAAATCACAAGCAGCTTTTTTAATTAAGCCTTTGTTTTGGATGCGGCATGTTGCATAATAAAGCTGAAAACAGTTTTTTTTTTTTTCTGGGTCAACTGTCTGTCATTTCTGCTGGTTTCCATATTACTGCTGATTCCTGTGAGAATACTGAAATTATAGAAAGCGAGCTATATGAATAAACAGATCAGTCAGGTTTCTTTCATTAAAGATTTAAGGAGTTCACTTACCACAGGCTCTGTAACTCTTCCTGATATTGTACGCTGCGCCTCCCTGCTCTTGGTCCCACTTTTTCTTTCTTAACCAGTCTGTATGAGTGACCCGCTCCACTCCCTTATCTTCTTCTACTACGGGAAAGCTACTTTCTCACCGCTTTGCTGATTAATGTGTCTCTCAATCACACCCATCTAGAAGTCTTCCTCTCAGTTTAAACCTCTCAGTTTCTGTCCAAAATCCTTCCAATTCCCAGCTCTTTCTCTGTATCATATAAACAGTTGATTATGGCTTTATTGTTTTGTGGAGTGAAAGTTGTGTATGTCTACAAAGCTGTACTGTGAGGTACAAACCCTGCGCAGTGGTCTCTGTACAAAGACCTGCACACAACTTTTATGAAAAAAGCAACATCAGAATACAGAAATATATTTTTTCCTATGGCCTTCTGGGTGAATAGAAATGAAAGAATAAATGCCAAAGATAATGAGTACGAAGCTATGGTACTTAAGATATTGTTTAAAAAACAGAGTAAAATATGTGTTTCTCTCTTTTGTATACAATTATTGTACATAGAGAACCTGAAAAGCCAGGCAGCAATGTCATTGAAGAAGAAAACAGGGATTGTTTTTTTCACAGCACTGCCTCGTGATCCATTTCTGATAATGTCAGGAGATCCAAGAGGACTGCAAAACCACGTGGTGACAAACAGCCTGGCAAAACCCTGCCAGTGCCTATTCTGAAGCAGGAATAGACATAGGTGTCTATTTGGAAACACTGCACTCATGCAGTGACTTTCAAGTTGCTAGACCTGCACCCTGGAAGCTGTCCCCATGCCACATTTGAGAAGTGGTCTCGTGCTGCCGTAGGAAGACACGCAAACTGGTAAAACAAATGGTGGCAGAGTTTTCTCTTTCACAGCTGCTGCTGCATCGGGCCTTGATCCTGTAATTTCTGCTTAGGAGTAACTGCTGGTGAAACCAAACGATTTTTTCATCAGTAAGAACTGGGTGATCTGGTCCACAATAAAACTGATTTGTCTGATTTAGGAGGTACCATGAAGACGATATAGTTAACATATTAGAGAAACTTATGCCCAGCATGATTTCCTAAAATCTTATCTGTAAGGAAACAAAGGCTGTAAAAGTGAAGATGAATATACCTGCAAAGGTTTCTTAAGTGAAACTTAGAATAGAGTCTGTACAATGGACTTTATAGGACATTTATACATGAAATACAGAATGGCATATTTTGTTCCAAATGTGATTTGTAAGTGTAACACAACATTCAGTTTGCTAACTCTCATTCGGCCTCTCATACTTTTGCATCTGCCCTTTGCTGTTTCAATAGATTGTCTAGACTGAAATTTCAATCAAACCAATCTGAAAGTGCTTAAAAAAAGATTAACACAGTCATTTACTTGTGTCTAAGAAGCCGAGGGCAAATTTCAAAATACTTTCCTATTTATATGCAGATATCAACAGTCTTCCTGAGATTACCACGAAGTATCATACAGAAACTGGTGCACTGATTCTTCTTCCTACAATCAGTGGATCTTCAGGATAGTGGTGTTTGCAAAATAGTGTTCAAAAGCCTTAATTAGCATTGTGACTGCATTTTGATGATAGTAAAGATGGTGTTTGATTTGCTTTATTGTCACACCATCCATATTTTGCTCTTCCAAGTCAGTAGCACGTGGGATGCTTAAAAATCCAAAGGAACGAGTTTTCTGTCTTTTGCTCATATGGGAACAAGTTCTTCCTAACTAACTCTTGATGATATCTGTGCTTTTTCTTAATTTTTAACATTGTTCATATCTTGTTTTGAAATACTTGGGATTTCAATACTTAACTCCTAGAACTCCTCCCATTACTTTCAAGTTTAAGCATCTTTAACTGGGTGCATTCATTCAATGATGCAATGACTACAGTTAATTGAAATGGCTGATATTTTCAGGATTACTGTGAAACACAGAAGTTTGAAATACTAAAAAACCCAGAGCATTTTCTATTTCTTGGGAAAGATTTCTGTCCGTTACCCAGTCCCTCTGGGGGATAGTTTTGAATTCCTTACAATTTTGTTTGGGAACAACAACAACAAAAAAAGCTACTTAGGCTGTAGATATTATTTTAAGTGACAGCGTTTTCTGTCTTTCTAACAGCCCTCCTATTTGCAATTCAGTGATAGTATGGTTCATCAACTTTCACTTTTTGCGCAGTAGATTGCATAACAGCTACTCTGTGTATTGAACACTGAAAATTCAAGCTGGTAATTGTTTTTATAGAGAACTTCATTTTGAAATGCTGTGCCTACCCACCAGAAATTTCTAGTTCCCCTAATAGTTCACAATTCCACTATTTTCCTATTACGTATCCAGTGGCTACAGATTCCATTTACTGTTTACTTCTGCAAACACAAAAAGACTCCATCATCCTCTTCCACATTCATGTGTCTCAGGCTTTGTTTTGGCTCTTTTCTTAACTTTCTCAGGAGATACAGCAAGGATCTCAATGTTCTTATTAACACCCTTTTAATTTCTAAAAATAACTTTCATCCACTAAGTGAAAAGAGTTTAAAACATTTACTTGAGTATATACTAAGAGCATTAAATGTATTTCAAAGGGATATAGGATTTCAGCAAATTAAGAAGTAAAAAATAGATAAATTCTTATAAAGTTTACCCCACCTTATCAATCACTGATTTGTTTTCTTTTGTTAAAAGGATAATATATATCACTGTGTACACACACACGTATAAAATAGCAGGGAAGAGTGGGGAAGGGAGGAAAGTAATTTTAACTCAGTCCTATTCATTCAGAAACAGACCTAAATGTTCGTCAGTGACAGGAACAATGTCAAGGTCAGAGGCAGTGGCCACCATATAGGCCTGAGATAGGGCTCCATCATCATTTGCCACCTGTGCTTGTTTCTAAGTTCTCACACAAGTATTATTAGAGAAAGTAACAGCTTTATGTAAGCAGGGAGTCAGAGATAATATTATTCCTAAAATCAAAGCTGTTGTTTCTTTATCTTCCCATGCCTGGGCAGAAGCTGGAGGCAGAAGGTAGGTCTAGGTGCTCACAAATTACCAAAATAGGTGGTTTCTGGGAGAAGTGAGTTCCTGGCTGTACTCTCCCATCCTCCCATCACTTCATCCTGTGTCTGTGAAGCTGACCCTGGGTATGGACCACTCTGCTCCCTGGTCTCGGTCCCTTCTCTCCTGGATTCAGCCACGGCAGAGAGGCAGCAGTGCAAGCTGGCTGGGCACCTCCAGGGTGAAGTGCTTCTGAGGTGCTTGTAGGGAGGCAGAGGAATTTCGTGAGAGATGGAAGACAGAAAATGATAAGCACAGCCCTTGTAGATCTTGGTAGCTTCCCCTCAGTGCCTCACTTTCACCTTACTTTTCCTGCATCACTCAAATTCTCTGTTTCCTCTCAACATCTCCACTCCATCAGATCTTTCTCTGCAACAATTACAAAAATGCAGTCTTGTCAACACGAGTGAAATGGACAAAATCAGTTATTTTGTTCCATATTCATATGATGACAAATATCAGTGTTGCATACATTACAGAGCTGGTTTGATTTTAATCTGGCAGGGTTACACAGCCTCCATAAATGTCACCCAGATGAAAGACTCAAGGAGCCATTTTAAATGAGCCTTGTTGATACCTTATTTTACCCAGTTCGTCTATCCCTATTTTAGGCCACTTTTAATCACATATTGGTTAATACACTAGAGTACAGTTCTTATAGAGCATACAGGGGTTTTTTTGCAAATGCCTATCAGCACATATTACTGTACCAAAATTTCCATGTTCTCTTATTTTTGTAACGTCAGCTTGTGTACTAATCAAATATACTGCAGTACTAATCAAATACACTCGTAGTAAGCACCCCACACATTCAAATGGAACAAACTTGTCCAAATTTTATGTTCTTTTTGAAGAGACAAGCAAAATCTAATGTCTCAGTTTCCTCTGCTTGTGTATCTATCTGCAAAATTAAAACAACAGAATCAATCAAACTGTCTGCTAAATTTTGTAGTATTATTTTTTAATTTCTTACTCTTCCCTTCACTTACATTTACCTTTAAGTTAAAGAGAGGTACACTGAACAAAGTAGTTCAGAATTAACTCAGGTATTGGAAGCCTGCTGTGTCTGTTCTTTTCCTCAAGTTACAGATAAAGTAGCTTTCTCAACAGCTCTACTCACTGCAAAAATTAAAATCAGGTATCCCTACAATGTGTTTCACTTGATAATGAGTGTATCCCGTGTGAAGGACAATGCATGATCACATTCACGTTTTCCCAGTTTATATTGCTTTATGCTATGTTTTTCTTATCCCAGAAATAATGTAGATGAACTGTGCGTATAACTGGTTTAAAAGCCTTGGTGTTACAAGAATACATCTGAGAAAGTGGGGTATAACTGTTCAATATGGATCATATGCTATTGCTATATAAATCGGCTACTTCTTTCAAGGGTAGACATCAGGGCCCTGAGGGCACTAAAAGGCTTGAATGGCCTTATCTGGGACCCCCATCCTGTGTCCCTGGGCACGGAAATCCAAATTCAGCCCTATAATAAAGGAACATAAAAAACTTGCAGTATAAGGAGCAAAAGTCTCGTCATTTGCTTATAGTGATGTATGCTAATTTTATAACCATCATGAGTTATTGAAGTAGTGCAAGCTGCTCTAGTTAAAATATTATCTGTCATTATTACTGTAGCACCTGGAGGTTTCAATCAGTACCCTTCTGGGGTACTGCTCACTATGTGAACACACAGTATGAGACAGCTCTGACTTGAAGGCATTATATGCTAAGTAATGAAAGGTCGAGGAAAGGGAAAATCATCACCTTTGCAGGGAAGGAGCACCAAGATACACAAGGTCAAACTGATGCCAATCAGAACTAAACAGATTGTGCTGATCCAGCACTGGCCTGAAGAAACAGATAAGATGAACTTTTCACTCCCTTTCAGACCTCTTTTTTTTTTTTTTTTTTTTTTTGGGGGCTGGGTTTGGTTGGGTTTTTTTTTTTTTTCAACTTTAGTTTTAAGCTCTCCAGAGAGCCGTGCACTGGTGGTTGGCAGGAACTACAGACCATCTCGCAGGATCTACTCATNTTTTTTTTTTTTTTTTTTTTTGTGGGTGCTGTGTTTGGTTGGGTTTTTTTTGTTTTGCTTATTTTTGAGGTTCATATCCCTAGTTCTCTAGATTAAGGAGTTGACTGGAGTGAGGAGACGGATATGTGGGAGGAAATAGGAGAGACTGGGATACGGAGAAGTCCTTCCTCAATCCCAGGTGGCTGTACAGCTGGGGAACTTGTCTGCTGCTGGGAGCATAGGAGTGATTTTAGGTCTACAAGCTTAAAACAAGCCATTGAGTGAACACAGGAGATTTGTTGCATTTATTCTATTTTTTCCCTACTCTAAGCAGATTTGGGTTAAGACAGTGTTTGTTCCTGATTTGACAGAAAACCTAGGCTGACTCTGTCAGCTTTTTCACGAACATGGTAAGGTCTGTCTCTGACATAGTTTATCAAAACTGAAATTGCAGTAAAATGTGTCACTGGGAGGTTTGAAACATTTGCTTTCTCTACACATTTTTGTTTGCAAAGTTAGGGTTAACAATACCCTGCCTTGATTCTGCTGGCAAACTCTCATCACAGAAAAATATGTCACTCAAATCCTTTTACTCTCACGCAAAACTCTTACTGGTATACACACAAATATCTCTGAACGGTACACACCTACCACATTTTACGAAGTTTCGCTCACCCATCACTCAAATAGTTGAATATTAAATCAGCCTCAGCTTTTTCCTAAAACTTCACTGTTCATAAAGTTTTCACTGAAGACTTTCCATTGCTTTAGATCCTTTCCCTGCAATACTTGGGAAGGTACCTTTGTCACTCCTGTCCCAGCTCAGATCAGAAGTCACCTGCTAACACAAGTCGGTCAATAACTTGCTTTCTAGATCGGGGTAATGGCAAGAGGTTGTCAAGTGCTAAAGCAGAGGAATCTGATGTTCCTACATGTGAACCTAGAAGTTCGTCCGCTGCTGCAGCAGGATAAAATTTGAGTCAGCTCTGGCGCTTTGGTAGTGGTTCACAAGTTTGTTGTGAACTTAAAATGTTTCTGTTGCACTTGAAAAGCATTCTTTTTTTTGCATGGAGGGCAAGAGAAAAAGTCATTTAGAGAGCTGGTGGTGATGCCTTCTCATGTTCAGGATATGCTTTCTCTGCCAAAAACGGGTACTTTTTACAGAAGGAAAATAGATAAGTCTTTTTGTAACAGGTTTCTGAAGGTAAAGCTCTCTTTCTCACCTCAGCACAGTGAGTCAAGCTGAGCCTTAGAGAAGGTAGGGGGGTTGAGGGCAGCATCCCTGAGCTAAACTTCCCAAGCCCTGCCATAGCTGAGCTGATCCTACTGGGACTCCGCAAGCCACGACTAATGCCTACCTGGCTGTATGTCCTCCTGCTGCCCCATCATGGCTCTTATCAGTGAAGGTGACCTTAGAAAGTGTGCCGGCCGATAGAGGAAAGATCATTTCACAGGTGTTGCAGAGGAGCTGCTTTACCTGCTACCTGGGCTGGAGGTGTCCGGGGCAAGAAGCGAGGTGTAATTCTCCTGCATTATTGGCTCGGTAGAGTGGAATGGGAGCATACGTGGGGGCCACAGGCAGGAGCTGATGGTTCAAAGTCACCCCAGAGGCTTCCTTCAGCTTTTGTATGGCCTCTGGGCAGTACCCCTGGCTGCCTGCCACGACTCACCAGGACTTTGACGGTTGGTTTCAGTAATGTGTCCCCTTCCCTTAGGTCTCTCACGACCCCACAACCCGGTCACTATTCAGTCTGTGACCCTCGGGCTTTTTGTCTGTTTTTAGTAGTCCTGTATTTTCTAATGAGAAGAGAAAGCTCTGTTGGCTCCGCGGATTCACAGCTTGAGTCGCTGCCATCACATTGGCCTGTGCTTTCCACAAGCACTAAATTCACTTTAAAAAGAGCGAACAAATTTTATGAGAAAAGCTGATCTTTTCTTAGATGTGCCAATATATAGAAATGGTTATTTCACATTTGGGATCTCTCTGTATGGCACGTATACATAATTTTATAACTCATCAAGTCTAAGAGATGCCCGAGAATGCTGAAAATAGGACCATAAATTTCTTGGAGATAAAACATTTTCATAGAAAAAGAAAATTCCAACAAAAAAAGCAAGGTCTGGGGTGTTCTGGCATCTGTTAGAAAAAGATATTTAAAAAAACCAATTCTGTCTTTTACTTTATGACTGTGTGTAAGAAAGCTGAAAAATTCCCAACTTTCAGTAAAAGATAAAAGATTAAAAACATACTTCTCCTCATTTTGTAGAAAACTGCTCTGTTAAATCTAAAATTTAAATCATAGTGTTTGATTATCAGTGCTCGCCAAGAGGATTACAGAAGAGTCATTAAATCTTATTACAAAGCGAAGTGCAGAAAGTAATTGCACATATTTGTAAGTAGCTTAGAATTGATTAAAAATGCATAAAGAAAAAACTGCAAAATTTTCTGCAGGCTCAAGGCTTCTAACCCCTCCGGGTAAACACACATCAGCTCATCCCTCCAGTATCCCTCTCTGCTTCCCCCCTGGTGTGGCAAGAGGAGAATTTCTCCCTGTTTTAAGGACAGCAACATTGTATGTGAGATCATTTGAATTGCTGTGAGCTGTAGGAGATAGGGAAGGCCTGCATTCATGCGAAAGTTAGGAAGATTTAGGAGAAGCTCACGAAGTTTTATTTAAGCTGTTCCTCAGGCTAAGCCTTTCCTTCCCCAACTCCATCCTCCACCAAAGGCTGCTTTAAGGCTGCATTTTCAAAGCGATGTATGGAGAATTAAGTGCTCCGGTTCTGTGGATGTTAATGTGATTTTGTGAGCAAATACCGTCTATTCCAGCACTGCGCTGAAGCTGTGCTCCACTGTGAGATTTTATATATTCCTTTCATGCAAAGGAGCTGTGCCAGAGCAAGGTAACTTTAGAAGCGAATTAACTGTGGGTAAGTTTCAGGCACACTGGGCTTTCTGCTGTTTGTTTGTTTGTTTGGGCTGGTGATTGAGGCAGACTTTCCCTGCAGAGGCTGGCAGGAGGTAGGGCTGGGCGAGATGGGTGTGTTCGCCGTTTGGATGCCACGTGATGAACCAGCTTAAACAAATTTCTGCACTTCCCTTTTGCTTGGCTACGTGATGATGTGCCCCCAACAAGTCAATCTTTGCCAAAGCCGCGACAAACTGGGTGCATAACACAGTGCAAGGAGTAGTCTGATCCTATGCAATCTGGGTCTCAGCACGCAACTCCTTATTTTTAACTTTGGAATTAAGCTACTTGCACATTACTTCTGGCAGTGTTCAGAATATCCCTGAGATGCTGCATTGTGTCATGGTTTCCCATTCCTCTTGGATTCACTTTTTTCTTTCCACAAGAGTGATAACTGGTGTTTAGGTGGTGATGGAAGTTTTCCTTACTTTCTGCTTTCTTCTTTCTTTTCTCTGATGTAAATCATACAAACCTCTTATTTTTCACTTTAGGCCCAAACTTTTCAGGGAGAGAGCAGGGCCAGTGCACAGAAAGAGAAGGGATGTACCTTTTCGGTCATCACTTTTACCATCCACTGGCCAGACTCAGAGCTGGGACTGGTATCTTTAACTTCTGGGAATGAGACAGAAAGAGGCATGGCCGTGGCCTTGAATATCATGTGCAACAACAAGGCAACCTGCAGTACAGTTTCTCTAGGGTCACCTTTTAGATCACAATTCCCAGAGCCAAGGCAACTTGGTTATGCACTGCTGTGCCCATTTCTGGGGGTGTGGTAAAGGAGGGCATGTCAGGTTTCTAATTACCAGTCTCATATTGACAAATTTACAACATTTCATCTTATTTTCCTGTCTCAACTCTGACAATCATCTGAGAACAGAACTGGAGAGATTACAAAAGATTTTGCTGTTCCGTATTCATTTAGAACATCTGTAAGGGCTTTATTTTTAACTAGGAGAAAAGCATATTTTGTCAGCTTATCTTCAACTCACTGCATGGGACTAGACCTGGGTAGCTGTCCTTCAAATTAATACAAATTTAAGAAATAAAGCACTACATAATAACGAGTTGAGACTATATCTCTCGGAGTTTACTATTGATTTACTGTCCTAATATTTCTGAGAATTACCCACTGCATAATCTATAGAACCAAATTATTTCTTTGCGAGGCTGCTGCTATCTCTTAAGGTTTTATCTAAAGCCTTGAGAACTGGTATTTTTTCTTGAAGTCACATAAGAATCTTAGTTTTCTTTCTGTAGGAAGAAAGTTTCCTGTTACAAGGAGTGTGGAGAAAAGCTCACAGATGTGAATGTCAGGGAGCAGAGAAGGTGTATGGACCAGGGATCTGGGCATGAAGATGACCCTGGCACTGGTTGTGCACTCAGCAACAGGTGCTGTCCTGCAGGGTCTGAGCATGGCAGGCAGACCCAGGGGGTGATAGGGTCTGTCAGCAGCTCCTGACAAGGCAAGGAGTTGAGCCAGGGCCAGCAACCATTCAAGGGGTCCAGGAGCTAGAGGAGATAGGGCTGGAGACAAGGTCATAACATGGAGCCAAGGGGTCCACCTAGAGAACAGAGTCAAAGGCAGGTACAGGGGACAGGCTACAGTGTATGTCTGAGGGGTCCATCCAGAAGATGAGCTATCACAGTGTAGAGCTGAGGTCCTTCCAGGAGACAGGGCCAGAGGCAGGGCTGGTGCCCCAGTATGGTGCAGCTGGGGCAGGGGCTTATGACCCCAGGCTGAGTTGAACCTGAGCCCATGGGCGGTGACAGGGGTCCTAAGTGAAGCTGATCAGGGACATTAAGGACTATTAGTGCATTTAGGTCTCTGACACTGAACCTACCAAAGGCAACAACTATCAGAATATAAACTGAATACAAAGGTGATTTTTTTTAAGTCATAATATTTAAGCAATTTTCATTGATAGGAAAAACACAAAGTTACTTCCTGAACTGCAGTGTAGTGACAAACAGAGGCTGCACCAGAAAAGGCTCATTATATGCTTTCATTACATATGTTTTGCCTTTTTTGTATACTGTAGGCTTCGGTATTGGTTGCTACTGAAACCAAGTTACTGCACTAGACAAGCCTTAGGTCTGACCCAGTGTGTCCATTCATATGTTCTTATATAAGGGGCAATATTTACAAGTGACCTGAAAATAATGAATGCATTAAAATCAAGGAAAAATAATCCACAGAATTTCCTTTGCAGACTATTTACACCAAGCAGTGTCAGAATCTGTGATTTTCTACTGAGCTTTCACCACCTTGGTCTGGAGAGACGCTCCAAGTCCCCTGTGAAGAACATGAAGCCAAGTTCAGCCCACAGAGCTCTTCTGCCCCCAAGGCCTGGCAGATCAAATGTCCCTTGACCAGATATCCACATTATCCCAAAGTCTTTCTGTTTCTCCAGCTCACATAGCTGTAGCAGTAGCTGGGCACTGCATGAAGTTGCTCTTCCTTGGGGAGATTACACCAATGGAAGCAACCCAGTAATCTGGACAGAACTGTGAACTCTGATCTCACTCATCCGTCTTGATGTTTGCTGTTGTTTACCCGCATCTACATACGCACTCATGCAATGTACGTGCACTTTGACCTCCCCAGTTGCAGACACTCCAGGCACACAGGCCCCTGTGGCCATGGTCTGACTCCACTTGCTGGACCTTAGACCCCCATGCACACACAAACATACAGTAGACAATCCTTCACCCAGGAAAATGGTCAGAAAATGAGTTTAATAAGAAGATAGAACAGATTGCACTGTGCAGATGCAGTGCATGGCCAGGTAAGGTTACTGATCAGCAAGCAGTTTACACGATTGACCATTTTATCACCTTATCCCTCTATTTTCCCATGATTGTTCCACCCCAAACCTCATTGATCCCTCCCTTTCCCCTCCTTTGGCTTCTCCCTTAAACTCCCCATAATAAATCTTGCATAATAATAAGATGCTCTTCCCCTGCATCACGTAATAGGTCCCATACCCTTCTATAAGGTAGACTTATCTTCATGGGTGTCACCCCTGAAACTATGAGGCAGATGACTCTTCTGTGATAGCTCAGGCCAGGTCAGGTCAGCGGGCTCTGTTGGCTCTGGTGAGGTTATTTGGGTTCATACTGCTTCCCTCATTACTTAGTGCTCCTTTTGGTTTATAGAGAGGAGCTTTTAATCACATTACCTAATACTACAGAGCAGACACTCTTCTCTTCTATATTCCCATTAGCCCCTCGCAAATGTTTGAAATAATTATTCTTGTCCTGAAAAGAAAAAGTTGCCTGTATTTTTCTAGCTCATCAATGTTGAAAATGATGTGGTGTGTTTGCATCATCATTAGACCACTGTGTCATGGGAATGGGTGGGTAATTTCATTTACATTCAGTATTAATATATTTCCTGACATTGGTGGGATTGTATCCTGTGGTGATGCCATTAGATAGATTGATATTGCACAAGGGATAGATTGGATCCCTTTTCTTCCTTTGTTTTCCAGTTGAGAGCTTGTTGATTCTCAACAGCCTGTTGAGCCAAGAAGCTCTTGTTGACCTTAATCATGGAATAATGACCCTATTCTTGGGTTTGAGCACTAGGTCAAGATATCAATAATCTTCAACTCGTGGGCCAGGAACTGTAATTTAGGACTGTTCAATGTGAGTATAACCACACAAATAATGGTACAAGAGAGAGTTGAATGTTTCCCTAGGAACTCTGTAGATGAGTAGAGACTCCCTAGAATGTCTGTAAATGAATAGAATAACATTCAGCTCAAATATGTATCATGAACAGGATGCAGGGAGTTTTTGTGGTTTTTTTCACCCATGTTAGGCAAAACTACACCTAGAACAACTCCTTTCCAAGCCTGAGACTTACTCAGGAGAGTGACCAGAAGCTTCACAGAAAGCTCAGCCCCTTTCTTCACAGGTCTGGCAGCTTCTGGGCCAGCCTGTGCTGTCCCGTCACAAACACTGCCCTTCTGCAAGGATGTTGACCTTCCTATTGGTTCCTTCTTTTGGGACATCTTGTTTTTAAAAAGTGAAGGTCTTCTCTTCCAGAGGTGGGAGAGCTGCACGTCTCTGAGGGATTTTCTCAGTATTGACTTGCAGCTGACAGCCTGGCTCTGAGATGTGCTGTCAAGGTCAGGTAGCAGAGGACTCCTGATACAACGACAGAGAAAACAGTAAAGCAAACCTCAGAATTCCCTTACACCTGAAGAAGTCCCAAGCCAATGCTCATAGGACTGTAAAAATCATCCCCAATGGGGTCTCTGCATGCTGAATAAAAACAAAAATATTTGTCTTTGCAGTACATACTGACTTGCCAGATATACCAGGACTTTGAGGGAAACCTGGATGCCAGTTCCAGCAGACACAACATTTTCCTGATCACACAAAAGGGCTGTCTAAGAGAAAGGCAAACCAGAAAGGGTTGCCAATTAACAGGTTATTTTCTATGATTACAACACAGTAAATCCCTGAGCTAGCACCAAGTGTAGCCTGCAGGTCCCTCTAAGACCTAGTACCCTGTGGGTTTCTTCCAGTCCAGACTATAATTTCAGCAGTCAGAAGTCATGCCACATCTTCTTGCTCACGTGAAGGAACCATGTTATGAGTTCCCCTACTCAGCCTTGAAACGCACCTGGGAAAATTGGGCTTTTCCTTGGAGTTCCTGCAAGTTCTTACCGTAGTCTCTTTTATTACTCAGGAAAGGGAACTTCTGTAACAGGATAGTGTGTTTCTAAGCATATTACTTAGAAAGTATCCAGCTATTGTATTTAAAACTCTCAATCCATTTTTCCCTATTCACATAGCTCCAACTTGACTTATAACTTCGTATTTTGTAGCAGATCAGAGATTTCAGTGGTCCTTTAGCACTTTCAGATTGTCACTCAGGAACAATCTCAGTCATATCTCAAAGCAATGAAAGGACTTCCATGAGACCCCCAAACAGACTTTGTTTTGACATATAGCTGTGAGAGGCCTGAAGCCAATTGTTACTACTGAAAGAGAGATTTTCAAAATGCTTTTGGTCCTGATTCAGGAAACCTTTTCTGTCCAGGAATCTCACTTCAGCGTACGTTTTAAGCACGTGGTGACAGGCCACAGAAGTAAAAATGTTTCTATGCATATGCTTCAGCATGATCCTGAATCTAGTCCTTTGCTAGTAAAAGGTATTCCTTGTTACTGTTTTCACTGCTCTGCACTTTTCTGTACTCAGGTATACTACCATTTATCAACAGGCAAGGAGACTGGAGGAAAACTGCAGTTTGTTTAGTCACTGCCTGGAGAAAACTGTAAGCTGATCCTGGTGTAAATGAGCAGGCATGAGAATTTGCCTTAATAGTTTTCAGTCCCTTTGGTAATGCAGAAATGTTGTTTGATTTTTGCCAAGCATTTTTTTACTTAGTGTTTTTAGTTAATCACTATTTAGATGGCTTATGTTCTTGGATTTTGCTTTTTTCTCCTTCCCAAGAGATAAAACCAGTAAAATCCTACCCTATCGAAGTCAGTGGCAGAACTCCCACTGAATTCAGGATTTTACTCTGCCAAAGAGTTTCTTGCAGATAAGGTGTTTAGATACTGCACTCTGGGGTGATATTCAGAAATTTAATACTGTTTCCTCAATATAAAAATTCTTATATATTAGTGAGCCTCTGTGTTGTTCTGACTGAAACACTTCTTGGAAACTGATTCACTGCCCTGGAACTTAATGCTCCCACCAAAACCCATAAGATGGCAGTGAACTCAGCTGCCCTGACTGCTTTACACAGTGTCAATAACACCATCACTGTTTTGAAAAGAAAAACAAGCAAAAAAACATGAATGAGAACTTACCTTCCTGTCTGGACAGAACGGACAGATTAAGCTATGTTACGCTTGTATAAATCTCAGCCAGACAGAGGTGCCACATGTAGACTTGTGAACCTCTGAGAACCATTCATGTTCCAGGTAGCCTAAATTAGGTACTGACCCTGGAGCCACATCTGCATGGGCCGCACTTTGCACTTAAATCAGGGACTTTTCCAGTCCTGGGCTCACCATGCTTATTCAGACCTCTCAGCTTGCTTTCTGGCCCCAGGCTGAAGATCCCCCACGTCACCTAAGGCCACTCCTGCATGGGGTCTCCTGACAGGACATGACTCGTTCCCTGGCAGTGGAAAGTTCAGGTGGCAGGGTGTGCTGGGGACCATCCTTTCTGGCAAGGCTCCTTTTGGGGGCACATCCTCCTATATTGGCTCACGGCCAGTTTACCTGGACTGCGATAAGTAATTCCTTTAAGAAGTGGAGTTAATTTGTGCTTAAGAAAACTCCCAGGACCCTTCACTGCCATGGTGATTGTTATTTTAATGCTAACTGGGTGGCATTATACAGCTAGGGTTGCATGGATTATAACGATGCTGATTAAAAGGAGCTTCTTTAAATTTGAAGAGATTAGGCATGTTTCAGCTTTCTATGTCTGTCTTCTATGCACACAAGTTTCTGTGCACAGGGAGATGAACAGAGAGAGAGAAAGACATGGGGAGAGATCTATAGTATGACCTAACCTTTAAAAAATGTCTACTGAGATTGAATATATCTGTGGCTGCATGCCTCTATGAACAGCACTCAATGCAAATTATTCCAAGAAAATGATTCCTCTTTAAGGTGTCTCTGGGTAGACATCCAGAAGGAAAAGGCACACAAAATCATAGGTCATATATCTGAGATAAGTATCAGGAACTGCAATTATGGAGATGTACATTTTCACGTATGCCTACATACACATATATAGATCTGACTGCAGATCTAACTGTAATGCAAACAGGTAAATTCTAGCTATTGTTAATCTGTATGCCAAACCTAAATAAAATGTGCCTAATTATGCTACATGAGCTCTAGAAATAAAATATTAAGGTAAAATAATACAGTACTCTTTATACAAGTACCTCAAATGGAATACATAATACAAAATATTGATTCAAGAAGGTTGCTGTATGAAAATGAAATGAGTTTTTGCCATTGCTGAGAGCACCCAAACCCAGTGTAATCATCCCGTTCAACTAATCATTACAGCAGTGCTGTTTGTGGCACTGTACTTCACAGTCTGGCAACAATTCCATTAAAAAACTTATTTTTCAGGCATTTATATTTTGGGCATAAAAAGTTGCTCCGATGTGAAATTAATAATACATATACAGAGGCGAAGGAAGAGAACTCCCCTACCCCCTCCACCTAAATTGCTTTTGAAAGGACTGATCCTGGGTCACCCAAGACAGGAAGAATTTTGCGTTCTATGTCAGTAGGAGTAGAACTGGGATGAAAGGGTCTTCTGGTGATTAATTGCAGTTAACAGGAGCTTTGCTTTTGACCTTACCTGAGCTTAGATTCTCCATTGTGTTTTAATCACCAGTGTGTGAGGAACTCTGAGGTGCCTCTCAGGTTTTTTTTTGCCTCAAATCATAGTTTGCTCCCTGGTACAGCCCTTGGAAAAAGCTTTTCTGATGTGACACTTTAGTAAATGAAGGCCAATACTGCAGCCCTGATTTCAGTTCCAGTACAAGCTGTTTCCTTCTGTGCCAAAGTAGAGCTTTCCTACTACAACGCTTATGCTGAAAGCTGGCATAAGAGGCAGTAGACTTCAGGACAGTGGCGTAATGTATTATTTTGAACACTCCTGACTAGCTGCAGTGTAACATTTATAAGATTTGATACTCAGCTGGACCAGATCCTGAGGAACTTGATGTGCTATTGATATTGGATCTGCCTCGCAGGGGTGGAGGTTGGACCAGGTACCTCCTGAGGTCCCTTACCACTGCCATTACTTTGCGTCTCTGGGAAGTTATGCGTGACTCTGTAACGTCTGCTCACACAGAGGGCTGGTCAGAGTCCAGTTTAGGATCTGGTATAAGTATAAAACTTTTTGTTGGTTTAGGACATTTAGAGTCACAGTTTGTTTTGGTTCATTATAGATGTTGTGATCAGGCTTGCTGGACAAACGGCTTGGATTGCTCTTCTGTATCCAAAGTGACTGACCTATCTGACAAGCTGTGGATTCAAATGATTGATTTTTTCTCTCTTTGGGGACCATGCAAAACTTTATTTACACAAAAATTCTCTTCCTGAGCTTTCCTATGAGGATGTTGTGGGAGACAGTGTCAAAAGCCTTACTGAAGTCAAGGTAGACAACGTCCACTGCTCTCCCCTCGTCCACCGAGCCAGTCATGCCATCATAGAAGGCTATCAGATTGGTCAAGCAGGATTTACCCTTGGTGAATCCATGTTGACTACTATCTATGATATGATAAAAATTAACTTGCATTAAAGTGCGGAAATTGTTCTGAAAATTTTGCCCTGTAGTAGCAGTAGCACTAGAATTGTGTTTCCTTTCATTTTCTCTGTAACACAAAACTACTAAAGTTGTGCTGGTGTAATTGAGGTTATTCAAAGGTACTTTCTTAGATTTCTTAGACCGTGACCAAGAAATAGTATGATAGCTACAAGAAAATAATCAAAATCAAGGGACATGTGAACAAAGTACACTAAAATGCCATAAACCATGCTAGATATTAATAAGATGCTAATTTACTATTTGCGGCCATATAATATAAATCACACCAGCCTTTTTGTTCAAAAGAAAGTAAAACTATCAATGTGATGAAAGAAATATCAGCTGCCAAGTAAAAGTAATGAGGTTTTTTTGGAAGTTGGCAAGCTCTCTCAGACAGAGAAGGGAGAGAATATGACCCTGGGGAAAATTTGAAGTATGAGAAGTTAGTGAACACTATGACTTTACTTCCATTCCTAAAATGGGACAGCAAGCTTGTATTCAAGTTATGACAGATATTATACATCATAGTGAGAAGATAAAAATGAACATACATAAAGCTGTGTCGCTTTGCAATATGAAACATATTAACAAGTTTACCTATGGTGTAAAAATAAAATTTAAAAAAGGTGTATTCACCTTTATTCAACCCATCTGTAGATCCGATCCCTCAGTTACTGCTAGCTCCTAGCTGTCTTATCTACCTTTAAGATACTTATTTGCTGCCATCTTTGCTACCATCGTTTCAGTGACTGCTATATGCCTTTGCTGGATTTGATGCTATCCTTTGGGTAGTGTTGAGGTAATTTCTAACCTCAGAAAAAGTGCTTATAATTGCTTATAATGTAAAAAATGTTGTTCTGTTGTGTGGTTTTAATAAACAAATAAATAAATAAACAGTAGGTTCTGTGCTCAGCCGCTTTGCAGTCGTACACCTTCCTCCTGAGTCAGCTACTGTGCTTGTTTGCTCCATCATTATCCTGGCTGAAAAATGTCAGAGTGATGGAGTACCTACGAGCAGCTTCCCAGAGAAAAAATAAAGGGATTTGCTGAGCGAGCATGAGATGTGTTCCACAGAGAATCCTAATATCTGGTGGCAAATCCAGGACAGGAACAGGTCTCCTCGCAAAGAAGCTAACCACTGATGGAAACACAATTGTCATAGACGCCAAGGAGCAGAACTGCTTCTTACAATTTTTATTTTTCTGATGGCTGTGACAGGGCCCACATATATATTCTTATATAAAAATGGATGCCTATATATATTTATAAGAAAAAATATATTTATACACACACACATATATATTTATAAGAAAATAATATCTTCAGAATGTTAGAAAAATTATAAGGCTCTGAAGTTAAGCCCACAAGGGATAACAGAATTAAAATCTAGTGGTACATATTTTATTAAGGCTCCCCTCTGTATGTGGAATGATATAATCTTTAATTACATGACTGTACTACTTTTTTCCATAGGCAGGCTCTGCCCTTCAGCACATGTAAGAGGCAGAGTTCTTAGAATGGGGTAAAATTCCTTCTGATTTGACAGATTTTAGTGGAGTTTCCTAGCTGTATTGCTGAAGAACACTTAGTATTTGAAAAACAAAATGATCTTACAAAATGATATTTGCCGTCCTCAGCCCTCCTCTGCCCTTCCCATTCACAAGCAGGTCAGTTGTAGGATTGGCTTATAAATAGGCAGTGTGGTCTTCTTTCAGTGGAGGGCTACAAGCAGCTGCACGTAGCTGGTGTAAGGGGAGCCTGGATACACCACTTTGCCACAGGTATTGAGTAGAAAAGAAAGAGAAGTGGAGACCTCCAGGTCTCTGACAGGAAATGTGCCATAGTGGCCATCATCTTCTGGGCTTGTCCTAAATAGCACCTCTCCGCCCTTCTTCTTCCCTTCTCCAGCCCTCCCTACCTCACCGCTCCCTTCTGTTCCTATTTCTGCCTATTTCTTTATTCGCACCCTCCATCTCCTGAGAGGCCTCATTGCCTGACATTGAATTGGCATGTTTCCCTTTTCTCAAGCTTTTGAGGCCGCTGCCAAGTGCAGTACTGAAAACAGAATAGAGATACTGCCCCTACCTTCTGTTTCCATTTCTGGTATCTCAGTATAGGGCTAGTAATTTTAGGAGGAAATCCCGTTCAGCATCTCCATCCCTACAGTGAGATTTGTTCAGTGGCAATGCAAGCATTTATTCTACTAGGCATAGGGAATCTGCAAAGAGATGGAGCAGACTCAGCTCACATGTGGTAGTTGCCCAAATGTAACATGGAACATGTCATTCTGCGTTACTGAATTGAAATTTTCATTTTTCTCTTGAGATTAACCCTTAACCAAACTCAACACAGCACATCATGGGCTAGCGCAAGTCTAGCTTTCTCTGCCTCACCATCCTATTTCAGGTTCCTGGGTTTCAATACAAGAATACTTAAAACTTCCAAAGTAAATGGTTATGAGGTTTTTTCCTACATGGTCTGTTGTATCTTGCTGAGAAATGTCTGAAATATTTTAGTTTCTCCGTGAAAATTGGCTCTTTTTAGTGACAGTCATTGTGTTCCACCGATGGCAAAACTGACAAAATCCTTTGTGGAGGTGGAGAAATTAATTATTTTTGCTCAGGTCTGAGAGCATCAAAAAGGGAACCTTGAAACCCTTGCTCTGTGCAGTTTTATTTCACCCAGCTCTGAAGGATACAGAATGATGCCGTTCACTGGAGAGAGATGTACTGTATTATCTCAGAGGTTTATTGTTACCAATATAGTTTGGGAATGTGCTTTGCTCCCTATGGAAAAAGAACTGTTTCACGATGTACTGTACTTTCTCTTCTGATGTTCTTGGTCCTGCTGGATGCAAGCGGTTTGGGTAGGACGTTCATTCTCGCACAAAGTAGAAGAAATAAAAATGATTCAGTGGATGCCTTCTGGTCACACACCGATCTTGTTTCTGCCACAATGGAACCCACAAATAGCTATAGCAATGTCTGCCATCTTCTGTTTCTCTCTGCTTTCCACGATACAAGGAACCATGCAGAGGAAGGGCAGGTGGCTAGCAAGCTTGGGGTTGAAAGGTTACACAAAGCAGGGTGCTTGAACTGTCTTTCTCTGTCCTAAACTCTTCACAGGCACATACTGGCACACCAAACCTTATTTCCATAGCGCTTCTGTGTTTGGAAGTGCCTAGGGGATGCATCAGTAGCATGGGATGGTGTAAGGGAACATGGGGTATGCTGGACCAAACATGCACTCCACAGAGGCCAGCTCCTGGGGACACTTGATTCAGGGAGGAGACCTGCTACCCAAAGATCTGACTACTGATGCCACCTTTGGTCAGGAACTACACCAGGGTTATTGTCCCTGAGTACTATGACACCACTTTCAGAGCTGTTCTTCCAGGCACAATGAGATGTTCCATGAAATGATGGGGGTTAGTGGGGATTCTCAGGTATATTTTCATGTTTCTGGAGATTTGTTTTTGGTTTGGTTTTAGTCACGTTTCAGACAATAATAATGTATCTATTTCTGATTATACTAGCTTTACGAGCTTTGAATATCATCTCCAAGCAGAGAAAACCATGTTCAATATGAATAAAAGGAAGGTACAGGCACTATTCTTTTTCTATCTGTTTTTCAACAGGAATACTGAGGAAATTTTTTAGGAAACCTTGCTTCTAGCCATCTCTAAATAAAGGCATCCCACTGTCCTATGGCTGCACAGCAGCACTTCCGCCAGTTCCTATCCATCAACTGTCCTTTACTCCCTCTTATATTACGCCCCAGGCCTTGCTGTTCAGAAATTCACTTGAAATGATGACAGCAATATGGATGTACTGCAGCTGCCCAGTTGCAAAGAAAGGTCCACCACTAAGCAGTCGGTGGGCTTCTGATTTTTGTGCTTTGTAGTCACATCACAGTGGTGTTGCACACTGTAATGACCACAGTGCCTTAATGAGGAAAGCCGCTCATCACTGACAATGAAACACTGACAACTAGAAGATCAATATCCAGCGAGGTCAGATGTCCTACTCAAGACTTTCCTCTCTGATGTATTAAAACGTTACAGACTTTGGAGGAGGTGGGGAGCGGGAAGACTGCTTTGTTTTTTCTCAGGGTTGGGTGGGCTCTCCTTATTATATCTGAGAACAGCAGTCTGTCCTCACCAGCTCTTCCTCGGGAGTGCAACAAATGTGATGTGGTTTGTTTGGGATGGAGTTGTCTGTCAGAAGAAGTTACGGCCCCCACAAAATGCTTCAAATTGAATATCACTTTAGTTAGGGTGGACAAATGCCCACAGCCCAAATACATAGTTTTTAATGATTGAAGTAAAGTTTCAGTCCAGTTTTCTTAAGCTAAAAGCTTACCCATGTTCCTGGGTACTCTTTTATCAAGCTCTAGTATAACAACTTATTTACATTTAAGAATATTTTTGTTTCCAATTTAGAATAAATATAGCAATTAAACATTTCATACTGCTCTAAGAGGGGAAAAGTCATGTTCTCCTAAAACCTGAATTTTAATAACTTTAGAGTGAAAGTCAAAATTAGATTAAAGAGAGATTTTAGTGCAATAGGTGCAGAAACCAGGAAGGGAAAGTAATTTAACAGACTTTTTAGTTTCAATTGGAAATTTTATCACGTAGAAAAAGCTTCATCCTTTCCCTTACATAAAGAACTTTGTCAGGCAAGTTTGCAGAAGCAAAATTTTATGCCTTGCTCATCTCACGAATGGATCTCAATATGTTGTAACCTGAATAGTAAAGGTTACATAAGGATTGTTCAAAATTCAGTTTTCATAAGGAAAAACCCTGGAGAACAACTGATATTAGTCCCGAGGAAATTACTTTTACTGCATGTATGTGACTGTAACAGACTGAGAACAAAAATCGATGCCTTATCCGCACACCAACTACCCTTGAGGCTATGAAAAAGCAGGGCCTGAATAACTTATTTTACTTTCTGAAAGAGCACTGGGACAAACATAAACCAAAACCAACAAAAAAATTAACCCATTCTCTGTGCAATGTTCAGTGTTTGCTGCAGTCTTATTTTCCCAATGTATATTGCAATGCTGCAGAGTACCTGTGCCTAGGGGAATGCTAACCTTTTCCTTAGGTGCCGAGCAAGGACATGAGAAATGCAGGTTTTTGCTCCAGTGCAGATTTCCTGAGTGACCTTCAGTACTTAATTTAATTTCACTGTGTGTCAATTCCATACTATAAAAGAGGGCTGTTATTTTCCATTGTTTTCAGCAATGTTGTGAAAAAGTACTGTAAAAATTTTAGAAGGTAAACAACCGTGGAAGGTATGTGTGATTGTATAGATATATAACTCTTCTTTCTCCCTTTTTTCTGCTTTCTTTTAGATGCCTTTATTTGTGATTTTAGTAGAAAGTAATGATATAGGAGCCTGTACTAATATGGAGTGCCTTGAGAACTAATTGCATTGGAATTTTTTTCTGTGTAAGGAAATTGGGTTTCTCTTCTGGCTAGAAGCAGTATATAGACAGTGAAAACTGCCCTAGAAAGTACACAGGCTGAGTGGCTTGGTATATTTTTCTACGGTCACTTGACAGGGGAACATTGATCTGCAAATTGGTGTAACTTAGGTCAGCTTCTGTCACAAATTCTTTGTTTAGCGGCTGGTCTGGACGACAGATTAATGTTAGTTTTGAGTTTCTGTACAGATGACTCAGGTTTGCCAAAGTCGTTTGCACTGGCCTGTATCTTCTGGGTTTCTGTTAAGTCCAGTGAGTGATTTTAAGGATGTTCTCCTGCCCAGATCCATTCACAAAGAAAATTCTGGCCATTCTTGTTGTCCCATGGAGTTGTTAAGTTAGGGTTACTCAACCTGCAAGTGTTTTTACTACAAGCACATAAGAAATAACATGTCCAATTTAGCGACTCCTTTTCAGGTTTGACTTGTGTAGGTGCAATTGATATGTAATTTTTAATTTAATTTTTTTTTCACTGAAGTAACCTTGATGCTGGGGGTTGGCACAAGTCTTCTGAGACCTATTTAAACATTCAAACGATGTTGGGCACCGTGATCTCATAAAATGGTTTGAAGATTTTATTCAAACATCCCCAACTAATTTTCAGTCTCTGGCCACCCAGAACCACCTAGCATTTGGCCAGACAGCCAAGTGAAATCATCGCTTGACAGAGTGACTGGCAGCGTTAGTCATTTGAAGTGATGAGTGCGTGTCAGCCTGTCACAGCACGCACCGGCGCTGGGCTGGCATTGCGTGGGTAGCCCCGTTTTCCTCCCTGTTTCAGCCATTCGCTTTTAATCACAGGTTTCCTCTTCTGCCTTTCCCAGGCAGTGTTGCTATAGCAACAGTGTCTCTTGACCATTCTGCCTTCCTCCCATCAGGGCTACTACCCCTGTCAGACTCCTATCAGTGAGGTTTCACCCGTCTCAGAAGCTCTCCCTTAAAGCCGCTTTCCCAGCACGCACACAAAAAGTTGGCGTACTCTTCTGTTGAGGTGTCTCTGGACATTGCAGGAAGAGCCACTGGGCTGGCACCCAGTTTTATGTTGCATACTGGCACAATTTTCCATGCAAGGTGTCTGCAGCAAACTGCTCTTGAATACTTCAGCCATAGCTGTAAGTATCCGTCAGCGTTTGTAGGCAGTGATACAGTATGGTAGACGCAATACTCTGGTTCCTTCAATGTTTGCATCTGTCTTCTTTTAATAACCCAAGAGTTTTTGTTTTCTGAAGTGACTTACTTATGAGTTTGGTTTGTAGAGCACTTACACCTTGAAAAAATATACCTTTCCAATATCTCTAATAGAAACAACCACATCCTCCTCCCCCAAAACCTCCTCTTTGTATTTAGACCTGATCCTGATACTTCTCAGCCTTACTTCACCAAAGCTAAACCTGCAACTTCAAAACCACTTCCTATTCCCAGGACAGAGTTTTTCACAGGCAAATCGTAAGAAAAGTTATAGTGGGATTTGTAAAAAAAAATGTTACTGATTACACCTCAAGCATCTTCCTAAAACCTTTTTGATTTATCGCATTTTTGAAACAGATTCATTCAGCAGTTGTAAATTTCTCTTCTCAGTAAGGCCCCAGTGGGTAGAAGAACCTTTTGGTTTTTTTTGATGAATGTATTGAAAGCATTAATTAAGAGAAGGTTTCCATAAATATCTAAATGCATAAATGAATGTATTTTTAATTAATTATGCAACAGTCTGTCACAACAGACTATTTGTACAAGAGATTTCCATTTGACATAAAGTAATGCAGCTGTTCATTAAAATAAGAATTAATCCCCTGTGTTTTACATGTTCATACCATTTTATACCTTTTTACAAAGAACAGAAAATTCAAACTTAAATGGTAATCTTACATATGTGGTGCAGCTAGTGAACAGGTGAGCGAGTCTGAGGCGGGTGGAAAAGAGTATATATAAAGAAAATATCTGGGAAGACACTATATAATCTATTCTGGAAATCCTGTTATTGGACAATAATTTATCCGAATCTAAGTGGCAACGTCTACAAGGGTCAGAATTAAGACTGTGAGATAAAATTGTATGCACAGTAAGATGTGTTAGTAAACTGAATTTCCTGTATGCAACATGTAGTCATGGGATATATGGGCCATGGGTGCTGCCTGACATTGCTAGAAGCACTGTCCCAAGATACTGCTGTCTTACTGTCTGATAATCCAGTAGATATAGTAAATGGAAGAGTAGTAATAAAACTAGTTAGAGTGGTAGCCTATTACTCTAAGTGGTAGAGTGGGTAGGATTGTACCCAATACATCTAATAATTATAAGTTTAGAAACATAATGATATTAGCTGGTACAAATTAGCTGGTACAAATCAGTCGTTAGGGAAGTCCTTGTGAATAATCCTCTGAAAGTGGCATCTTCTTGTCTATAGTGTTCAAAAAAGCAAGTTGGATCAGAAGAAAGAGAAAAAATGAAAACCGCAAAGGAAAACCTTGTGTCTGTATTAAACTCCTTGGTGTATGCCTATCCTGAACATTTTGCAGTTCTGGTCATGGTATCTCAGAAAGAACCTCAATGAACAAAGAAGTTACAGAGAAGGAAAAGAAAGATGGCCAAGGACATAGAATAGTTTTCCTGCTGAGTGAGAATAGTCAAAGTACACTGTATTTTATCTTGGAAAAGAAATAAGCTCTAACAAGGGTAACAGAACAGGAATGCTGTGAACAGCATGAACAGCAAATAAGTTTTGCTGTTTCTTATAATACCAAAACTAGGGGGATACCCAACCAGATCATTAGGTAGTATATTTAAGACAAAAAAAAAAGTAGTAGATTTTAACTCACTATTTAATTGAAGTTGTAGAATTCTTCGCCACAAGATGTTGTGGAGGTTAAAATATAACTGGTTTCAAAAAGTGTAAGTGAATTGAAAACAGGATTCAACAAATTCATGGGCACACTTTCAGCAAGATCTACCGAATAAGAAGTTCAGATGCAGCTGTGGCTGAGGACATGCTTGATTTGTTGGGACAGTACACCAGGGGAGGACTGCTCTGTGTTCTTTACCAGAGCATCCACCACGTTGAGTGAAAGACTTTTCATGTCACATGGGCTTTTGATCTGGTCCCATACAGCTATTCTAATATACTCTCTTAAGTGATGAGATGGAGGCAGAGTGTTGCTCTATACAGGCAAATGTGTTTTTCTCTACAAGGCTAAATTGACTGGGGAAAGTACTCCACCAACACAGCTCTAATGCTCCATTTCTACAGAACTAGCCTCAATTTCTATGCTGACGGCTTTCTGTAGAGGTAGCCAGTGTCCAAAATACATATCTAATTGTTCTTTGAGGGTAAGTTTCCCACTAAAGAAAAAAAAGAGTTTAATTCATGTTAGTATTTTATTTAGCAATGAACTTTTAAAAGTAAATTATTTCAATAATTTTATTTAAGTGAGAGCATGTAAGATTTCTGGTTATTATAACTTAGAAATGTCCCTGACCTATCAAGTAGTGGTAATAAAATGAAATAGAATAGGTCAAATTCCTGTAGAACTATATAGAGGTTGAATTTGATTTTAAATAATGCTTTACATCTTTTCCATCAAAGCTCTCAAAGTACTTTGGACTTTTGTGGCTTAAATCTCGGTTGGGTTTTGGAAGCTTTTTTTTCCCTTAAGATGTATCACCATAAAATGATATTTTTTCAAGTTCATTTTTATAGACTTTTTTTCCCCTGTTGCTTTGGGCATGAATTACCTTTCCATTCCTGGTAACTCAAGTCCTGGGTGGCATTCACTGTCTGGAAGTAGCTACAGGAAATGGAAAAATTACAGTTTATTCTGCTACAGTGGGACACCTATGAAAATATTCACGTACGTTGCAGTCCTATTGAGATTTTCAGTGAACTGTTAGGCTGTTCATTAATTACAGAAGAAAATCAGGTCACGAAATGGATTCCAGCCCCAGAGATTATTATATTCCTGCTACACCCATGTTATGCTAAGAAACAGCATACACCATCTTTTCACTTTAGATAAATTTCAGTTTGCCCTGTCAGATACCAGTATGTGGTGTGGAAGGCTAACCTAAAACAGCCTGTGGACAAAATTCCTCCAGATAGACATAAAATTATACCAGGAACAAGTCCTCTTCATGTATGTGTTTCTCCAAAGCTAGTAAGAATTTTACTGTTGTTTGGAATAATAGTAACATAACTTCAGCATTGATATCTGCTTAAAAATGTGGATGTTCTGGCTTTCTAATATTGTTGTGCTCTGAATGAAGATGTGAATGACTTCGGTTCTTCCTTTTGCTTTTAGTTTTGGGGGAGCAAGGGAGTGAGGCAGATGGGAACTCTTTTTATGTTTCAACTGTTTATGCTAGGGAACTGTAAGTGGGATGTCACATCCTACTTCATCCATCATAATGAGTCAACGTATGTGAAGAGTTCAAGATGTTCCCTTCAGCAAAGCAAGGCAGTACGCGCCAGGGAGAACAGCTCTGTGGTTTTGTGTTCACAAATAACTGTAACTACTTAAGGAAACGACAGAAGTAAAAACCTGAACAACATAAATCTCTCCCAAGGTCAGATAGCAGAGTTCAGTGAATAATAATGAAGGGTACAATGTGCTAACCTCAACTACTGCTCAGTTTTACTTGTCTCACCTCAGCAAGGAGGAACAAGTTGGAAAGACCAGGAAGTGACACTGAGAATGATTAGCAGCTTGCAAAGAGTTTCTTGAAAGAGAAGATTAAACAAGGTAAAAGTAGCTCATGCCTTGGATGTATAACAGGGAGAGTGATAGCTCTGTAAGAGATGGGTCTATATGAGAAAGTCTGACCAAGGCAATGGATTGGACTCTTCTGTTTACTTTGTTGTTATACTCTAATGCACTAGGTAGCTATAGAGTACTACGTAAACAACAACTGAACAAAATTTCTATCAGGCTCTTTTCCCTTATATTATTCAGCACAAAAAAACCTGATGGAACTTATTGCTACAAGATATTATTAAAACAATGGGTTGATAGCCGTGAAAAGAACTGCAGTGGAGTATGAAAAATGGAAGCACTTAGTTATTTTCCAAAGGGCACTGTTTTATGAGAGCTCAACCCTTGCACTTCAGGAAACAAATTAAGAACTAATTAAGTGGTAACACAAATTAACTTTCATCTTAGTCATAAGGGTATTTATTGCTTGTGCTTTGTAGTGCTCTCTAAAGGCTTGTCAGACGCTGGCCAGCACTGGTGACATGTCTGACAACATGTGATACTGGCCTGATCTGATACGTCAATTTTCCAGAAAATTAGAGAGCAGTGGGTTTAGGTAGTTCCTATCAAATTTTATCTAATATGCTTGCTGACCACAAAATTGATAAAGTATGAAGAGGTTATGTTTTTAGGAAGCTTCATCTACTGAGCTGAGACTGAAATACAGAGCAAGACTTAGAAGGCATGTTCTTAGGATCTGAAGTTTAAGTAAAAAGAATGAAAAAAATGGTAGAGTCGGGATCAGACCCCAGCTCTCTGATCCATTCTGCATTACATGGAGTTATTCTTCATAAAATATTCTCTGAAGTGTTATCTAATGATACCATCACTGTCCAGAAAGGCCTTTAGTTGATCAACATAAATATACCAGGACTACTGTCCACAAACAGGTGAGCTTGGGTTTGGTATTGCACAGCTGACCTCACAGCTCCATCTTTTCACAGCTTAAAAATCTGAGCATTTACCAGGTTTATGGGTAGGCTTTGCAGATTGAACTGAGCAACATATTACTGCAGAGACATTGCCACAATCTCTGGAGAGTAAAACAAGCTTGGAGCCAGCTCAAGGTTTCTCAGTGGTGTTGGCAAAGCTGAATGAGGACATCCTTGGGCAGAAGGTGATCAATTCTGATGGCAGTAAAGAGTGGAGGAAGGTTGAGATGAAACATTCAGGAGAATTCGATAATGAAGACTGGGAAAGGTCCACAGCTTCAGGACTTGCAGATAAAAGAGGGAGAGTTGAAGGGGTTCCCGGGGTTGCTGTAGCCCTGTGAGAGGCGTATGAGGTTTGTGGGGACTTGTGCAAACATTAGAGGGCTGTTGATGCTCATGGGACTATTTCTCTCTCTTATCCCTCAGCCTATCATTTTCTGGAAGAAAATCTCATGCGTCTTTACCTGTGACTGCTTCCCATCTGGTACTGGAGCTTCTTCCTCCTGCCCCAGGTGGTCATGTTACCTGTGCATCCCTGCCAAAAGTCCCCTCTCCCTTCTGCACTCCTGCTGCAGCCTCAGGAGCTTTTGCTCACCTGAGCTGTTGCTGTTGTGTGAGAGGGAGGGATGGGACAGGGCAAGGGTAAGGCCTTCTCCTGTGGCAGAGAAAGGGCAAACGTAAGTGGGTGGGGAGAGGATTGTGGAAGTTGAACTTGGAGGGTCAGCACAATGTGTTGCTCAAATGCCAGACCTTCTTTCTCCTCTGTTTCTCCAAAGAAGGGACCCTGCGGTGCTCAGCAGTCAGCTGCCTTAGGGAAATGCTGGGTTTCTCTATATAGAAATCCAGTCTTGTACTTGGCTATGTTTGTTTGAGCTACAGCCATGGCTTGAAGCAGTAGTCTAAGCTCATGTTACACTGTCCTGGCACCTTTTTTAGGGGTGGGTGGTGGGGTATGGGCGGGGGGGAAATTAATGGGAAGGATTACTGCTGCACCCACAGAAAGCTCTTGCACATTGCCAAAGTTGTTTGTCTGAGACTTAGACAAACATCTTGGAAAAATCCAGCCTCCATACTTGTGTGCATCCCACAGTCAAAGCACAGACACGCATTTATCAGAAAAATATCGTGTACCAGATGGCAGAATAAAGTGGTTGTTTAAACATACTGTGACTTAGGGTAACCTGGCATAGCACGTTCTCAAAATATGCCACGTGTTTCTTCACAGATCTCAACTAAAGTATAGCAATGAATAACTTTTAAAAAATCCTGGTACAACAACATGCCTTTTGTTTCTTACATGTCATCTAAGAGTTGCTGCAGCAAATATAAGGAAGGAATTAGATCTGGAATAGAGCTTCACTGAATACAATGCCGAGAGAGAAGTTTTCTTTTAAAGCATAGGGCTACACTTGTGCAGTGGGGGAAGTCCTGAGGGGCTTGCATGCTAGAATCTACCCAAAGCACTGAACTACCATGAGGTTGTATGACTGTTCTCTGCTGCAGGCCAAATCTGTGCCCTTTGCAATATTCTGGCCCAGGACATACGCATGAGCTCTGCTTATGCACAGAGATCTTGGTCAGATGTAGAGAGAGCATGCTTTTGGCAGAAGAATTGTGAGATGTAATGGGTTCATGTTCCCCCATTTTGGGGCTCTGTGAGGAAGCTATACCAGTCCATGTAGTCAAAATACTCTTTGCCTAGCATCTGTGCATGAAGAACAGCCCTTGCTTCCTACCTTCTGTGGCTTTGTCGGGCTTGCTTCCATTCACGGGTTATAGAATAAGCTCAGGAGCTTCATAAGGCAATGAATGTTGCAATTCTTTTAAATAAATAAATCAAAATCTATTGCAGAAAAGGAAACTTGTTCTCTGTTTGCAGCATACCACTGCATTTCTTGATGGGTCAATATCCTGTGATTCAGAGACCGGGTTGAACTCCCCAAAGCTTTAATCATTGAGAATCTGCAATGTATTAGGCACCAGATTCCTCGGGGTGAGCTTCTCTGAGATTTTGATCAAACCAAGTACTCCATAAGAAAAATGTTTATCGATTTTTGACATATAAACTTCCATAGTTTCTTAATTACTTTTTCAGCTCCCAGATCTTCAAGTAAAAAGAAAAATAGAAAACATTGCACATGAATATTTGGTACAGGTTGGATTATTTTAACTTTTCTCTCTATTACATAACTGCTTTTCCCCTCAGTTGGAAGAAGTGTTATTACTCACATGTGATTCATAATCCTATCTTCTACCTCCCATCTCCGTTTCCCTCCTGAGCATGATCTACTAAATTTTCTTATGATATTTTTTGAATTACTTTCCATGTCTGCTAATGCTGTTGAGGGAACACAGGTAGCAGAGAGCAAGTGGGTCTCTACTCTCACTTGCCTGTTATCTGAGGAATTGCGAACAAAATTTTGCTTGCAGAATTTCCACCTCAAATAATATCCAAAAAGACTTTTACATCTCAGTTTGTGTTCCTTATAACAAATTTGGGTTGCCAGATTTACTGGTGTGATGCCCATGCTGAAATCTGCAAACTTGACTCTCAGAATCCGGCAGGTGACAGGCAGAACAAATCTCTCTGTAAACCGAGTGGGCTAGATCTGAACGTGACTGCAAGACAATAAACGCGCAACTCTCTGTGCAGTTACTTGTAGACAATCTCTCTCTAGAGAAAAAAAAAACCACAACTTTTAGATCTGTCAACAATAGTTTTATTGGTAGGCAAGAATTCTTGTGAGTAGCACCCCATTCTGTCAAGCATATGGTCAACAACTTGCTGTGTCAAAGGATGTGTCTGTGAAATGCAAAACACTAACGGATCAATTAAAGCAGGAGAAATATTAGAGAACCAAAAATGTATTGGAATTTTGTCTTCTGCCAAAGCAGAGCCCAGCTTAAAATTTGAATTTTCTTGATTTCATTTAGTCTTTTAACCTACTTGATCGCCTTTTTTCATTAAAAATGGTTAATCTTTGCCTTGTTATTTTCATTGCTTTGTAGAATTATTATTATTGTTTTTAATCTGTCTGTCAGCACTGATCTTCCCCTGTAAGATAAGCATATGTAGTGTTAAATGGCTTGCCACTATCTGATGTTTTTTTTTCCCCTGGCTCTGAGAGTTAGAAATAAAGATAGCTCATTCTGGGTGTTTGCCAGAAGTGTTGTAAATAAAATGGTTTGGGAACAGAGGACAAAGAATAGCATCTCGACACTCTCTCAAGCCTTGTATTCTGTGACCTCTATGATTTCACTTGTCTTCATCTGTAAATACAGGGTGGGTGAGGAAAACATGCACAAAATCCAGCATTTTTGCATTTAGATTTTAAAGTGAAAATGAATGGGCACTGCAGACTTTTCTCAGGTCTGTGCTCTGTAGGACAGGGTTTTGTCCTGAGGAGCCTGAGGCAAGGGAAAGCCTAACACCCATCAAGCTAGAGAGGCTGATGGGGTAACCTTACAGGCATCTGTGATCTGGTATCATCTCTACAAGTTGGAAATCATAGGAAGCAGAGTAATTCTTCAAAGTGCTATTCAGTAGTTAATTTCCATGTTAATTGTACCAAAAAGAAAAGAAAACAAGTGATATCGAGATCAATAGTAGGACGGGATTAACTGATTGTTTCTCACCAACCTAATTCATAAACAAATGTAACACATGGAATTATTCATAAATGGTGTTAATGAGATTAATACGCCATTCCTATCCCATTTTGAGTACTAAGTGAGGTTGCTGAAATAGAAAAAAACCACTACACTTTGAAATAAAGCAATGTTTATTAAAGTAATTGAAAATAAATAAAATAATTAAACAACTAAAAATATACAGATGAATAGCACTTTGTGAAATGAAAGGTAAATGAGTGAAATCATACATATTATTGAAATATGTCTGTCACTAGTTTTAACAGTACTTCCATTTTTATCTGAAAGAATAAACTATTGCTTTTTCAATATTCATGTACTGCAGAGCATTCTGGCCTATGACAAGGTCTCATGGGACTGCAGTAATTAGTAATGAATTAGTAGAAGAAATAATGAGTAATATTGAAGCCAACTTCTTCAATAAGAAATAGGATTCTATCGTGGGATTATTTAGCCTATTACTAAGAACACAGAAAACTTCAAAGGATATTTTTATTCCATAGTTGCAAGACAGGAGTAGATGATTATTAGCATAATTTAGTAATCAGACATGAAGGGATAATTCAATAATATATGTTTATTTAGTGAAGAAACCTATCTCAAACAAAATTATTTTCTAATTAATATCAAAGTTCCTTAAAAATGAACAAACAAAATGAAAATAAGTAGATTGGTTAGTACAATATGGTTAAACTAGTAAATAGTTTCTCTTAAGAAATGTTCGTACTAAATCAAAGTATAAGATTTCAAAGGAATGTTCAAGGTCATTTGCCAGTTACTGCTCAAGGTCATACAGTATTCTTTTGTGGATATTCCAAAGAAAGTAGGATAATTTTCAAGAGGGTTGAGTTACAATAATTCTGCATTATATGAGTGTCAAAATGGCTAGAGGAGCTCAAATTTAATATAGGATTAGTGTTAAAAATAATGGAAGGTAAAAAATAGGTCCAGTTAAGTACCATCTAAGGAGAAAGTTGAAATTAATTAATGTGAAGATTGATTAAATGCTTGCAATAAGTGCAGTGAGGTGTTCATACTTTTTGTGTTATTTTGGGGATTAGAGATGCTCTCTCAGAACATTATCAAATGCAAAGCCCATATGGCAAAAAGGAGTAAATACTTACCAGTTTAAGGTACAGAAAAGAAAAAAACCCACCAAAATTCTGAGCTTTTGGTATTTAGTTAGTGTAATCACTATATGTTTTAATTACTGAGCCAGAATGGAAATACGGCAGAATTCAAAAGAATGTGGTATTTGCACACATTGAATAGCTTCCTTAAATAGAAACACAGAACACATTGAAAATGAATGTAAAAATGGATTCTACTTTTTATTTGACATAAGCATGAAGATTTAAGCAAGAGCAGGAACTATGAGAAAATTCTTCTTTTGCCCCTCAAGCACACAGATGATAGCTATTATAAAAAGGAGAGAGTTATTTTTTTTCTTTTGCGTGTGTTACTTGATAGGTAAACACAGAACAGAAGAGGGGTTGAGGATGAGCTGAGCTGAACTTGTAGGAGAAGAATGGTGCTGATGGTGCTAGCAAATCACCATCTATGTTTAAATTGCTAATTAGTTTTAGTATAACTAATGTAATAGAAATATGACAGTACTATGGCTTAGTAGTATGGCTTCAGTATGGCTAATTTTGTGACCTTTAGGATGAAAAGTAATTCCAAGACAATAAACTGAGAAAGATATGACATAATGCATACTACTCTAAGGTTCATACACTGCATATTATTGTCAGGAAAACGCACTGCAAGAATTATGACCTCTTTGTACTTTAGCAATAGTAAGACTGGTGAACTAGGTAATTTAGCAAATTAGGTTACGATTAAATTCATCTTGAAAGACAAAATGCAAACCATATGTTCTTATGGTTGCAATACACTCCATGTGTATTGTATGTGTAACAGAGACAATTCAATTAGTTACTAAGGCAAATTTGTCTCAAATATCAGATGAAAACCCTATGATCCAGCCTGATTATTTTTTTCAAGAGAACAATTTAAAAATCTGGGGATTGCTTTGGAGTAGTCTCTCCTTTTTGCTTCTGGCATAGTCTTCTCAGTTAATACACGGAATGAGAATTCTGCACAGAAATCTGTGGAGGCATGCTAAGGGTATTGATTTGGATATTCTTGAAATCACAGTCTGGCAGGAATCTAAATTTTTGGAACAAGGATTTGGATTCCAGTCAGGTCGCTGTTCTAGAAAAGCCTTTTTTTCACTCTTCAAGGACAAATTTTGACTTCCTTTAAAGTGCAGAAATTCCCAATGGAGTCTTTTAGTAATAAATATTGATTCATCTTCTCTCTGTCCTTTAGAGCAAATTGCAATAGTCCCTCCATCGGCTGTCCTTGCATTTTGTCATATGGTTGTCAGTTTATGTTAGTACCTCTGATGGTCAGGAAAGCACAAAAGTCACTAACTCTGTTAGTCAGAGTCCTAAATAGGTTTTGAAGAGTGTCTCTTCCTTAGGAGAAGAGCATAAAATGAATAAACACTTCTTATTTGTATTTGGTAGCAATTCAAGGGCTTTGTCAAGTCAGGACAATTCTGACCTCCTATTGACCTTTATGCGGTGAAATTGGACCTGTTCTTGGATCGCTTTTAAAATTGATCAGAACTCCACCCAGTGATATCAATGTACAGGTCTTCCTTCACCCTTTTTATATTGGTACTTTTAAATTTTAAGTTCAGCAATGAACCCAGTTTTGATTCTAGATAGTGAGTCCACTGTTAAGGCAGGGTAGGTGGCTCTGCATATTACCCACCCATCCATTAGGTGGCATCCAACTTTCAGAAAAGTTAAACTTTTTATGCCTTACTTGTCCTAGTAATGTTTTAAAATCTAGTTTAATATTGTTGATTAAATTATATCAATATTGAAATAGCATTATGGAATTATTTTTTCTATGGGAAAATTTGTCTTTGATAGGATAACATAATAATGGCTTGAAATTATAGCATTTTTTAGAAGTTTATACCTAGCTTTCCCTTGGGGCAGCACATCTCACTTTGATATAAATGTATAAGGGCTTAATTCCACAAAGTAATTCTAGTCTTAAAGAAAAACTTATAAATTAAAAATTAGTATTCCACTTACTCATAGAATCATAGAATAATTTAGGTTGGAAAATACCTTTAAGATCACCGAGTCCAACTGTTAACCTAGCACTGCTAAGTCTCGCTAAACCATGTCCTTAAGTGCCACATCTACATGTCTTTTAAATACCTCCAGGGATGGTGACTCAACCACTTCCCTGGGCAGCCTGCTCCAGTGCTTGACAACCCTTTTGGTAAATAAGATTTTCCTAATATCCAATCTAAAACTCCCCTGGCACAACTTGAGGCCATCTCCTCTCATCTTATCACTTTTTACCTGGGAGCAGAGATTGACCTTCACCTCAGTACAACCTCCTTTCAGGTATTTGTAGAGAGCGATAAGGTCTCCCATCAGCCTCCTTTTCTTCAGGCTAAACAACGCCAGATCCCTCAGCTGCTCCTCATAAGACTTATTCTCTAGATCCTTTACCAGCTTTGTTGCTCTTCTTTGGACATGCTCTAGCATCTCAATGTCTTTCTTGTAGTAATTTTCTAACCCCCAGTCACCTGGGACCTCCCCAGTTAGCCAGGTCTGCTGATAAATGATGGAAAATGGCTGGGTGAGAACTTCCGCCAGTTCCCTCAGTACCCTTGGTTGGATCCCATCCAGCCCTATAGACTCGTGTATGTCTAAGTGGTGTAGCAGGTTGCTAACCATTTCCCCTTGGATTATGAGGGTTTCATTCTGATTCCCATCCCTGTTTTCCAGGTCAGGGGGCTGGGTACCCCGAAAACAACTGGTCTTTCTATTAAAGACTGAGGCAAAGAAGGCATTAAGTACCTCAGTGTTTTCTTCATCCTTTGTCACTTCATTTTCCCCTGCACCCAATAAAGGATGGAGATTCTCCTTAGTCCTTGTTTTGTTGCTAATGTATTTATAGAAATTTTTTTAAATTGTTTTTTACAGCAGTAGCCAGATAAAGTTCTAATTGGGCTTTGGCCCTTCTATTTTTCTCCCTTCATAATCTCATGACATCCTTGTGGTCCTCCTGAGTTGCCTGCTCCTTCTTCCAGAGGTCATAAACTCTCTTTTTTTTCCTGAGTTCCAGCCAAAGCTCTCTCTTCAGCCAGATCGGTTGTCTTTCCCACCAGCTCGTCCTCCAGCATATGGGGACAGCCTGCCCCTGTGCCTTTAAGACTTCCTTCTTGAAGAGTGTCCAGCCTTTCTGGACTCATTTGCCCTTCAGGACTGCCTCCCAAGGGGGCCAAGAGAGCTGGTTAATATTAAAGCACCACCTCCTCCAAGCTCGAGATCAATGCAACCCTATGAGTAAGAAGTCAAGCAAAGGAAGCAGGAGACCTTCATGGGTGAGCAAGGAGCTCCTAGATAAACTCAAAGGGAAGAAGAAAGTTTACAGAATGTGGAAAAAGGGACTGGCCATTTGGAAGGAATATAGGACCATTGTCAGAACATGCAGGGATGTAACAAGGAAGGCCAAGGCACACTTGGAATTAAATCTGGCAAGGGAGGTCAGGGACAACAGGAAGGGCTTCTTCAAGTGCATCAGTAGCAAAAAGAAGACTAGGGAAAATGTGGGCCTGCTGCTGAATGAGATGAGTGTACTGGTGGTGGAGGATATAGAGAAGGCGGAGTTACTGAATGCTTCTTCACTTTGGTCTTTATACTAAGGTCAGCCCTCAGGATGCCCAGACCCTGGAGGTAAGAAAGGAAGTCTGGAGAAAGGAAGACTCTCCCTTGGTTGAGAAGAATTGGGTTAGAGACCACTTAGGCAAACTGGACACCCACAAATCCGTGGGCCCCGATGGGATGCAGCCATGAGTGTGCTGAGGGAGCTGGCAGATGTTATTGCCAAGCCACTCTCCATCATCTTTGAAAGGTCTTGGAGAAAAGGATAGGTACCTGAGGACTGGAGGAAAGCCAATGTCACTCCCATCTTCAAAAATGGCAAGAAGGAGGACCCAGGAAACTACAGGCCAGTCAGCCTCACCTCCATCCCTGGAAAGGTGATGGAACAACTCATTCTGGAAGTCACCTCTAAGCATGTGGAGGATAAAAAGGCTATCAATCAGGAGTAGTCAACATGGTTTCACCAAGGGGAAATACTGCTTGGACAATCTGATAGCCTTCTATGATGGCCTGACTGTCTGGGTAAATGAGGGGAGAGCAGTGGATGTTGTTTACCTCAGCTTCAGCAAGGCTTTTTACACTGTCTCACACAACATCCTCACAAGTAATCTTAGGAA